>CP110630.1:6600000-7127044 GCA_026210745.1 Exobasidium rhododendri
GACTGAACGTACCTCTTTCCACATCCTGACCACTGACTCGGACGTATGTTCCTTCCAAGACCATCGTTCCAAATGCCAGTGCTTCAGCTGTGCTCATGTCTAGTCCTTCGCCTTCGTCGATTGTCTTCAATCTGGTCTTCAAGATACGTCCGAGATTCTTGTGTACGTTGAAGTCGTCGGGATAGGAAGCAGAGGTCTTTCCGACAGACTTGAGTGTCTCCATCTCCACACCCGTGTCCTTGTGGTCTAGGATCTGTTCGGCAAGCTCTTTTGGTGAGGGGAAGCCATCCCAAGCGCTGCTCAACCATTCCCGTTCACCGGGCGTGTATGTCTTGCTCTTCACCGACGCTTCCTCGAGCAGGTCCCACACCCACTTCTTGTGCTCGTCAATGTCCTTTTGCGTAAAGCTGCCTTCGTCTACCAAGCGTTTAGCGTACTGCGTCACCGTCGTCTCTTGCTTGCTGATCGCTTCGTACATTCTGGGTTGGGTGAAACTAGGCTGATCTGTTTCATTGTGACCGTGTCTTCGGTAGCAGACAAGATCAATGACAACATCCTTCTTGTACTTTGCTCTCCAGTCGGCTGCCAACTGACAGACAAAGGTGACGGCCTCTACGTCGTCACCGTTGACGTGGAAGATGGGCGCATCGATGGACTTGGCAATATCAGAGGGGTAAGGGGTAGACCGCGCAAATCGAGGATCGGTAGTGAAACCAATCTGGTTGTTGACGACAATGTGAATCGTTCCTCCCGTTGCGTAATTTGGTAGATTGTACATTCCCATAGTCTCATAAACGACACCTTGACCAGCGAAGGCAGCATCACCGTGCATCAACAGAGCCATAGAAGTCTCGTGCGTCGAGTCGCCGGCGAAATCTTGCAAAGCTCTCGTCTTTCCTAGTACGACAGGATCTTCTGCTTCCAGATGCGAAGGATTGGCGACCAAGGATAGAGCTACTTTCTTGCCGGAGGGTGTAGGTCGAACGTAGTTGGCGCCCAAATGGTACTTGACATCTCCACCACCATCATCGTCATCGGAACCAGCAAAGTCGTGCAGGATGCCTTCGATTGGACGACGAATGACGTTGGCAAGAACATTAAGACGACCTCGATGAGGCATCCCGATGGTGATCGAATTGACGCCATGTTCAACAGTTCGGTCAATGAGTGCTTTCAGACCAGGAATCAACGATTCACCTCCTTCCAGTCCGAATCGCTTTTCATTGGGGTACTTGCTAGCAATGAATCGCTCAAAGCTATCACTCCAAATCAGTCGATCGAGAATCGTTCGCTTCTCCTCGATACTGTAAAGGAAGGGGTTCGGTGTCTCCAGTCTTTCACGAAGCCAGTCACATTTGTCACGATCAGGAATGTGTACGTATTGTGTACCGATTGACCCGCCTATATATGAAGCGGTATCAGAAGATCAAAACATGTTCAGCGCTTTCAGTGAGTCTGTAGATCTATCGCCACTCCTCACTCACAGTAGATGTGCTTGCAGGCATCAACTACCTCGCCAATCGTCAGCTTCTCGACACCGTTCTTCACAAAGTTGGGCAGAAGTCCCGGTCCCAGTCGCATTTCTCGCTTCAGGTCTGACTCCGTCCAGCCGTAGTGCTCGATGGTCAGTTCAGAGGGGATGTCGTCCAGGTTGGGGTGAACAATGCCCAAGGGATCGAGAACGGCGATGCCGTGACCTCGTACTTGGTAAGCTCGAACGAGTAGCTGAAGTTTTAGATGATCATCGACACTCTCGCCACTTTGGAAGGAAGACGGTTCAATGGAAGCATCGATTGGGATCGCCATACGCGAAGGTGGCGGTTGGAACGCATCCTGAGAGCGCATTCCTTTGCTCATCCCATTGAAGTATGTGCTCCAACTTGCATGTACTGAGGATGGATCTTCCTTCCAGAGTCGCTGCATCTCTTCGATGTAGTACGAATTGCCCGAATTTACCCATTGGTCTGAAGCAGAAGGCGAGTCTGCTTTTGCAGGTGCCGGACTGGCTAGGGACTGTTTTCGAGACGTGTGGAGCGAGCGAAGTGTGGCTGGCACAAACGGCGCCTTGACGAATGAAGGGCCAGCAATACGCTGATGCAGTCTACCGGCATTACCAAAAGTGCGAAGCATGGTGGCGAGCTTCGTCTTTGTGGAGAGAGAGAGAGAGAATGATGCAGAGGCGGAGGCACGGGTAAGGGGCAAAAGGTGAAAGGTGAAAAGACAAGGGCGAAAGGAAAATCAGTATAATTACTCAAAAGACGAGACATCACACCTTGAGGGCGTATCATGACACGCCTGGATGCTCGACTGACTCACCCAATCGGTGTGTGGCGGCAGTGTTGGTCGGGTTGGCTATGTTTAGAAAAAGGGGAGGGTGGGACTCGCTTCAGATCTACGTTGCCAAATTCGACTCGGAATCTACGGAGGATTACATCGGACCTCGCGTCACGAGCCAGAGAAGGGGCCGCCTGGTGGGTCATTCCCATTTGGACTGGGGAAGGTAAAAAGAGCAAGGCAGCGCATCTCATTAATGTGCATTTATTGATGATGGCGAGGGAGATGGGGGGAGTGGTATACAGTAAAGGCAGATCGTACACAGTAGGACAGAGGAAGGCATCAAAGCTCGTACTCGTTCTTCACTTCTTCTGCAGCCACTTCTCGCCGCGATCCATCAGATGAGAGCCGCCTAGGTTGAGGATCTTTATCGCGCCCGACGATTCAGCGGCAGCTTTGGCCTTCGCGGTCCAGTGCGGTGTAGTGACCTTCTCAGCGCCAATGACTTGTGGAATGGGCTTGCTTGGATCATCAGCCATTGTTGCGACATTGGTACTGGCATCAGGCTCTTTCTCGCTGGTAGCCTCACTGGTAGTGGCGACCTTTGACGCTTCACTGCTCCCGTCTCCACTCAGGAGGAGCAACATTGCCTCCTCGACTTTGCTCTTCCTCTCCTCTTCTTGTTCATGACTGGTGGGCAACTCTCCCACTTTCGCCCTTGCTTGAGCGATCTGGTCGTCATTGAAGCCCATCTCCTCTAAAATTCTTGCAAGAGTGGGCGGTCGGTTGGGATCATCATCCGGCGGAGGAGCTGGACTTTGCGTTCCCTCTCTCGGATTCGCTGGAATCAAACGATCCACCTTCTCATCGGAATCATCGATCTCTTCGATAGGTGCTGGTTCCGTAGGTCCTCGTCTGATGCGTGAATATACCCACTGAGACGACTCACTCAACTTTTCATAAAGCTGGCGTTGATGCCTTTCGTAGCTTGTCTCTTCCTTTGGCTCGGTACCATCCTGGAGTGCCGCGAGTCCAGAAAAGGAGCTTTGCGAATCGGTGATCTCATCTTTGCCTTCCTTGTTCTTGCCTTTCGCTTGTTGGCTGAGCGAAGACCACCACGTCTTGATGGACCCCTCACCTGTTCCATCACCGAAAGCAGCTTTGCCATCCTCCACGTTCTCAGAGTCACTGACAACCACAAATGCTTCCAATGTATCTGTTTCGATGATGAGCAGGCCATCCATCTCTGTAGCTCGAGGGCCCCCTTTTATTCTGATCGTTCGTTCTCCCTTCATGTACCATCCTGCAGAGCTCACAACACTCCCCTCGAGTAGGCCTTTTAGTACCTTCTTGGCTTCCTTCACCCTCGCATTCTCGTCCCAGGCAAACCAGCTGCTCCCACCCTTCTCCTTCTGCTTCCTTTCCAATTCACTCTGTGCTGGGCCACCCAATTGAGCTTCGGCTGCTTTCTTGCCAAGGAGGGCACCACCTCCCAATCCAAGCACCTGACCAATCTGGACAATGTGCTGCCCCTTCTGAGCGTACTTGTACAGTCTTCGAGCAGTCGGAGCTTGAGCAGCGGCGGTTGCACCAATTCTGGCAGAGATCGAGGTGACAGCAGCCGTCACTCCCCCAGCTGCCGTTGTCGCTCCTGCAACCCAGACTGCTCCTGCTCCAAGGCTTAACACGCACAGTGAGATACCAATTGGCGCAGCTAGTGACTCTACCATCGTGTACTCGTTGTTGTCGGTGCCACCTCGGGCGATTCGGGCTTCTATGGTGAACCAGACTCGTCCAACATTCTTGAAGACTGCGGGTGTGCCGGGTCGAACATTGTTCACATAGTACAAAGGGGATACGTGCCTCAGAGAAATGTGAAGAGGAACTTGCGTATCGTTGTATATCGTGATAGTGGGCATGGTGGGCGCAAGTTTAAAGCGGGTCTTTTCAATTGCAGGCGATTTAGGACCGAGCTGAGCTGTGGAAGAGATGGGCGTAGAGTACTGCCAATGTGCGATGATGCGCCCTTGGTTGCGAATATAGGGTCGTTGCGATGAAGAAGAGGGACAGATAACACTGCTGAGGAGAGCCCTGAGAACAAGAGGAATAAAGTAGAAGTTTCACAGGTGTGGAGGGGTCCTAGAAGAAAAGGGCCAGTGGCTGTGACGACAGAGTTGCATAAATCCAACGCGCTATAATCAGTTGACTGTCTGAAAGTCGTCCCCCCCGCGTACGCTGGTGCTTGTGGTGCGGTGTCGCTGCAAGGCTGAGGTGTGCGGCGCAGACAAGGCCAGTCATCTGGTCGTAACCATGAACGTTGCTGGAAATTGTCATCACTTCAATAGGGAGTGGTCCTTTGATTAGCATTGAGAGAAGTAGGCAAAGGCGTTCGCCCAGAGGGTGCGCTTGGGATCAGTGAGGACGGCTGAATGGCACGACGGGCTGAGGGACAGGATTAGTTATTTCCCTACAATGCGCTGTGTTTGGAGGTAGCTCGGTCTAGCATTGAGCTTTTCTTGCTTACAGTCCTGCGCACTGCTGCTATCAGTGGATGCAGCAGCGTATAGAAGGAGCAATCTGTCTCTTTCTCTCCCGTCCCTCTCCCCTTCCCTTGCCCAACACGACCTTTGCAAGCTGGACTTGACAAAAAGATACATACCCGAGCTGGACTCTTTCGCAATCAATCCCACTCTCCTCATAAGGCCTTCTTAATCAATCTTTATAGTGTCAACGCCTTGTAAGCCTCATACGATGATCACCAACAAGCCCCTCTATACCTTCATCGTCTTGGCGTTATCCTTGGTGCGAGCTGCACCCGTCGATAGCGACGAGACCATCCCGCAATTTCGAGTGATCGACCTGCTCCCCGCCCATTCAGGTCAATTGCAAGTAGGTCACCAAAGTGCTCAAGTGACTGCCCCTATGGACACCAGCGTTCCCCACCATCCGAAGCAGCATCAAGTGAGAATCTTTGTGGATGGCCCAGCTGAACAGCCCTTTATCGGTGAATTCGATTTGAAGCAGCAGCAACAGGTCAAGCATCAGCATCATGGAGAGCGAAACCATCGAAAGCCGGAAAGCGAGCACTCGGACGACGATGACGATGACGATGATGATGAAAGTGACTTAGAAGACGGAATTTGCATGGAAGCAAGTGAAGAGCTGGCCCAACATGTCGTCTCACTACGCAATTACATCGACACGCTCGATGAAAGAGAGTACAGCACGTTCCTTGATCACTACGTCGATGAAGGAAGTGAGGATGATATGCTCGCCTTGGAACTGGCTCTCGAGCTCGAGGAGGACGAAGACGGAAAGCTGCTGAAGCCTGTTATTGACTGTGAGGACGCCCTCGAGTACGTGAGTCTTAAGGAGCTTTCCCGTCACGATCACGGACATCACGATCACACCCAAAAATTACTCGAGCACGAAATTGAGCAAGACATGGCATGTAGCAAGGAAGAGATGGAGAATGGAGAGTGCGAGTCAATCGAGTCACACCGACAAGCACGTAAGCACCTCCACCACCAACATAATCAACATCATGACCATCGAGATCATCGTTTCCGAAAGGGAAAGGAGATCATCAGTCACCATCTACACCAACCTCTTTCGACTGTCCAATTGATTCAGGCAGATGGCGCTCCAGTTGGCGAGAATGCTACGAGGCCCCACTTCCATCACCAGCCAAATTATCATGATGCAGATCTCTTGGGCCCCGGCGGACTTCATCCTTCGACCATGATCAATGCCAAAGCAGTCAGCAGCCCTTTGGCGTTCTCTTTCAGTCCCATGCCTGTGAAGCGGGAAGAAGGAAGTGCAGACGAGGAGGTGCTCGCCAAACGATCGCCAGTGCAAGTAGCTCAAGAGCTGTTTCAGACTCCCGTAGCTACTCAAGCATCACTTGCTTGACCAGACAAGTCGAAGCTGTGAGAGCAGTCAGTGCGAATAATGCCATACATAACCTGCACAAACATTCCGCTTTCCCGTCACAATCTCTGTATGTATACCACATGCCCTTTGAAATGTCTCATTGAAATGTCTCATTGTCTTCTCCTGTACGTCTTTACACGGCAGCCAAAGGCGCATGGTACATGTCAGATCTTCTCAGCGATTTGCAGGGTATAAGTTTGCTTTTGCGCCGATTCATGGCAGAAAATGTTACACCATCGTGAGGTGAGAGTATCGACTCAGACGTACGGCACAAGTCGATAGCAAGCAAGAGAAGAGTAGAAACGTCTTGTTAGTGGTCGTTGAGACGAGGCCAGTCTACATTGCGGCACTCGGCGTACAAACTGGCACAAGATTGACCGCCGCCAAGCGAATTAGTACGGCTCGTATATTCAGAGACAGGCATTAGTCCTGCTGCATGAGGGCGTTTCGGGTGATGCCTGGGTGGGCTTAGCCTGATCAAGATCGCGATTGGAGTGAGGGCGCCTCAACTAGGGAGTAGCGACCTAAGATATAAGACTTGTACACTCTGTCGTCACTTTCCTCTTCTTTCCTTGACATACACGAGCTGGTCTCTATATTCATTCCTCACTCAAGCTGGTCTTGCAATCTTCTGATTATCACAGTCAGATTCCGAAAGATCCAAGATTGCTTGATAGGACGTCCCATCAGACTCACCATAGACACCAAAGATCCTGTTCAGCCAAGATGCCATTCCCAAATAGATCACTATATCTCGCCGTCCTTGTAGCCTTGACAATCGTCTCTGCTGCACCGGTACCCTTTGGAAACGAAGTAAGCGAGGTACACCCGGTCAAGATCCAGATCGTGTCGTCGGTACAGCCTGCAGAAGCTCATCAGGTTATCCGACAGGAGTCTGTACCCAGCTCTGCCCTTCCACCTCTATTGTCGACGGGCAGCCTGCATCTCCTTGGAAGTGGCGAGGGGCTATCCGCAGGTGATCAATTCACAATCCCATATGGACAAGATGATCATTCACTGCTTAGCTTTCCACCTGGTGCAGGAAACAAGCCTTGCCCTTGCTACAGGTGCGAATCAGGCGGACAGGCTCGCCATCATCTCTACTTCCCCAAGACAGGACTGATCTGCGATGAGGACGGACAAAATTGCGAGTCGATAGGGGAAAAATTGCAACATTCTCATCATCATCATCATCATCTCCAAGCAGATCACGATCGTCAGGATCGTGGCGAGGAGCATCGTCAGCCAGCAACTCAACCCAATGACGACGACGACGACTTCTCCTCTGGTGAGCCCTTGAATGAAGTCATGTACGATGATGATGACTATGACTTGATTGGATCACATCCAGAGGTGGTCATGATGGGACGAGGTGAGAAGGAATCTACACTCGGAGATCACCCGGAATCTACAATGGCCAAACGAGACACCGAAAACACTCTTGTGGTAAAGATGACTGATCGTCATGCTGTCAACATGCCCAAAGATGTAGGTGCAGTTGTCCATGCAGCTGCCAAAGAAGTGAGACTCCAAGACGAGGAGCAAGAAGAGGTGCAGCCTTCGATCAAGCCGTGCAAGAGGGACAGTAAAGCAGCTACCTCTGAAGGAGAGAAAGACGGTGGTGAACCCATTAAAGCTCGAAGTGCTCCTGAGGAGGGGGAGCAGAAGAAAGAACTCTCCTCAGACGTATTGACAAAGAGAGCGGATCAAGGAAAGAGTGGCGAGTTGCTAGCCAGTAAGATCGAACGTACTTCAGTCGAGAAAGACGGCGCAAATGGTGCGAAGGATCGAACTGCCACGACTATGTCATCTGTGAAATTGGATCAATCAAAGAAGGAAGAATACGATGACGGTCTGGAGCGAAGGGATGATTTTCACGCTACACACCCCAGTCTGACAAAGAACAAGATCATCCTTGACTATACTTATGACAACGATGCAATCGAAGAAGACGATGAAGAGTAGGCGGATTCACTTTGTACTGTGTCTTTCCCCATGAATGTCTAATGAATACTTTACTCTCCTTCTCACGACTTGATTATGCTCTGATAGGCTCGAGCACTCCCACTTCACTAGAATTTGGCAGATAATTCTGCAGGCCGAGTATATCCACTGCTGTCATGGTAAGGGTCGCGATCGTCGCGCTGATTGATGTCGCGCGATGAGTTGCCGCAGCTGACGCTTCGAAACACGTGTCTAGTCTGCGCGCGCCCTTTTGGCAGAATTCGCAGTTCTCAATTGAATTGGGCTGTAGTCGGCCAGGCCTAAGGAGACTAAGAAGTGGCTCTCCTAGAAAGCGCTTTCTTCCACCTCAACTGACGACGAATCGCCGCTCATAATGACGAAGAGAGTGCGTAGGAACTGGGATGTCGTGGTAATGCCCTCGTCACTACACACTCGTGCTAACTGATCCATCCTTCTATGAACAGACTCAAAAGGTCGGTATTACCGGAAAGTACGGCACACGATACGGAGGTGAGAAGAAGATGAGCATGTCTCTGAGTAGAAGATGATTGTTCAGAATACTCACATCATCTTCTTCTTCTATTTCTTCCATCGCAGCTTCGCTTCGAAAGGGTATCAGAAAGATTGAAGTCTCGCAACACAGCCGATACACATGCTCATTCTGTGGACGAAACAGCGTTAAGGTGGGTTACATCGACTACGCCTGCTGAGATCGTACGACAGAGCTGACCCTCTTCGTTTGAATTCCACAGCGAACCAACGTTGGAATCTGGGAATGCAAGGCTTGCAAGAAGGTCATTGCCGGAGGTGCTTGGACTGTCAGCACGACTGCTGCTGTCACTGTTCGAAGGTGAGCAAACGGGATATTGACGGAGAAAGAGAGGGGGGGGGAGGGAATTAGCGATGCGGAAAGGAGGATAAATAATCTGTGCAAGGGCTGACGCATAGCACTACTCATACAGCACAATCCGTCGTCTTCGTGAGATGGCTGAGGCATAATCAAAACACATTCTTGGACACCTGTACGATTTGACGGATGGAGGGATTAACATGGAAGTGGGAAACCTCGAAGGCTATTTTGCAGGATTCATGTCTTTCACTTGTAGCGACAACACATGCATTTCGTTATTTCATGACATCTAAAAGCTGTTATCATCTAGGGTGTTTCTCCGGACATTGACTAGAGTAGTTGCTGGACATGACACTGGGAAGAAAGGTGAAGGGCAAAATATGGCAGCTGCAGTACGGCGAAAATGAACAGGAAGTGATGCGTTTGATGATACTTACAGGAAGTTACGGAAAAGCGTTCACTGCGACGAACATCATCGGGGTAGACTGCTTCCGTGGTTGAGCACCGAGTAGCCGCCTTTTGATCCTGTCAAGACGTTCTTGGCGCGAGTAAAAAAGCGATCGATCGCCGCTTCCACTTTGTGAGGTCCACCTGCTCGGTGAACGAGGTAACTGATGAGAAAGATGAGACCAAAGAAAATGAAGAGAAAGCCAATCGTGGAGATCTGATGAGTGGGTGCCTTTTCTTTGATCGTCGAGGTGCTCGTTGTTGCAGCAATGGGCGAGGTGGTTGAGCCTTTGCTGTAGACGGTCTCATCTCCAGGAACAAAAGAGGTCTCCTGTGCTTTCAATTGCTTGAGAATCTCGTCCATGTCAGCCCCCGGATTGGAGACCTTCTGAGGCTCTCCCACATTGTCACCCTTTGATGGTCCGATTGGCTTGCTCGCAGTGATGCCGTTCTAGAAGGGAGGAAAAGAGGGGGGCATGTATTAATTTAATTTTGTTCTTCTACTACTGCAACAACGAAGGGGACAATGAAAGCAGAGAGCGTCAAAGAGTGAGTTCGACAAAGAGGAAAAGAGGAAGAAAAAGGAAAGGAAAAAGATAGGGAGATGGAGATGGAGTAGAGCTACCCAGCCAGGTAAAGGGGGAGAAGGTGAGACTTCAACGAGAGGAGGCTGCTACACTCTCGAAGGAAGCAGCAACAAGGGGAGGATTGGCAGGTGGGTAGACTACAGTTCCGCATCTCCCACCTTTTCCCCCTTCCCTCCAACTTTCTCTCGTTCCCGTGCACCCTTGACGATGTCTCTCGCTGCCCGCCTTGTACGTTACACAGTTCACAATTCGTCCTTTACCGGAATTGATTGAGAGGCAATCTCCCCACTGTCGACGATTGTGATTGCCTCTCTGGGTCGATCACCTGGTCCTTTAGGAACAGTCTCAATGAATTTGACCACATCCATGCCTTCCGTCACAGTTCCAAAAACTGCAGGACATTTCCAGTTCTTGTGTCAGCTTGATTGCTATATACTGCTTCCTTGAGCACACGTCCACTCACCGACATGCTTTCCATCCAACCAGCTCGTCTTGACAGTGCACTGTAGAGGTCGAAATTTCTTTAGCAAGGTTGAAAGCAGCATCCTCCGCCTGCCTTTACTCACGATGAAGAATTGACTACCGTTGGTGTCCTTGCCGGCATTTGCCATCGATAGTGTTCCAGGTCCTTGATGCTTGAGTGTGAAGTTCTCATCGGCAAATTTATTGCCGTAGATAGACTTTCCTCCACGACCGTCCCCGGATGTGAAGTCACCTCCTTGAATCCTGTGTGGAGTCAAACATGTCATTTCATCATTAATAAAAGCCTCGTCGAGCATCTCCTGACGACGTCACTAACATGAAGTTGGCAATCACTCGATGGAAGCTGGAACCTTTGTAGCCAAAGCCCTTTTCGCCCGTTGCTAATGCTCGGAAATTTTCTACCGTCTTTGGTACAACATCTCCATACAGTCCCATGGTGATCCTGCCAATGGACTTGCCTCCATGTTCAAGATCAAAGTACACCTGGATGAAGACAATGCAATGATTTGATGTCAGGTTAGTTTGGTCTTCATGCCTATGGAACGGCCACGACGCAGCTACTCACACTCGTAGTAATCTTAGGCTCCTCTAGGGCGTGCACAAGCGAAGTCAGAGAGAGGAGTGCTAGGCTGATCAGTGCAGCTGCTGAAAAGAACCGCATCGTGCAAGGAGTGGTAGCAATGGACGAGGTGGAAGTGGGTATGGCGGATAATCTGATGTAGGTGAATTTGATGTGTTCTTCTGAGCCCGGTAGTAGGCAAGCCTAAGCCTCATACAACACCGCTGGCCCTAGCGCTGGTGAATGTCCACGTGGCACACTTGTCGCACAGGCTCTCGAGATATATACATACAAAACGTAGCAGCACAATGGACCTGGAAGAAATATTCGAAGCTCTCCAGCAGCGTTGTAATGTCAATTGAAAGGGAGATACTCCATATGTAGGGCATCATTTCATCCATCATCTCATCCCTCGTGTGTCTCCTGCTAGAACATCAAGCACTGCCGCGGGTTGGTGTACTGCAGCCAGGCCTTAGGAGGAGTACGCAACACCGGGACGGTGGCGTCTAGAACGGAGGAATCTGATTCGGCCGATAGTGGGACACGGTATTTCTCCCCACACAGCAGCAAACGGGCGGGTATCGTCATTTCCTGTGTATGCAGCAGTGTCTTACCCTCTCGAATTGATATGCAATTTGCGCTCTGACAGTTGTGAATTTAGAGGAATACAATACAAATTGTGTGGGGATTTACTGAGAATGAATAATGGGATTTATTAGCCGGGGCTAGACACGCTAAGAGCAGCCCTAGGCTTTCCCATGGCGTCGGCTTCATAGTCAATCTTCTCCCTTGTCGGTCCTGCTCCAGCGCAGTAGCCTAGTACATCTGACTCCACACCTGCAGGATCTTTTTCTTTCTTCCTTTCCTCACCTACCACTGCCTCCCCCTCCGTCAGCTCTTCCTAGTCTTGACATCATCATAAGAGGACAGGCTATATCCCGAACACATCCGACAATTCTCACTCGCCTTGATCAGTAGAGCAGTGCACCATCATGACAGCAGTGAACACTCCGGCGATCAAGAGAGACGTGCACCATCCGATACTCTTCGAGTGTGCTTGGGAAGTCGCAAATAAGGGTGAGTAGCAGCGTAAGCCAATGCGATACACTTCGACTAACGACTTGTTACTCTCATCTCCAGTCGGAGGCATCTACACTGTCATCAAGACAAAGGCGCCTGTCACACATCAGGAAGTGAGTATGAGGGTAGATCTGGATGCACGAGGAGCATTCACTCAACTTCTCTCTTTTTACCGCCTCTCTCTCAGTATGGCGATCGTTACACCCTCATCGGCCCACTGTCTTACAAGACGGCACCAATGGAAGTCGAATCTATGGAGCCTACAGAGCCTGCCATGAAGATTACCTTGCAGAGCATGAAGGATCGAGGCGTCAAGTTCTTGTATGGCAGGTGGCTTATCGAGCGAGCTCCAAAGGTCCTGCTCTTTGACACTGGCTCCATGTACCATCGTATGGATGAATGGAAGGCGGATCTCTGGAACTTGGCAGGCATCCCGACACCACCAAACGACCACGAAACCAACGAGACCCTCGTTTTTGGATATTTAGTTGCTTGGTTCTTGGGCGAGGTGAGAGTGACAATGGGTCCCGACACTGGAAGGAAATAGACGTGTGCTAAATCACTTTCTCCTTCTCTGTCTTCCGTGCTACAGTACGCCATTCAAGAAAAGAAACGGGCTATCATTGCTCACTTTCACGAATGGCAAGCCGGTCTAGCGATTCCTCTTTGCCGAAAGCGTCGAATTGATGTGACGACCATCTTTACGACGCACGCAACGCTGCTCGGTCGATATCTCTGGTGAGATCCTTAGGAGTGAGGAAGCCAGTGAAGTTGGACCTCTTTGCTCACTGTCTCTTATCCCATACCTACAGTGCTGGCTCCGTCGACTTTTACAACAATTTGCAGTACTTTGACGTCGATCACGAAGCAGGAAAGAGAGGCATTTATCACCGATACTGCATTGAGAGAAGTGCGGCTCATTGTGCCGATGTCTTCACGACTGTCTCCCACATCACCGCCTATGAAAGTGAACATCTGCTCAAGAGGAAACCTGACGGAGTCCTCCCGAACGGTCTCAACGTCGTCAAGTTCTCGGCCATGCACGAATTCCAGAATCTGCACGCAATCAGTAAAGCGAAGATCAACGAATTTATCAAGGGACACTTCTATGGCCACTACGACTTCGATCTGGAAAATACGCTGTACTTCTTCACCGCAGGAAGATACGAGTACCGAAACAAGGGAGTAGACATGTTCATCGAGTCGCTTGCACGTCTCAATCACCGACTGCAAAAGGCAGGAAGCAAGATGACGGTAGTGGCCTTCATCATCATGCCTGCTGCGACCAACTCATACACGATCGAAGCGTTGAAAGGACAAGCTGTCACCAAGCAACTTCGGGACACTGTCGATGAGATTCAGAAGCGCATCGGAGAGCGCCTGTTTGAGAGAACGGCAAGATACGCTGGAGCAGGGGGTATGGACATTGTCGACCCTTCTACATTGCTATCGGAGGAGGACAAGATCCTGCTCAAAAGAAGGATCTTTGCGCTCAAAAGGAATTCACTGCCTCCCGTCACCACCCACAATATGGCCGACGACTCGAACGACCCCATCTTGAATCAGATTCGAAGGGTGCAGTTGTTCAATCGACCACAGGACCGAGTCAAAATCATCTTCCATCCCGAATTTCTCAACGCAAACAACCCAATCTTAGGAATGGACTACGAAGAGTTCGTGCGAGGTTGCCATATGGGAGTCTTCCCCTCGTATTACGAGCCCTGGGGATACACGCCGGCCGAGTGTACCGTCATGGGAATCCCGTCCATCACCACCAATCTGTCCGGTGTGGGGTGCTTCTTGGAAGAGACGCTGGAGAACACGTCCGATTATGGACTGTACATTGTCGATCGAAGGATGAAGAGCGTAGAAGACAGTGTGAACCAACTCACTGACTACATGGAGGAGTTCAGCATGAAGACCAGAAGACAACGAATCAATCAACGTAATCGATGTGAGCGATTGAGCGATCTGTTGGACTGGAAGAGTCTGGGAGTGGAGTACGCCAAAGCAAGGCAATTGGCCCTTCGAAGAGCTTACCCTGATTCATTCGACGATGAGGAAGATGATGAAAATTACTTTGACGAAAGTACGACAAAGTATCCCCCGCCACTTTCCATGCCAGGCTCGCCCAAGTTCGCTGGAGCTCGTACTCCAGGTGACTTTGGTACGTTGGCGGAAGACATGCAAGGCTTGAGTACCAACGACTACAACGGAAACGCATTCTGGCAAGCGATTAACCAGCCAGAAGAGGAAGAAGAAGGATTCAAGTTGCCTTTGGTGTTGAAGACAAGAAATAGAGGTACTTCAGTCGGTAGCACGAGTGGCGCAAGCACACCTGGCTTACTAGGCTCCAAAACACTGTCAGCGCATGACTTGGACAAGGCCGACGCTGCTCTCGGTAGTTACCAAGACGGCAATGGTCACGCCAACGGTTACAGACATTGAATACCGTATAAGGCAGCGTGAAAGACATCTTCGGTTATTGATCGCCCAAGTATCCATCCTTTCTCGCTCTCTCTATTTCTCTCCCATTCTCCCTCATCTCTCTCTCTCTCTCTCTGAAAATTACTGCTTTGATACTATCGATTGTAGCATTGCCACTCTGTCGAGAATGCAAAGTATATACAAAGACATCCCAGTAGTGTTTTCTCATGAAGCGTGGGTAGAACAGCTAACGTTCAATCGATTATAGGGTAGAGCGGGATGTGGTCGAAGTTTCAAGGTCTGATCACCAAGAAAGAATATGCGTACATTTTATTATAGCTACAACAAAGGGGAGGGAAAGGGGAGGGAAAGTAGAAGAAGAAGAGACAGAAGAAGGATGGGGCAGGAAGGGATGTCGGCCGGACGTGGCGAGCCAGACATTGTCTAGAAAGGATGTAAACGCTTTTGGGATTAGCTGCCATTGCCTCACAGACTACTAATGCTGTGGGGCAGCTTGAGACACATTTTGGTGTTGGTGATGTTGTGGCTGCTGCTGCTGCTGTTGTTGCTGCTGCTGCTGCTGCTGCTGCTGCTGATGGTGTGAGCTTGACATTGGCTGGTAAGGTGACTGGATAGGGGGTGCTACAAAGGCAAAAGCAGACTCCCAGTCACTGTTCTCCATGGCCTGTGACATGAGCAGGCCTGAAAAGATGTCTTCGTCCAACAAGCTACTCAGACCGTTGGTAGTCGCAGCTGTTCGAGGTCCTGCTATGCCCGCTCCTCCTGGCATGTTGTTGCTGTTGTAGTTGCTGAACGATCGACCGTGGTTGTCTGCCGCAGCGCCGCCTCCTCCTCCTTGATACGATACGGTGGGACTGGAGAGCGAGTTGAAGCCGCCACCTGCGCTCGTCGGACTGAGGAAGCCTGGATTGTTAGTGCTACTACCAGGTCTTGTTACCCAAGGGGCTCCGCGAATGGCAGAATTTGGTCCCCACGGAGAGGTAGGGTTGCTTGATGGCAGGCCAGGAGCAGAGTTGACATTGGGTGGCGGGTATGCTCCTCCGCCACTGCTACTGCCGCTTCTATTGTTGTAGCGAGAGTTGATGTCGGTGATGTAGCCGCCATGACCAGCTCCACCTGCAAAACCGCTTGTACTGTTCTTGTTGCCTGAACCTATTGGGCTGCCTTGAAATGGCGGCCTTCCATCTTGACTGTCGGCGCGATCTCGGACAAAGCTGGTCGAGTGTCGTTTCGATGGGATATCAAACGATCCCATCGAGTCACTGGGCGATTTCCCAATGGAAGAAGAAGCATCACTGCCTCCCTGCTTTGTCGCTGCATCTACCAGGACTCTTTCCACCAAGGAGACAAAGGGCGTCCTGAACTTGGTGCTCGATGACGACGACGAGGATGGTGCTTTCAGGTCACCCGTCTTCGCCCTCTTTCTCTTTCCCATCGTCGTAGGTAGGATGCCTTCTTGCCGACCTCTCAATTCCACTTCCGCTTCGAGTAAGCCTTGCAGTAAATTGTACGTATTCTTCGCTGCCGCACTGAGATGCCTTGCTTCACTGCAGATCTCCAGCATCTCCTCTACCGCCCTTCTCTTTTCCTCTGCTGCCTTGGCATCTGTATCATTGTCGTAGCACAAATCCAAGAACAGAACTAGCGCACCGGAAAAGACGTAGTAGATGTTGATCCAAACACGAAGTAAGATGGGAGCATGATTCTTGGCATGTCGGAAGAGAGCGAGAATATTCAGAGCAGCTTCCACACAGCGCTTTCGAGATGTGCTATTGCGATCGAGCAGACCTTTTGCCAAATAGGGTCGATGGAGGCGCAGGATTCGATTGTGCCCCGTAATCTGGATCGACAAAAGCTCCATATCGTGACAACTATCGCCAAACGTCCAGTTCTTGCTGTCTTCCGTTCGCAGCTGGAAGTAAGCGGGAAGTCCCGTGAGTAGGTTCATCAGCTTTTTGTCTATCTCGAGTACTTGGGAGTGTGTGATACCACCAGTCTGGTTCATCATGTCGATTTGCTCTCGGTAGATGATCAAGAATCGAAGGCGCCAGATGGTAAAGCTCGTCGACTTTTTTTGTTTTCACATATATAGGGTAAAGGAAGCGGGTGAGTGAAGTGGCTCCTCTTTTCTGCACGCAAAGACAGATCAGTCGACTCACAGTGTACTCCTCTAGAGGCTTTGCTTGTACAACATCCACCCCTTCCAGGTCCTCGTCTTCAATGTTGGCCGGCAAATTAGTCTTGTTGTGACTAGGATGAATAGAGTAGCTCCCTCCATGGGACAGGGCATGGCTCCAGTCCAGCCACACCAAGTACCACCATACTCTTTTGCTCAATTCCTTTTCCAAGGGTGATTGCTGCCCTGCATTGTCGTTACCACCCGAAGTGAGACGATTTTTCGCCCTCTCCTTTTCCATGAACCGCACATCATCAAGTCGATTGAAGCACAAATTCTGAGCAATCTTGATCGAAGCGCCTACCAAGGCAAAAGCCGCATCTGCTTGCTCGTCTACATTATAGGCATACACCGAGATGAGGACAACAGCTTGGAGTCGTTCCAAAGTATGGGTCCCTATAAAGTCGGAAGCCCAAAGTAGTTGCTGTGATCCGGCAAAAAGAGCATCACATAGCTGCATTGCATTTGGCATATCGATACCCCATCGAAGTACTTCTTCTCCGCTGGCCAAATGAATGGCAAGGCAAAGCACCATCAGATGGACGCTGAGGAAAGACGGTCGAATGGTGCGTGCAGCATTCTCCAAGTCGAGACTTAAGAGTTGATTCAGATCTTTCATATAGCTTGGTCGATGCAAACACCTTGTGTACCACTCGAGACGATTGAAGTAGTAATCGACGATCGTCCTTGCTGACTCTCCACTAGGTGCAAGGCGAAGGAAGCGGTAAGCAACGTCGATAGCAGGCACGGCGCTTCTTTGACTTGCTCCTGTTTCCATGTTATACAAGGAGTCTGGACTGTCTCCTGATCGACCTTCATGCAACTTCTGTGCCGCCCTTCTGGAGTTGGCTCTATTTCCCATGGCGAAGTCCTGTCAGGGGCCGGACAAGAAGAGAAGAAGGGATCAGTACTACTTCGACATTGCACACTCCTCCATTGGAGGGACGCTCACCTCCAGCATCATCACAGCATCGTCCTCTCCACCGACTCGCTGATTAGAGCCGCCGTTCAGTATAGCATTGGATCCCGTCGTTGGCGACGTGCTAGTAGTTGCTTCTTGCTTTGGCGTGAAAGAGGAGGCGGCTGCCAGGGTCGATCTACTACTTCCGTTGCTGAATCCTACAGCTCCTCCTCCACCACCACCCATCGTGTTTTGCATGTCACTCATCCTCCCCTCCAGCTCGTTGACGCGGTTCTGCAGTATGGTGAATTCGCTGAGTGAGCAACCAGCCTCCCAACGAATGACTGGCTTGCACCTCGTTTGGTCATTACGGAGGATGCAAGGTCCACAAGGGCAACCGCGGTCGCACTTTATCTTCCGTCGTTTGCATTCAGAGCAAGATAATGCTCTGCCTTTAGGTGGTTCAGTTGCAGTGTTGGCGTTGTTGGAAGGCGAAGGGCTCGTGCTACCATACCTTGAGTTGTCAAGCATCGGGGCAATGTTGGATGCACCGGAACTCAGTCTGCGCCCGAGGGGTGGGCCCATGTTCTGATAAGGCGCTCCCAAGGAGGATGGATTCGACATGCTGTGCTACTGCTCTCAAGACGTCTTTTTGATCACTGCGTGTGGCGTCGTTGAGCGGTGATGTGAATCGATCTATACCGCCAATGACCGACACCCGAATACAATGTGAACTGTGTCGAAGCGTGAGAGTACGCCAGCGTCTCGCTTGCGTCTTAGCCTACCTATCCAGCTGAATGGTTTGCCAATCAAGTGGGACACCCCCAATGGAAACTCAACAGCGAGGATGTAGGTGCGGCGATCGATTGACAGGTGGGCCTTTACCGGATCATGCAGATTCACCACGATATGCGCGTAGAGGATGGTAGGCGAGTTTCTTCCTCTTTTCTTCCGATTTGGACTTTTTTCGCACAATGCGCCGGCGAGAAAGGCCCTGGTGAGTGAGCAAGGGTTTGGAGCAGTCGCTGCTTTTGCCTCAGCTGGCGGAATCAGACTGCAAGGGAGTTCAGATTTGCCAATCTCTGCAGCTCTGACGGATGCACTACCACTTAAGCTTTTACTTGGAAGCCTCACTGGTTAGATGAACTACCAGTTCCCCCTTCCCTTTTCAATCAAAGATAAGCGGAGTCGGGATCCGCGCGCTCTTGTCCGCCGTAGTGACTGCCAAATTTGTGTACTCTGCGTCTGATATGTCTGATATTCTCTTTTGGTCTCTGCGTATTATCGAGTAGTACGAGGGAAGGAGCAGACGACAGTGATGGCAATGGTGGTGTGAGAATGGAGAGCGATTTCCCTCCGATCTGCCCAATTCTGCTTAGTGTGGATGGGGTCCAGGGAAGAAGGAGCGTCGGAAAAGTCTAATAGGAGAATTAATGTCACGCATACAAAGTAGACAGTCAAGGTCAAGCAGCGGTAGCGGGAGCGGCAGCTTCAAAGGGAATGGGTTCATGTTCATTGAATTTTATCTAACCTGTGACGCAAACTCCTCACAAGAAGAATCTCGCTGCATGGTGGGCCGTTCGCAAGAATTAAGCACCGTCACTTAGCATGTATACTCTTGAGTGGGTTGCGGTGACGACGAGGTGTCGGAAGGCGATCATATGTCGCGCCCAGTGGGTGGGTGGGTGAGCTCACGTGGAGTCGACTTTCCATCTTCCTGGAATTGTCAAATCATTTCTTCCCTTTGATACGTACGTGATTGGCACCATTTGCTGCTGTGTGGTGTCTAATCGCAGCACAATGATAGCACGAAGGCTCGGAAGGGCAATTCAACTGCATCAAGTGACAGTGCAAGGATCCACGAACAGATCCCTGAAACTGGTCAACGTAGCTTCCACTTCATACAAGTCTCAAACACCTTCCTCGAAGATCCGATTTTCCTCCTCCCTTCCAGGCGCTTTCTCCCACACATCGCCCAAATTAGCCAAGAAACGATCGAAAGGTTCGAGAGGAACGACAATCATAGAAGAGTTCCCTGAAGAAGACGAAGATGCAGTGGAGGAGGACGAAGACATCTTTGCCGGCATCACCTCAGAAGCAGCAGAAGTGAAAGTCTTGGAGCCTGCCAAGGAGTCTCGCAAGGATCTACCTCCCTTCTCAGAGCAGCTAGGGAGTTTAAAGGGCAAATTGGACGCTGTCACCTACGAAAAAAATGCTCATCTTCATATTCGAAAGAGTGACTGGAGAGACTTGTTGCATTCGGCTTCAAGCTTGGAAGAGCTGCGGAAGTGCATGGATGTTGCAACCTACTGGAACGAACTGTCTTACCTGAAAATCAGTAAAATACCAAAGCTTAGTGCTATCGAAGGGAACGCTTTTGTACAGGCATGTACAAAGCTTTCATATCCGGAGCTTGCTTACTATGCTTTGGTGAATCGGGCAGATACTGGCCTGGAGTATAATGTTGAAGTGCTGAGGAAACTCCAAAGAAGCCTTGTCGACAAGCTGATTAAGCTTTCACCAACGTCGTCTCAAGCTACTTCCGAGAAAATCGAAAAGCGACTACTTGAGAGTCAAATGATGGAGGGTGCAGCAAGACCAGTGGAAGAGTGGCAGAAGGAGACTGTTGAGGGTCAGGAGGCCATCCAAGTGTTGAAAGCCCGACTGTCTCTCGTCGACCGAACGCTGGCTAATGCCGCCCTCACCTCCGCTACCGCCTCTGACCTACGCACGGTCGATCTCTTCAGTGTTACACTGTCGATTCGAGGAATGCTCAAAGCGTTCGATTTGAACAAGGTGTCTGCAAAGAACGACTCTTTCCTCGAAAATCAAGTACAACCGCGAATCAAAGCAGCCTTTACCGTTTTTGTTCGTGAAGCCAAACCTGATGCTGTGGGAGGTCTCTATGCTATAGACCACTCCATTAGTCTTACCTGCAAGATCATGTTTGAGTATCTCTTACGGAATGGCCTGGCGGACGGTAAGAGATCAAAAAGAGATGAAGTCATCAACATTCTTTCCAAAATTGTGGAGAGGGCCCCTGCCACCACTCAAGAAAAGTACCAAAAAGAGACCGATCAAATGCTGAAAGACGCTGGACAGACGTTGTAAATTTACGTCAGTTGTGGCAGAATTTGCATCCAATTGTGTCACGTTCCTTTGCGCTTCCTGAGTATCCGTCCTCATACAGACGAGTGATTTCGGAATCCATCCCACCACAGTCTTGGTAGAGCATGTACCCCGAGGTGTGAGTACTTTGGTACACATTCTCAATGTTAAATTGCGCTCAAGCACACGCGAAGGTAGGATAGAAAGTGTAGCGGCAAAATCTGATATTTTTAAGCTTCTCCCAATGTCGTCCTCCATCCTTTCTGCCAATGAAGAGTCATCATGCTCACGCGAAGACTAGGTACGCTGAGTCTGCTGCAGAGGGCAAGAGGTGACTACTGCATCGCTTGTCAGGTAGATAAATGTGCTTGCTTGGCGTCATCTTCTTCCTCCAGCCTCAGACGAGCACCACCTGGTTTACCTCGTCGAGTGTTCTCGTCGTCGCATCTTGCTAGATCGACATCCACCTCGGACAGGCAGCTCAGTCTCCCGTACTCCTCCAGACCACAAGATGCGTTGACAGAGGAAGCAGTGGAGCACACTTCTTCCGACATCAAAAATCACACGTATAGGACCTTTAGTAATCAGTCTTTGAGAGCTCCAGATCTTACCACCTCATCGGAACAAGGGGCGACGCGGGAAATCATAGAGCATGAAAGCGTACGGGAGGGCGAGCAAGAACCAAAGGAAGGGTCAGATCTGATTGCTGACGAGATGACGTCGGCTGTCGTCCGATCAGATCGTCTTCCAGAAGAAAAGTTGACTGCATTTGCAGAAGCAAGCGCAGAGTTTTCAGCAAAACTGAAGATCATTGAAGGGAGGAAAATCTTCTTGAACTTTGCAGAGATACCGGTACTCTTTAAAAAGTTGTGCACCTTGGCAGCCAGCTTGGACGAGTTGCGAGAATGTCTCATTGCCTCTTGTCTTTGGACTGCTACCGGGGATGTTGTTAGAATACTTCCCAAACCAAGTCTATACGATTGTGGAGCATTGAATTCTCGTTGCTACGACTTGGGATACCCAGAGTTGGCATTCTACAGCTTCATGAATCAAGAGGAGACCGGCTACGTGTATAGTGAAAAGTCATTGAAGATACTTCAACGGCAATTACTCGTAAAGTCGAATACGTGTAACAAGCTAGGAGGTACGGAAGGCCTGGCCAAGTTACAGGAAAGTGAAGCCTTGTTGGAAGGTCTACTAGAACCCATCGAGGATGATCAAGCGATAGAGTCGATGTCAGTGGATGGCCAAGGGAAAGAGGAGGAACAGCAGCAGCAGCAGCTTTTACTGGCCCAATTATCGCTGATCGATCCCATCTTGACTATTTCGGGAACACGACCTTCACCGATATTGACCATTGACGTGGTCTGCATCATGCAAGGCATCAAGAGTGTCATCGATGTATATGGACTTTGCGAACGGCCTCTGTCCAGAGTGCCCCTGCTGGGAAGGCAACTTCAACTTCGACTGCAAGCCCTCTTCCAGCTCTTAATACGTGAGGCACCTTACACCCTGAATGCCAGGGAGAGGAGGCTTGCCTTTTTCTTCTGTGAAGTATACGACAAGACGATGGAGTTCTTTGAAGTGAACGAATCGCTTACTGAGTTCAAAGAAAGTCAGCCTGACATAGTGGCTGTTTTCGAAGACTTAATGAGGCTCGTTCCATGGAAACATATAGCTCGATACCGGAGTCAGAAGGGGGAGCCATCGTTGCCGATGTGATGACGTGCTTCAGGCGTAGGATGAGCGTGTAAAATAGACAGGCCTCTCCATGTATACCATATCATATGTGTACCCTTCAGCGCCGCTGTTGAGCTGCTTCACGTCATCGAGACTTCGGGTTCCCCGCAGTCAAGTGTTCCGATGAGGAGAAGATGAAAGATCACTGAAAGCCTTTCCGAACATTGTCGGGCTGGCTTGGGCGCGAAAGGCTGACGTAATGCATTTCCTAGACGCACTCAAGAAGATCGCTTCTTCTCTTCCTCCACTGTGATGTATATGACACTTTCACTTTCACTTTTTGGCATTCGGCACTTAGCAACTATAGTCCAGCACTCAGTCTCTCAACCTTCTCCCCTGTATGCGACTTGCCCGGAGCTCTGTGTCATCTCACTTGCAACCGTCAGCTGGTCCATGCTTAGCCTGTCGCAGGGGTGATCGAGGGATTGCCAGCATAGCGTCATTCGGCCCCGTCTTTGCAGCCAACAATGTCAAGCAGGATCGACGGCATGCCCGGTACTTCAGAGGGACTTCTCACACACGCGACCTCTCATCTCTTTGGAGAGGTCTATCGGAGTCAAGCAAGCCATCAGTATCTGGCACAGTCCGTGATGACGCAATACAGAGTGATATGATCAAGAGTGATACAGCAGAGGAGGAAGATCAGCATGAAAGTGTAGCCGAAGCAGCGAGAGATGAAGCAGAAGGAAAAGTATCGAAAAAGGCAGACGGAAAAGCGTCAGACATCAGTCCCTCGTTCAAGGAGGCTAAAAGAGTAGTGCAAATGAATCTTGGAAAGATCGCTGGCGGAAACACAACCGAAGCAGTAGCTGCCAGAACAAGGACATCCTACTTCACAATGGTACGATGCGCATCTAATAAGGACGACTTGATGGAGATCTTCGATGTAGCACGGCAATGGGAAACATTGTCAAAAACGACTAACGGAGAGCACTTGAAGCCACTCACCATCAGTGCGCTTGGATACTTGAGGAGGAAATGCATTGACACCGACTGTCCAGAGTTCGGCCTATACGTCCTCTTGAGGCACGAGGAGATTGGCATGCAGGCCTCTGTGCCAATCCAGAGGGCCGTGTCCCGAGGGATGCAATCGAAGCTTGCCAGACTGGCTGATCAAACTTTCAAGGTTAGTGAATATCCTGGCTATTATTACAACAAGAGCCGCACTGAGGTACAGGAGGAAAAGAATACGGAGGTGGCGGCACAAGAAGGGGAGGAAAGGGAGGCGTCGCTAGAAGCTCAGACCAGACTGCTCGACTATCTTTTGGCGCTATCGTCTGCCAAGCCATCGAGATTGCAGTCAGTGATAGAGTTTGACTTGATCAATCTGGTCCAGATCATTCACTGCATCATTCATTCGTATGGCTTTCTCTTCAGGCCAACAGGAGATGACCCGTTTCTACTGGACGAAGTCATACCCCGACTACACTTAGCACTTCAAGTCTTTATAGAAAGTGCGGGAAATCACATCCGTTTGGGTGAGAATCCTGATCTCGGTGGATTTTTATCACCAGGGTTCCTCAAGTCATATGTGAAAGTGAATGGATTTAAAGTGGGCGAGGAAGACAAAGCCAAGGTCTTGCTCGACCTGCTCGAAGAGCTCACTAAGGATACGCAGTAGCTATTAAAAGTCTCGAAGGCCCGTCTTTAGTGGGGAGCAGACATGATCGGCCTGTCCTCACAGCCTCGCTACCTCATCTTGCCGGACGTCATGCCCTTCTTCTCATTTGTCGACCTCTGTGTGGCACATCTTTTATGCCTAGGAATCCATCGCTGGAGGGACTGTTCAAAAGGCCAACGTCTTTTGCCAAAAATGAAAAGGCGGAATACGTGCTGCCCGTGTCTGTAAATACAGCAAGTATGAGTGATGATCTCTCTTACGGCGCTTTGCTTCCCTACATCCCCCTACACCCCGAATCACCTACACCCCGCAATCTAAGCGATAGACGACACAGTGCATTCTTATAGCTTGATTCGAGCGTCACATCGGCCTTGATACAGATTCATCGTGAGACCTTTCTCTTTGCTTCAGTGAGAGGCGAGGTTCATTGCTTCAATTTGTTGCTTGGTCTGAGCGGGATCGGAAGTCGGGCATATTCCGAGGGGAAAAAAAGTTGGCCCAAAGTAAGTAAGCGCGAAACGGGGGCGAACGAAAAACACTCTTCGCAGACTTCCCTCACCCTCATGTTGCTTGCCCGACAGTACGTTGTGCCGCGACTGTTGCAGCAGCAAGTAATTAGGCCTCTATGCACCCGTCGTCGAAAGATACGTTTGGGTAATGCGGAAGTCATTGCACAGCAGGACTATAAAGAGCACGGCGCCTTCGTCCGAAGAGGCTATGCATCGCTGTCGGGCGCTTTCAGTCCCACTTCGAGTATAAGATCGGACGAGAGTCCTGGTACCAACCAAACAGCAGCCTCCACAGCAGCTCCCACAGAGTTCAGACCTACTCGGAATGACGTGGAAGAGCTGTTCGGTGATCCAGCTGTGGAAGGGAGTGGAGTGGATGCCAACAGGAAGGAGGAAGTGTATAGTCTAGCAGGAGAAGCAGCGGCAACATCGGCAGACGCATCAGTCGACGGCGACACCTCCGTTAGAAGGCAGAAGAACACCTCTCCTTCGAGAACGAGGAGTAGGAGCAACAAAAGGAAGCCTGATGACTTTGTCATTGACAAGAAGGGGAAGACATCGTTTGTTGAAAGAAGAGATTCAATGCTGAAAGCGTTTCAAGATGTTCGATCGAAACGGTACAAGATGAAGAACTTAGGGCGACTACCACTTCGAACCTTATTCGCCTCTGCAACGACTTTGGATGAGCTGATCTCTTGCCTTGAGATCACGGCGGAATGGAACATGTTATGCAAAGAGGAGGAGCAGAGTCAAGATGCGGATGTCGTCGAATCGTGGACGCTCGACACTAACGAAACAGGAAGCATCCGTAAGACTATTAACGATAAAGGATTCCCTGAATTATGCTTCTATGCCTTTATGCATCAAGCTGAACTTGGATTGCAATTCACCCGAACATTGCGAGAAAAGATTCAGAATGGCCTGATTCGAAGGCTGGAAGATCTGCTTGCAGCGAGTTCGGAGGAGAGACAAAAGGTGTCAATCACAGAAGGTCGAGCTTTGATGGAGACGTCCGTCGAGCCCATGAAAGAATGGCAAGGAAAGTCGATAAAAGCGATTGAAGGTGAAAGCGAAGAAGCAGACTTTCAACGAGTCCAGGTGGCATTGATAGACGGTATGCTGGCGTTGGCTGGGACGACGTCGAATTCGCAATTCACAACGGGCGAAGAAGGTATCTTCTCCAGTATTTTCGCCATCGACGCAGTCATCACAGCGTACAAACTACATCGAATAGAAGTGAAGAGCGATCCTTTTTTGGAGGAGCAAGTTCAACCTCGACTCAATGCAATGCTGCAGACGTTCTTGCGACTGACAGAACCCATTCCACCGCCAATAATCTTATCGAAAGAACGTGGAGCATCGTTCCTTCGACTCTACCACGCCGTCCTTAGCTACATTGAAACAAACGGCTTCATCGTAGATGGCGACTGTCAAGCTAGTCAAGTCAGAGACAGGTTCAACGCGATAGAAAGTCAGGTTCACGAGAAGCCCAGAGGAAGCTACAATTTGAATCCGAAACTGAAGTGACAGGAGGATGTCGGAAAAATAATGCAATGTACAGTAGAGAGCAAATCAATCACCCTTCACACATTAATTAGCTGCCTATGACTAGATGTGTAGTATGTTGTAATTCGCGTAAATTATGTACAACTTTTGATGGGTAAAAAGAAGGGAGGTGATGTGGAATGAGAGAGAGAAAGAGACACACACACACATGGTCGTATCGACGGGGTAAAGAGGAGAATGAAGAAAGGAAGAGCGACTACCAATCGGTTGCATTCTTGACAGCGGCCTTCGCTTGTGACACTAGAGGCTCCAGCTTACCTCCGATCGAGGAAGCGGCACTGTTGGTGTAGCCGAATCCATCGAGCCAAGGTGTATTCTGAGATCGCTGTGCTTCAAAGGTCTTGATGTCTTCCTCGTGCATCAGGGTCAAAGCAATGTCGTCCAGTCCCTCCAGTAAGCACTTTCGCGTGAACTCTGGTGTATGGAAGCTAAACTCCTTTCCAGAGGCCAGCTTCACCTTCATGCTGTGCAAGTCTACCTCGACTTCATGACCGGCTTGCGCTTCCTTCATCACTTCCTCCACTTCGTCCTTTTTCAATTCTACAGGCAGAGCACCGTTCTTGGTGATGTTCGTCTTGAAAATATCACCGAACGACTGGGCAATGACACACCGGATGCCAAAGTCGGTCAAACTCCACGCGGCGTGCTCTCTACTTGATCCGCATCCAAAGTTATCGTAAGCGACCAAGATCTTAGCATCGTCGTATGGCTTCTGGTTCAGTACAAAGTCCTTGATTGGCTCACCAGTCTTGACGTCATATCGAAGAGGCCAAAAGAGTGCGCTTCCAAGACCAGTTCTCTTGATCGTCTTTAGGAATTGCTTGGGGATGATGAGATCAGTGTCGACGTTGTCTCTTGGCAGAGGTGCGGCGATTCCCTTCAGAACGGTGAATGCTTGCATGCCGCTTCCTGCAGTAGCTGCGTTGCTTTCGGGCACGTCTCGGAGGGCATCTTCGTCTGTCTTTGCCGCATTGGAGCTTACTTGGATGGGCAAAGGCGGCGGTAGAGGTTTGTCGGTCAAATACGTCTTGCTGTCACTGATCTCGACGTTGTAGCCTGGTTTGCTAGCTTCGTGACCGACCCGTACACCGCTTTCCAGCTTACGTACATCGGTCAAGTAACCAGTAACAGCACAAGCAGCAGCCATGGCAGGGCTCATCAAGTGCGTTCGTCCACCGGCTCCTTGTCGACCTTCAAAGTTTCGATTACTCGTCGAAGCACATCTTTCCCCTGGATTCAATTGATCGGGATTCATGCCTAGACACATACTGCATCCAGCTTCTCTCCAATCGAAACCAGCTTGTATGAAGATCTTGTCCAATCCTTCCGCCTCAGCTTGCTTCTTGATCAGTCCACTACCAGGCACAAGCATACAGTAAAGGTGAGAGGCGACCTTTCTGCCGTGCAAGACACGAGCGGCCTGTCTCAAGTCTTCAATTCGAGAGTTAGTACATGATCCAATAAAGACCTTGTCGATCTTTACTTCCTCCATTGGTGTGCCTGCAGTGAGACCCATATACTCGAGGGCTCGCTCCATCTGCTTGGCGTGGGAAGCGTCCTTTGCATCCTTCTTTGGGTCAGGAACGACGCCGGTGATGGGAACAACATCCTGAGGGCTAGTTCCCCAAGTAATCGTGGGCGCGATGTCCTTTGCATCCACGTACAGTTCAATGTCATATTTGGCACCCTCATCACTAGGCAGCTTGCTCCAATTCTCAACAGCCATGTCCCATTGGCTTCCCGTCGGAGCAAGAGGTCTTCCCTTTATATACTCAAACGTAATGGCGTCAGGGGCAATAAGACCGGCTCGAGCGCCAGCTTCGATCGACATGTTGCAGATACTCATCCTCGCTTCCATACTAAGGCTTCTGATCGTCGATCCACAGAATTCGATAACGCTTCCCGTACCTCCTGCCGTTCCAATCTTTCCAATGACGTGAAGGATGATGTCTTTAGAGTTGACGCCGGTACCGAGTTGGCCATCTACTTGAATCTTCATGTTCTTTGCTGGCTTTTGCAAGATAGTCTGCGTGGCTAAAACATGCTCGACTTCACTGGTGCCGATGCCGAATGCAAGGGCACCAAAAGCACCGTGTGTCGAGGTGTGGCTATCACCGCATACAATCGTGGCACCGGGTAGAGTGAATCCCTGCTCTGGTCCAATGATGTGGACTATGCCCTGTCTGTTGTCGGAAAGGCCAAAGAAGGTGAGACCGAATTCCTGCACATTGTCTTCCAGCGTCAGGCATTGTGTTCGCGAGTCGTTTTCGGTGATGAAAGACTTGGTGTCCCTGTAGCTTTTTCGCAGGGTGGTAGGAATGTTGTGGTCTACTGTGGCCAAAGTGCAGTCGGTTCGGCGTACAGGACGCTTTGCGTTACGAAGCCCTTCAAAAGCTTGAGGTGAAGTGACCTCGTGGACGAGGTGTCGATCAATGTACAAGACGACACTGTGAGCACGGGAGTGGTCTATCCGTCAGCAAATGGAGGTTTTAATTTCTTCGCTACTCTCTCTCTTCTTGGTAGACACTCTCTCGTCTCCACACCTCCTTTGCCAGTGTCACAAGGCTTACGATCTGCTGACTCACGTTCCATCTGGGTGCTGGTAAGCCTTGTGGCTGTCAAAGATCTTTTGATACAGAGTTCTTGGAGCAGTCGCCATGGTGTGGTACGCTCAAAGGTCGATGCAAGAGGAGAGTGACAGGGCGTGGTGAGGGCGTCTCCAAAAGGAGGAGAATGCTTCTTTCTCCGCTTATGCGTTGAGTCACCCTTTTTTTGCCTTTCGGTGGCTCGGATGCTAAAACCGATGTGTCACGTGATAGGCTTCGGCATCCAATGAAGGCGATTCTATTGGCGATCCTTGGCCACGAATGTTCGAAGCTCAAAATCAGGTCGTGTTTGTATAGAAAGCACGCTAAGACAAGATCAACTTCCCAGTCGCGACCTCGCGTGGAGTGTGCGTGTGTGTGTGGAGGGCGGAAGCGAGGACGGTCATATCATGGCCATTGTTCGACAACGGGCAGACCAAGTTGCCAAGGACATGATCAGACGTCATCTCGCGGCAAACGAACGACAACTCCAACACACTCCGTACATCCATCATGAACGACAAGAATATCATTACCCACAGCAAGCACCACAACAACAACAACAACACCTCCATCATCAACATCATCACTATCAACGACAACAGTTCCAATCACAGTATGCCTCTCACTCAATGCAACTCCAGCCAATCTCTCCCTTCTAAATATGCTCCTCCCCTTCCCTTGTGTCCCTTGCGTATTCAACGATATTACAATGCTCTCAAACAATGATGGTGTGATAGTGATGATGATTATAATATAAGTGTATGAGTAAAATAGCGAATTACAGGAAGTTACGCTTCATCCAGTCAGAGAACGAAAATTTCCATCCGTAGTGTTCCGATAGGTATTTGAGGCTCAGGCAACCGATGATCAGAAGACCGAAATATGAAAAGCCTTTCTTGAAGTGACTTGCCATTCTTACGCCTTTGCACAACAATGCGAACCAAGCTAGACTGAATCCAGCGACCCAAGGGAATGATCCGGGAAACTTGTAGTATAGTGTTAGTAAAAGCTACAGCGCTCGTTTGTTCAATCGTTATTAACTCACCTGAACGGCAAATGATCCAAAGACATAGAATACCAGAACAGCGATAAACACAAAGACTTCGAAGGTGTGGTTGAGAATAAGCGGAAACGTTGTAATAAACCAGGATTGAGTCTTGGTGTCAGGGTCTGCCATGCTCCATCCTCCCATTAGGAGGATACACGCTAATCTCGCTTGCGACAACTCCAGTCATAGCCATATGATCCTCTCAAGCGCTCACAAGGCGCTCTTTTCCGTCCGTCGCTCACGGTCGATGCGGTAGTCCAAGGTAAGTATAGGTCGAGTATGTAGAGCGAGAGAAAAAGCAGTATACAGCAGCGCAATGGAGACGGAGATAATTAAAGTCACTCCGGTCCACGCAGAGCATGTGTCTGGTTCATGTGTCTGATTGGCGTCAGTCATCGTTCCTGTCCCTGGCTCTCTATATTCTCAAGAAAGGGAAGAGAAATATGGCTGCACCTTTAATGTTGCGCAGTCAGATACGCTGGTCAATATAATCAATACTGTCTCTTTTCTGCCCTTTCCTTGGCTATATTCTTGGCAATAAAAGCAGTCTCGGAAAATTTAATTCTACCGCGATGTAATTTTATTCGCAGGCAAAAAAGGACCCACATTTGGACTTTTGCATTATTCGTACACGCGGACAATATTTTCTGCTTTAATTGAACCTGACATTGGGCTTCGGTAGAATTGACCCGGAGAAAGTCGAGCAAGCGGAAGAGAAGCAAGCAAGCAATACGGCGAAAAAAGTCTACTGTACTTGTGAACGTAGCGCAAGAGTGCGTGGGGGCTTTATAGGCTTATTCCCGATTTGGAGGATTTCTTCCGATAATACGAATCAAATTCAAAGTCCAAGAAACGGGAAAAACCCGCAAACCTTTAAATTAGGTAGGATGGGGGTCACGGCAGTATGGCCGGCATTGCATAATTAAACCCTGCTGTGTACCGTAGAGGCGAGAGCGAGAAAATGCAAGTGGGGGGATGTGCATTGATGTGTGTGCGAAGTTGTAGAGTAGAAGAAAATACTGTAACAAAAGTGTTTGCGAGGGACTAACAGGATCTTTTGCTGCATATAGGCGTGCCTGCAGAGGACTGATTCTGCGCTTTGATGGGCGGGCAAGTGAACAGAAAGAAGGTAAAAATTTAAAAGAGGCAAACATTAGGGATTATCCACAAAGGACGGTGCTGTGCTTGATACTCATATACCATCCTTGCCGGCGTCTTCCCACCCCCACCCCCAACCCCCCCTTCCTTCCTCCTCCAGACATCCCCACCGACCTGCCAGTAAGTAGGAAAAGGAAAGCTTGGGATGACGTCGACACCCTCGAGCATGCATGGCAGTCATGTCATGGCCGGTGACGTCGCCTACGAGGTGAATCTCGAATCAGGCAACAACAGCTTGCGAAACTTCGACTTGGAGCCGGTGGATCAGCACACCAAAGTGCACTCATCTTCGGCGATCGTAAAGGACAAGAAGACAGGCAGACATTACAAGAAGGTGGAGAAGCCGGTGTTCAGTCTGGCGAGAAGCAAAGGAGCAGCCCGAGTGGACCACAGTGACTACCATGGTGCCCCGATCGGACTAGGTCATTCCATGCCAAATAGTCGGAGAACTTCCATCGACGAGAGTACTAGAGGAGGAGGGGTCAGTGTTCCTGCTGATCCTAATGCTTATCTGCTGAATCAGATACGATTGATGATCAGAGAAGAGGTGCGAACCGCTACAGTGGGACACGCTGATCAGCTTCGCCAACACATGGACGATGCCATTGAAAAGGTCGCGGCACCAGAAGAACAAAAGGAGGGTGCGAACAAGAGCTTGAAGAAGAGTACAGAGACATCGTACAAGGTGACAGAGGCCAGTTCTGAAGACCTCACATTAGATGAAGAAGAGGAGGACTTTAAATTTCCAAATCCATGGGCTCGCATTCGTCATAAATTGCGCGAGCCATTTGCAGAGTTCTTGGCCTGCTTCATCCTCATCACATTCGGAGACGGCATCAACGTTCAGGTGACTGCATCTGCTCTGTACGACGCAGCTTCGCCCAAAGGTAGCTACCTATCGATCAGTTTCGGTTGGGGCATTGGAGTGATGATGGCAATCTACGTTGCAGGAGGTGAGTACTTTTTGCTTGTCCAACTCGATCGAGGGCTGTCCGTTGATCTTTGCCTGTCCTTTGTCCAGGCATTTCGGGAGGTCACATCAACCCTGGTGTCACTCTTGTCCTTGCGATATTTCGTGGCTTTCCATGGCGCAAGGTCCCTGGCTACATCATTGCACAATTGTTGGGTGCTATGTGTGGGGCGTTGTGCATCTATGGCCTCTACGCGGTTCCCTTGCGCATCATTGACCCCGATCAAACCGAACTTACGGCTTCGCTCTTCACTACTTTTCCTGCCACCTTCTTGCGAGGCTCTGCCAAGCTGCATGCTTGGACAGCTTTCAACGAGATATACGCCACTGCTAGTGAGTGTCAAAAGAAAGAAAAAGGAAGGAAACAGTCCCGGCAACGATGCCGAAGGGGCAGTCAGATTGACTAGCTGACGATAATACACCCCTCCACAGTACTGATCATCGTGGTCTTGGCCATTGGCGACTCAGGGAATGCGCCGCCTACCGAGGGTATGGCCCCTCTTGTGCTGATGTGGCTGATTACCGGCATCGGTGCTACATTGGGCTGGCAGACGGCATACTGTGAGTAGCGAGGGCAGTATTTTGAGGAAGAAGGGCAGGTGGTGAATCGCTGGAGTTCAAGTCGCGAACGAAGATGGCGTTGGCATTTGCCAGACTGTGCCCAAGATTAGTGTCGGTACTGATTTTTCCTCCTTCCTTTTGCTACACGTACCTTCGCCAGCCGTCAACCCTATTCGAGATTGGGGTCCACGAATTGCACTCACGATTGTCGGCTACAAAGGCCTGTGGAGCTTCCAAGGTGGTTACTTTGCTTATACACCGCTAGCCAGCAGTCTGACTGGTGCCCTGACCGGAGCGTTCATCTACGATTTGCTCATCTACACTGGCGGAGAAAGCTGGCTGAACAAGCCCTGGTCCTGGAATAGACCGCAAGCACCTGCCATGTCAAAGAAGAAGATGCCTATGGCGATTGATTGAGGAGGGGCGAAATGAGAGGAAAAGCAGGGCCGGATTGGCCACTCCGATCGGCCCACTTCTGTCCCTTTTCCCCACACTACTTCGCCAGAGCAAACTTACACGAGTGCTGGTCGTGCCATTTCCCAAGGAGCTGCATCCTGTCGCTCTGCTTTCTTTTTCTCTCGCTCCTCTTGCCCAGACACTCGCACTTCACACAATCACAATTTGTATCATCCATCATGCCACGACCATTGACCGTAGAAATACACAAATCAATTTAGCGCCAAACTCAATCTCGTATTTATCTTTTTGTGTTGATCACATACGAAAAGTCAAAGAGCAGAAGCACCACAATATAAATAATTTCGAGGATCTGTCTCGCGGTGTCTTTTTTAATTCAATGCACGGGAGTAAAGCGCTAGTAAGAGACGATCATTTAGACTCCTAGGAAAAGATCTTATGTGCTGAAAAGGGGGTGAAAGGTTGCCTTTTGCAGAGTGATTTGCTTCCGAGATGACCACTTCCGACGAGCATCGTCCTGATGCGGTCAGGTTGACTTGATCAAAGTTCGTCCTTTCGACTTCCAGAGCATTTCTTGACAGACATATAAGGCGAGCCAAGACGTTTCGAGAGAGGCCCCCCCTTTTCTCTCCCACACAACAATCATCTACTAGATCTTCATACTCATCTTCCCCCAACCAAAGTCAGACCCACATCAACCTTTCACATCAACTTCTTCTCCACTGATCGGCATGCCTTCTATCAGCATTCAAGCAAGACAAGCCTACGGCCAAGTCACCTCTGGACTCGTGCACACCAGTAGCAGCGTCGACTCCGCTACCAAGGCGGCTTCCTCTTCACTACCACAGTCTTCCATCATCGGAGTAGTGGCTGTCATCTTGGCTTTGGTGTTCTTCTCCGTCTTTTCGGCTTGGCGAAGTTGTGCTCGAAGAGCAAAGCTCAGAGGAGCTGCTCGTGAACATGAGACCAAGGAAGCAGAAGACAAAGTCAAAGAGTGGGTCTTGTCGACGTCCAGTGTCATCACTGTGCAAGAACCGGCGTACGTTCTGCCCAACATCCACAGTCGTGCCATCGATCGAAGAGGAAGTGACAGCACGCTCGTCTCTGATGATGAATGGAGTGTCCACTACCTCGGAGAAGCGGAGGATGAGTTACAAGCCTCCCAACTACACCATCAAAACAACGCAATTCAAAACGCTGGTCGTCATTGTCCTGCTCAACAGAATCGAATTGAATCAATCAACACCTACATTTGCGAGACGCACCTCACTCCAGTCGCAGCATACACACGATGATCCTACGTCCCAGCATATCGGCATGGCTTTGCTTCCACTTCGACTCCGACTCCTTCCTTTTTGGAATGGCATGACAACTTTTATGAGACCCTCGAACGATATCTATTACGCCCACGTTTTGCTTCCACGATACTACTATACACTGTGTATATGCCACTTGCTCCCCCTTCTCCCTCTCAGCTCTTTGCAGCATTGTATTATTTAATGCTTCGGCAGAACCTTTTCTGTTTCCTAGAAAAGCCAGAAATGAATATTTTGAACTCTCGTTTCCTTCCCTGCTCTCTACTCTGCCCCTTTCCAAAGGATGTCTTCTATGCTCTTTATTCGGGTTGCTGGCTCCATGACGTGCTGCAGAAGGTATCGTCCATTCGGAATGTCGTTGTTGTCGGCTGCACAGTCAAGTCAGTACACGCTGTACTGACAATATCTTTCACAAAGTGTACTCTTTTTCTCTCTCTCACCTCTCCACGTCGCCTCCTCTTCATCCTTTCCAACACCGGTGGCCACATGTCGCACGATCAAACGAGCACGACTGATCACCTCATCACACTCCACTACCCATCTCTCATCATACATGGACGCAGCTCTTGCCCACTCCCCTTCATTGATGTTTGCATACAGACCTTCAAAGATGACGAAGCGGTGGTGAGATGAGATCTGTATGTCGCCAGCGATTGGGTCTTTCAGCCGATGAGAAAAGGAAGGGGCTTCCATCGTTGCGTCTGCTGGCAATGACCGCACTTTCGCGACAAAGTCAGCAAAGGCCTGTAGGAATGAGAGTGATTTCAACGTTGAGGAGGATCTGACGACCAAAACTTCACGACTCCAACGGCATCTCACCTTGCCGTCAAAAGTCCAAGCCGCACCTCGTTTATCCCTCGCCAGCTGTGGGTCTGGCATAGCTTCCAGCTGAGCTCGTGTGAGATGCCAGCCGTCCATTCCTACGACGATAGCGACTTCCCCCTCTTCTCCTCCATTAAGTCGCGAGATGACGTGCCTTGCGAGCTGACTCTTGCCGCTCCCTGGAACACCGCATAGACCGACTAGGATCCTCTCCTCTCGGTGTGCATGCGATGCCGAGGACGTCTCATTGGCCCGACGGAGCAGACCTTCGACCAATCTTGCGACCACTTCATCCATCCCTTAGCTCGCCAGACGAAGAGCCAGTCCTGTCTTATAATTTAGATTTAAAGAAGGGTCGGAGACAACTGCTCCGATCGGGAGAATAACGCGCTGAGAAGAACCCTAAAGTGGGGGAATTGTAGTTTCTGGACCTGTAGCTTTCCTGCTGTAACAACTACGACCAACTTCTGACGCCCGACACCTGAGTAGCGAGAGCAAGAACATGAGCTGCTCTTCTCCATTGCCTTCGACGTCATCTATCCTTGGCACCGCCGCCGCCTCTTCGTCCTTTATCTGTCCGCGGATCCGTCACTTTGTCAGTGGGACGTTCAACAGTCCATTCCTACACCTCTTTTCTTTCGACACCTTGACTCGATCTCTCTCGCTCTTGTCGACCTTGCCAGGGTATGGTCCGCACTCTTTCCTGACGGTAGGCAGAACATCGAATGCAGGAGCTGGAATCTTGGTAGACACAGTGTATGCAACGACATGGGCAGAAACGCCAGAGCTCATTGCTTGGCGAGTCAATTGGGACCAACAGGAAGTGAAGGGACTGGAATGGCTCGGGAACGTACCGATCAGTGAGTCCCAGAAGCTGTGTGTGATCTGTTTTCAAGGGATGTACAATCTGATCAAGTATCTTGATAAAAATGTACAACAGCTGCTACTTCGTCCTACGTTCACGTCCAGCCACCGGCCTATGCATCTCTGACCAGCCCCTCCTTTGGCGTCCCCGCGTCGACGTCAAAGTACCTCTTCTCGGCTGGTGGTCCCACGGGAGAGATGCACAAGATTGATAGCGAGACCGGTGCCTTGCTTAATAAGGAACAAGAGATTCTGTTCCTGAGAGGTGGTGAAAAGGACTTGGCGAAAGCAGACAAGACTCGTAAAGCATTACGATACGGAGCTCATAACGTCGATGTTGGACCTCATAATCTAGCATACATTGCCGATGTGGGAAGAAACTCGATCCTCGTCTATTCTTATGATCCATCATCTGGTCACTTGAGCTTTCTGAATGAAGTGCCTTCGCCGAGTGATCACGACGGACCTCGACATGTGGCACCTTCCTACTCTGGAAAACATGTGTTCATGGTGACGGAGCATACATCATTCGTGGACGTCTTTCGAATAGACTCACCGGCAAAAGGAACACTATCCCACGTACAGCGTGTCTCGATCTTGCCAGATGATGGTAGTCATCAGAATAAAGATTATCGCGGTGACACTGTACGACTGAGCCCCGATGGCAAGAGCCTCTTTGCTACTACGAGAGGAATGATACCGAGCATCAAGGGCTACGTCAAGGTGTGGGATGTAGAGGAAGGAAAGTCCTCTTCGTCATCGACTGTACTGTCCGAAAAGCTCATCTATCAGACTCGTAACAGTGGTGGAAAGGCCAATGCAATCGAATTTGCGCCTCGGTATGCCTCGCCATCATCATCAGCTGCTGCTACTCGCGATGCAGGGGAGGGATCGCGAGACTATGCTGTCCTCACCGATGATCAGGAGGGGTACGTCAGCGTGCTCGAATGGAATGGGCGTGACCTGCAGGACGTTGCGACTATCAAACTGCCCAGTCTAGACAGTGGCGAAGCACAAGGAGCGAGTCAAGCAGTCTGGCTCTCATAGAGAGTTGCAGTGGTGGTAGTATCTCCCATTCATTCATTTGTATTATTAAAGTCTCTAAATTACATCAAGCTTCTCCAAAAGCGTTCCCTGCAACTTCCTCGCCGTCATGGAAAGAAACGCTCGCCTCTCTTCTGCAGAAGCGACGCCACTCGCGCTTTGTAAGGAAGCGATCACTTGACTTAGCTTTTCCAGCACCTTGGAAACGATCCTATTTCCTTCTCGAATCAGCGTCGCCGTTTCATCACCACCACCAATGACGCTGGGTGTCACGCTCCTCCTCAAGGAAGAAGACGTCATCGTAGCCAAAAGATCTGTTGACGTCTGGTGATGATTCTGGTGACTTTGGAGCCGCGTTTCCAACTCGATATAGTAGTCAAAGTGTCGGAAGAGCAGTATCAAGAGCATTTCGATGCAGTTCAGATTGAAGGATAGCTTCGACAGTAGCGCAGATTGCTGAACTTTGAACTTGTGCACGGCATACGATTTTCTCTTTGCTGGCGCCACTTCCTCCACCTCCTTGCCTAGCACGTCGATCCACTCGTCCAGTCGTATCGAATCAGCACTCTCCAGTATACCCTGTACTTTGTCGAGCTGCAACAAGTTGACGTTACTATGACTTACAAATTCATCCAGAGAAGCCAAAGCGATGCCCAAACTAGCAATGTGTGGCTGCCTCGTAGAGTGAAGACCGTACCTCCCTGTATTGTCGAATTCATCTGCCACGATCCCACCCCGATTACTTGCATGTGTGAACAGTGAAGCAGTGAAACAGGGGCGTACTCGCTTCCTTGCTTCGTCGCCTACACCACGATACTCGCTCGCCTTTGCGAGGTAAGCCAAGAGCGTTGTGAGGAACCTTCGAACGCATTGACTAGCATGGACGTCGAACACGCTTTGCTCCGACTCTTGATCTTCTGACAAAGATCCAGGTGCCAATTGGCTTGCATCCTCTCGTTCGACTTCCGTATGCGGCAGAACTCTGCTCCTCCAGTTGTCCTCGTACAGGAAGCTGGCACTGAGAGCGAGGATAGAGTTGTGAAAGGAGGAGAGGGGATTTGGCGGTGCCAGAGCTTCATCGTCGAGGATCGGTAGCACAAACGTAAATAGTTGAATGAGAAGTTGAGCTTGGTCGATGGTCGAGAGGCTGACCACGTCCGATGTTGCATTCTTTAGCGAGACGAGCAGAGTGTTGCGATGAGCTTGCAAGAACGACAGTGCTTGCCGAGGAGCGGAGTGAGCGACAGAGTTGCCTCCCAGTCGAAGGCTCAAATTGGGCGTCCTGCCACTATTGTTACTATTCATACTGCCGCTGGTGAGACTGGCCAGGATACTGACGCTCAATTGCAACGCAGGCAGCAGGAGCGCTTCGTAACGGCTTGCTACACCTGGTACAAAGCTGTCCAGCTCATCGTATTCTTGCTTCTGCGCATACTGATAGTCTTGCTGAGGTCGAGCTTGCAGAAAGTCCACTTGAGACAGAACATCGAACACTTTGCCTTCTAGCAGCTTTTCCGCTCCCTGCTTCGACTGTGCCAGACGGTTAAAGAAGGCCATCGTAGACTCGTAGACGTACAGAGCGTTCAGGCTGCTAGGATCAGGTCGTAGGATCTTTTGCAGATCGAGATCCATCTCTCGTAAGTTGGCTACGAAGCTCTTCAGGTAGCCTTTCCTGTGAAGGATGTCGAGGAGCACATTGCGAGACGATGAGTTAATGCTGCTGCTGCTGGTACTGCGTTGTTGTAGTGAGCTGAGTCGATCAAAGAGGGTGAACGAGACTGTTCTCCAGACGTCAGATGCGTCCAAGGCATCCCTTGCGATGATAGGCACCAGTCTCTCAGCGTGGGATAGTAGCAGCGTCCTACTCCTGCTGAGCAATAGACTCGATCGCTTTCCACTGCGCCGAGCATCATCACCTGCAATGGAGGAGAAGCCGGCAAAAGAGACCGAATCGTCGTCCATTTCACTGACAGTGTCCGCATTGTCAAAGTCGTATTCGTCCCCCTCCAATTTCGATGATGACGGCGAAGACGAGTTCTTGACAAGTTGAATATAATTCACCAGAGCCGAGTACAGATTTCCCCGAGCGAGCATCGTTGTTCCGGATTCTACCATTGCTGCGATGAGATCACGCAACGTCGCCACCAGTCGATCGATTGATAGCTGATCGACGCCGTCCTCGTCCGTCTGGTCGTGTCGCAATTCCGTTAGCAGACCCAGCACAGCACCCGCAATCAAATCTAGTAATGCTGGATCACTCTCCAAGGAAGAGCCAGACAGCCTCGGTAGCAAGACAGACAAACACTCAAAGACAATGTTCGATCGACTATTCGCCTTCAGCAGACGATTCCCTCGAGTGAAGGCCATGTCCAAGACGTTCCTCCACGATTGCATCGCACCTCTTCTAGCAAAGGCAATCACTCGATTGGCATTTCTTGCACCGATGTGCGCCAAGATCAGCATAGCGTCATGATCAAATTCTGCCCGTAATTTGCTCTCATTCAACTCTCCTCTTCTCTCCAATTCTTGTCGTGCAGCGGCGAGTAAACTGATGACAGACTTGATGTCGAACTCGCGAGGTCCTGCAGCATTGGCACTCAAGGCTTGCGATAGGTCCAGGTTCTTCAGGATCGTCGGATTCTGAGCTATCTCTTCTCGAGCGTCATGCCATTCGAAGTCGAAGCTGGAGAGCAGATCGAGTATGCGCATACCCCTCTTTTCGTAACGTTGACCCAATCCATCGTTGAAATCGTTGCTGTCTCCTTCCTCGTCATCGTCATCGTCGTAGTCGTCGTCGTCCTCGCCGAGGTTACTTCCCAACACGACCGAATCGTGACCTAGCAGCACTGCTATCAGCTGAGCAGCCGGTGCCCACATGCCGTCATTGCATAAAGTGTGGAGCTCGAGCGCTACGCCGCAGAGGAGATGACTACGAATGTGCAGAGAAGCAACGAGTGAGTCGACGGTGGTGGATAGGTGTCCGCCGTCCGGTCGAATGAGCTTGCCAAGGGAGCCTGTCTGCGTCGAAGTCCTCTTGATAGGCATATACGCCAATGCTTTCATCTGTTTGACAAAGAAGGACTCCTTTGTCCGCAAGTATCGTAGAGTCGCCGTGGATGTGAACGGATGTATGCAAAGGTTGTAGATAAGCTGATGGCACTTTTCCGCAAAGGCAGGCGACCTCTGCGAGAGTGTCAAGGTCGCCTCGTCTTGATCTGGACGTAGGAGTGTCAGAATGGCGTGCAAAGCGGAGGGTGGCGCATCGATCGAGTTGGGATCAGGAATGATTTGGTCGTCGGCGTGGACAGCACGAAGGTCGAAGCCCAGCAGAAGGTGTGCAAGATTAGGCGCTTCCACTTCCAACCGCGTATTGACGAGCAGCAGGTCGAGGATGGCCAATCGTATGGCCTCGTTGGCGTCCGTGATAGGAGCAATGATTCCTTGAAACTCTGCATCCAGTGGGTTGTCGTCTTCACCAGCAATCTGCATCAAGGCAAGCGTCGCTTTGACATGAGAGTCCAGGTCCGTGTTGACCTCTTGCGCTTGTGCTTCCAGTCGATCTACACAACCAGCTCGAACTACATCGGCTTCGTCGCTCATCTCCAGCAGTCCCACCAAACGATTCATCTTGCGATTGTAGCCCATCTCTCCAAATCGATCCACCCCACTGAAGGCAGAACTTCGAGCAAGTAAGCCCAAAATTCGCACCGCCAACAAAGCGATGTCGTCTCTGTCGCAGTTGATGTAGAGCGCGACCTGCACAACACTCTGATGGGCATGCAGTAGTAGTGTATCCAACGGCGAATATGACGATATATGTCCCACCTTTGTCACCAGGTCCTTGACAGCAAAGCGCCCACCGGAAGCAGGGATCACTGCATCGCTCAAAGTGGGCAGCAGGAGTTGCAGAAAGATGTCTTGAATGCGCAGTACTCTTTGAATGATTCGGAGGCAGAGTCGGACGGAATTGGAGTAGTAGAGTGTGTTGGCCCGATTCGTGTTGATGATCTGATATCCTGCAGGAGTTCCTGGCAAGCCATTGTTGGGATTGAGTATGCTGAGAATCTCTTGCAGCAGCTTTCCGCCCGTCAGGATTCTTTTCATGATGCTGAAGCCTGAATGTGACACCAGCGCTGCTAGTGCTACTCCATTTGTGCTGCTCGGTTCGTCTGAGAGAAGACTGGAAAGGTCGTACGAAGCAAGACACCTCTCCACAAAGTCTAGACAAGCAGAAGTCACTCGCCATCGCTCTGCTGGTTCAGAGTACTCTCTTGATCCGGCAGGCAGAAAGACAGTCTCAATGACGAAGGAGACATACGGATCTAGACCAGGCGCACGCTGACCCTGTCCAAGACCAAAATCGATACCCTGTTGAGCATGGACAGTGACGCTGGACCCAACAGCAGCAGTGATGGGATTGTCGCGTTGACGACTGGGAACGTGAACGAGCGACTTGAGGAAGTTGACAAAGCTTGTGGTGGCCGGATATATTCGGGCAGGGGTCTCCACCATTTGGAGATCGTGAAAGGCGCCCAAAAAGTTGGAGGAGGAGGAGGAGGAGGTGATGCGTTGGTTGCCGCCGCCCGAAGAGAAAGAAGGGGCAGAACCGAGCGCTTGGGTGTTCTCCAACATCGACCACAGTTGTGACGTGATCTTTGCAAAGTGATTCCCAGTAGGATGAGCAAAGGCAGCCAGGGCGTCCAGGATCGACGCCTTCACTTCGATGATAATAGGGCAGGTGTAGAGCGAGAACAACCTTGGAACTAGTTCGTAAGTCGACTGCTGGTACAGTGCCTCACGAGCGGCAACGCTGTAAAAGGCCACATTGCGTAATAGTCGAAAGAAGCCTCGGAGGAGAATAGCGTCGCTGGGAGACATTGCATGCGATGCAGAGGAAAGAAGATTACCGTAACCTTGGTGATTCGTCGTGCTAGACGACGAAGCGCGGTAGCTTTCAATATACTGCTGCACCCAGTCAAAAAGTTTACTCCATGAGACCAGTCTCCCCTGCGACAGAAAACCAGTACCGCTTGAAGACGTGAGTTGAGGGGCGCTGGAATCTCCAGATGATAGGAGAGAGTACGCTTGCCAGGCGCAGTTGTTCCCTCCTGCCAGGGAAGCAAGCATCTCAAATAGTGCTCTTTGATGGCCAGTCTCGCGGACTTCAATAGCCCAATTGAGAAATCTCGTCCCCTTTCCCTCTGCTCCTTGCCAGAACGGTAGACCAGACTCAGGTCGAGCACGACAGAGAAGCGCAACGATATCAAAGAGAGCTTCGATGTCGTACCTCCTTGGTGGTGGCTCTGATCCTCCTCGAGAGTAATCGGTGCCTCTGCTACTTGCAAAAGCAGAGTCTTCCTCATATCGTTGCAATTTGCGAAGGCTCGGCAGCATGACGGTGGTGAGGCTGAGGATGAGATCTTGTATCTGAACAAGTACATACTCTTGAAACTCTGCATCAATTTCAAATTCCGCTTCAGTCTCTTCGCTCCACTTGGACGCTATCGCTTCGTTGACATCATTCTCTTCCCCTTCCAGAGCGTCGATTTGTCGCTGGCGAAATGCCAAGACCTTCAGGACGAGAAAGTAGAAGGCATCTTTCGAGATCGCATCTAAAAATAGCTTCTGCGTACTGTCTTGCTGTAGCTTTAATTCGTTCGTGATACCGGGGCTTCTCTTTGTAGCTTCGACTAGGAACAGACACCACTGCAGAACAGCCACGCTCTTGATCTGAGGAAGCTTCCACGCTTTTGTGGTGAGATCGGCGTGTATCTGCTTGACAAAATTTCGATCGTCGATCAGGTCAACCTGTGGAAGGCCAGAAGAAAGCTCCTCTTCTTCGCTCGGTAGCTCTAGTGCGTTGAGCAGCGTTGTCAAAATGTAAATGACCATGGCATCTGCTTGATCCTTTTCTTCCACGAGCGCTAACCAGTTGCCCAATGCCAATATTCCCCGGGAGGAGAGACACTTTGAGACCGACAGCAAGTATAGTATGAGACCCAACTTTTGCCTCTCCTGCCTCATCATCTTGATTCTTTCCAGCTGTATCTCGTCTCCTAATCCCTGTTGCTGAGCATTCACGCTCTGTAATATCTGCTTAGTTTTCTCCATTTGACTTTTGACATCATCAATCTCCTTGAGTATCCTGTCTGGTAGTGACACCTTTCCAGCAAGAAGAGAATCGACGAGTTGTCTCATTTTTGCTCCCAGTTTTCTCGAAGCCAAGTCGTCTTCTCTTGACAGGGTCGCTGCTCCTCCAATCAGGTCTTGTAAACATTGGAAAGCTGCCAATCTCTCCCTGTGGAACAATATGCAAGCCACCTCCATAGCGCTCCTGCCCCATTTCGCCCTTGCTTCGAGTCCTGCTTGCAGAAGAGAAGCGGCATATCGTTCTGAGACGTCCAAATGCTGTGTCAAGGCGAGTGTTTGTTGTGCAAAATCGTCATTCAAGTCGTGTACCTTTCCCTCAATCGTTACCTTGCCTGTTTTTTTTTGATTGCGATGATTGACAGAGACGAACAACGTAAGCAAGCGTGCAGGTTGAGACTGGACCTTCTCACCTATCTCCCCAAACTCACCAGACTGTATCTCCTTCCTCTCCGCCTCATTGGGTTTCTTCGCACGAGCAAGATCGACCAATTCTGCTCTGCTACGATCGATGGCGATATACCAATCATTCGAGTTGGCTACTCTTGCTGGACTTGCGATCGAATCCTTCAGCACTCTATGCAGCTTCTCAAAATGAGAAGGCACGAAAGCCGCCGCCATGATCACAAGAGACGGTGGAACACGATAGGAGAGTACTGAGATGAAAGGCGAAAGAAGCGCACACACACACGCACACACGCAATTCAGAAGTGCCAACTTAACGAGAGGAAGAAAGCAGGTCGAGGAAGGCATCGCGTCAAGCAAGCTTACCTAAGCAGTCAAGGAGATGCACACCGACTACAGCCGCCTGAGGCATCTGCTTTCTCGCGACGCACATATTCCAAGCGGGGCAGACTTGAGAGCATCAGTGTACGGGTCACGCTAACGAAGGTGAACGTTTACGTCGGTCGAGACAGGACTAGACAAGAAAAGCGTGAAGGCCTTTGACTGAAAAACAGGGGTAAAGTGCTAAGAAGTGGACTGGGCTGCAATTCAAGGAAGCTGCATCAGATATGAAAGACTGAAAGAGAGGAAAGGGAGGTACATTGCTGCCACTGCCACTGCGCGAGAACGCCTATTTGCAATGAGCAAGACTGAAAGGTAGTGCGAAGAAGTAGTCAGTATAGCGATCTGTGTTCCATCTCATTCTTAGTCTACGCACTTATCGTAGATGCAGAATTCCTTGGCATAACCATCTTTGCCCTGTAGCCAACCGTTGAGCATCTGAAAAAGGGTAAGCAGTGAATGTCGGGGTCAGCACGGGTCGTGTCTTCAGCCAAAGTGTCCTTCTTCTAGCATCCCCCACTCACTTGGTAAAGGTAGTCCAAGCTGATCAGATGCGACGCGAAGTTTGAAGGGAAGGGAAGGGGAGGGAGGTGAATTGTGAGATAATAGATGAAGATGACACCTTAATGCGCACTCACTTTTGCTGTGCGTAACACCCGTACTGTTCCTTTCGCACTTTCCAGACCGCTAACCCTTTCTCCCATCCGTTGTACTGAAGCAGACCATTACAATAGGATCAGTCAATTCAGCCCCAGCGTACTCCATTGTTCTCTTTAAGCCACCTCCACTCACCTGTCCAATAGCCTCGAGTACATTGCCTCCATTGCTCCTTAGTGTTTTGCTGAATTCCTTTGCGCCCAGCCGGATGTTGTTCTTCACTGACCAGCAGTCTCCTCTGCAGCTGGCTGGAATGATTTGCATGATGCCTATCTCACCATTCGGTCCTGTCAGACCAGCATCGCAATGGGATTCTTGCATCGCAAAAGCCATCAGAAGGGTCGGATGGACATGGTACTCGGCGGCAATCTGCTTGAACTCGGTAAGATACTTTGCACAGGGCTTGAAGACGTCTCCAGTCACGACAGTCTCTGCAGAAACGATGCTCAAGTCGTCCATCTTGACGTTAGGTGGCTGCCAAGCACTGTCGATGTTGCAATTCAAGAAATGGATGTCTCCATTTGGACTATTTTTTGAAGCATTTGGATGGGGACATTTTCCCTGATAGACCCGGCTGTTGATGTCACTCTTTGTGTGGCTACTTGAAGTGCCCTGGTGAGAACTTTTCTCGTGAGTCTTGTGCGTCTTGCGGGGATGCGCGTGGTGGTGAGTAGCGTTGACACCATTGTGGTGATGGTGATCGAGATGATTCTGATGGCTTTTGTGGCCGCTCTGATCACCCCGGCCATCCTTCCTGTCGCGGTGCTTACTTTCTTTGCAGTCCTTTTTCTTGCTTCTTGCTTCGAATTGGCCATTGCTCTCCGCTCTTTCAACAACTTCACCCATCGAAGGTATTCCTGAGTCTTCGTTGGACTTTTTCGCGCGTTTCATCATGCCATCGGGACGACTGTCATTATTTTGCCGTTCTCCTTGTGCCTGAGCAGTAAAGGACGTCAAGAAGCAGGCCAGAGTGAGAGAGAGAAGAGTTGCTTGTAGTTTCATATTGACGTTGAACGATCAGTGAGGATGTGCAGATGGAGAGACGAGGGGGAGACGATGAGGGAGGGCCAGTGACGAAACACGAGAGGCCAGCTTTTAAGGAGCGTTTGATTCGAAGAGAATGGAGGAAAAGTGAAAGGGGAAAAGTGGTGGCGGTGATGAGGTTCGAATATAGACAGAGTAAGGAAGCTGTAAGAACAGACGAGACATTTAAAGCGGAGAAGGAGAAGACTCGAATTTTTGCAAGGCTCGTTTGTGCTTCCACCTCCTCTTCTTTGACCGTGAAGAGCAGGGCAATTTTCATGCACATTGACGCGGCGCCCAGTAAGGTGGACTCGTTGGGCGTTGGCGCTTGTGTCAACCCACTATTCTTTGAGGGCGGCACCGCTCCATTTCCGTCTGAGAAAAGGCTCCACCGATTCAGTCACCGAGCCTAGATTTAGTTTGACATGGGGTATGAGAGTAGAGAGGCGCCATGGGGCCGGAAGAGCAAAGTGAGGAGGAGGAAGAAATTCAGGCGACAGTAGACCAGCTCTTTCCTTCCACCTTTCCCTGAATAGTCACTAGGTACTGCTCGTTGTCAGCATGCGGCCCGCTCCAGATTCCAGTCTCAGCACACCAAAAGATCCTGCTGACGTCCTGCGCTTGACAGACGGCATCTGTGGCGGTGGTAACTTACAATCCTGCAGGCTTGAGTAGTGCAACTTGAGCTGCCCGGCTCCCACGGTAAGTCTTCTTGCCCTTTGTTGGTCTTGCGGTCTCCTCATGTCGATCTTGCGGTTCAAGCATATCGATGCTTCCAAGTGCTGCCGCGTGCTTGTCGTCAGATGTCTTAGTATCCTCGTCGTCGTTATTGCTTGCGTCGGTTGTGGTATCAGCTCTTCTTCCTCTGAGCCTTCTACTCGAGCGTGAATCCTTGCAAGGTGTGTACGCAAAAGGCAAAGGATCGAACACGGCTGAAAAGGGGGGAAAGACGTCACAGCTTGACGAAACGTGAGCTTCCTTATGACGTCTGATTGAGCGCACTCCTCTGTGACTTCTTCGGCTTTCTCTTGCGGATACCACTTCCACGGCAAGGTCCTTGCTTGAAGTCGATGCAACTGGCAAACCGCCACGCAGGCCGATAAGGGACATTGGTCCGCTGTCTTTACTACCACTGGTCATCACTTCTGTCCCCATTCCCGCTGCAATTCTCCGCATTTCCCTCTTCTTCGCTGTCTTGGCAAGAGCACCTGCAGCCGACAATTTGGCCTTTCGTGCCAAGCGATAAGCGCTTCGCCATCCTGGATCGACATTTGCCGCATCCTGAAGTCTGGCCTGATACCATCCATAGATTCTGCTACCCTCCTTGAGCCGAAGCGGCATTTCCTTCTCCACGTACGCTTCTGGTGGCATGCCGTAATGAAGGCCTACATTCATCGTCTTCGTCTTGAAGGATTCGAGTTGTATGCCGAATTCTCGTGTCTTTCGCTCTTTGTATCGTTCACGTCGATCTCGACGTTCTTGCAAGAGGAGAGGGTCGATCTCCTCCTTCAGCTCTGTATCGCTCGCTTTCTCACCTGTATCACCCCTCCTTGCCTCATCCTGTCCTTTCACCCTGTTTCTTCTTTTGCCTTCCCTGCGAATGATTCTTCTTCTCTTGTCCTGAACCAGTAGAATCACGTCTTCCTTCACTCCGGCAGCACGGAGAAAGGCAAGTAGAGCTCTTGTCAATTGTGTTTGGCTATGAAATCTGCTCATCACTTCATTGGCCTTCTCTTCGATGTCTGACTGAGTCGAGTCCTCCGCGATACCAGCAGCATTCAATTCACGAAAGAATTCCCCCTTGTCGAATGCACGTCGAGGCTGAAGTTCAGAGTCAGTGTTGATGTGGTTAGTTGAGGGAGCACGCTGTACCACCGCCTTGCTTGAACGAGCCCTCGAGTTCTGCTTGCTCTTTGCAATGACTTTCCCACGCCTTTTTTCCTCTCCATACTCATCTTCGGGATCAAAGGAGAGGTCGGATCCCGCCGAGCCATGGTACGAGGACGAAGAGGAGGAAGCGAGCACACTAGAAAAGTGTGGGGAAATCGAAGGGAACTCCAAGAGACTGTACCGCTTTCTGCCTGGCGTGGATGAGCCGAAGTGGATCAGTTGAAGAGTGAGTGCAAAAAAGAAGATACTTCCTTTCATGGCAGTGTCTCGTTTTGTACGTGGGAACAGGTGAAGTGGAAAAGGTGGCAAAGGGATGGTCAAGCTGCTACCGAGACAGACACGCATTCAAGATAAGAAGGGGAGACTATCATCAAGACCCACCTCGTGTCCAATTGTGCAATGACGCCGAGGAGGAGAAGCTGCATGAACAGTGCCGGCTGACTCGGCGCTGGTGTTCTAGCGCATTGATGAAGCTCGATAAGGAGAGGGAATCAGGGGTGTAGACTGGTCGCAAGACAGTACCTCCTCATTTGTAGCATGTGTAGACTCTTGAATTTTTTTATTAGCTAGTATAGTGGTAGAGAAGTGACAGTGCTACTCCACAAGCGTACAGCTTGACCACCTTTGCATTAGTCTGTGGGACGTTGAAGAGCGAGCAGCCCCGAAACAGCTTCTCCCTCCTCTTTTTGTGGGTAGAGTTCATCAAGACCCGATCTCTTCTTCTTTTCTTGGGCCACAAAGGATCAAGAGATTGCTGCCAACGATTCGGCAGCAACGTGCTTGTTTGCACCGCCGAGGCTTCTTGACTGTCAGCAACCTCTTTCCCCTTTGAGCTTCTCGATGCAGACGTGCTACTGCCCAGCTTAAGCCTCTCCATCCTCCCTTTCTCGATCACCGGACCACCGCTTACATACTGCGCCGCAAAAGCAGGCATCCTGTACATGTCTTGACGGAAAGACCCTTTGCCAAAATTATTGTCGTGGTTGTGTCTCTGATTCTTGAGTGAGAGAAGTGATCGAAGGTAGAAGTCCTTCCAGCTCTTCTCGACTCCGCGTAGACGCTGCAGTTTCGCTTGAAAATGCGCATAACTCTTAGGGCCCAAAGCAGTTCGGAGAGGTATCTCTTTCAGGGCGTACGTCGAAGGATGTAGGTCGTAGTGCAAACCTGCCAGTGTCGCTTGCTCCTCAAAGTGCTGCAATTCTATAGCTCGAGCATTTTGACTGACTTTCCGATACTGAACGGTAGATCTGTCCATCTTTTCTCGCTCAAGATGTGTGAGTTCTTTCCTTCTTGCCCCTTTCCCTTTCCTGTTGATTCGCCTACTGCTAGATGCTTCCACTTCATCCTCTTCTTCTGCCCACTCGGTTCCTTCCCTTTCTGTCTGCTCTTTACGAACCTGATCTCTCCACCTTCGCCGGTACAGTCTGCTTCTGATTCTACTTCTTCCAGCACGAAACAATGCAATGACGTCTTTATCAACCTTAAGCTCGTCCAAATAGGCATACAGAGCCGCTCCGATGCTGTTCATGCTCGGGTAAGACGCAAAGGTCTCGAATAGGTCTTTTGTCTTTTCATCAATCTCGAGGGCTGTTGAATCTTTCGTGAGTCCCAAGGTGCGAAGTCTGGCTTTGAAGAACGTATACGTCAGCTCAGGTCGATTTGGTTGGTCGTGAGATGGCTGTGATTCAAGGTTGGACTTCTCTTCAGTCTTGAAAGCTTCGTTTGACGATGCAGTACGTCCTCTGGGCCGATGCATGTTTGCAGTGATACGACGACTGCTTGAAGACGAGGTTGGACTAGAGACCGGGCTATCTGCAGTATATGAAGTGTCAATTGACGATGGAGAAGACGAAGGTGAATATTCTTGTGTGAAAGAAGGCGAGAGCTGTGGTGACGAGACTATAGATAGCGGCAAAGACCTCTGTGATGAAGATGGCGTCGAGGCTTCGGAACGTGCAATCAGATCAGACATCAGCCGCACCTTGTCGACAGATACCGCGAGACCAATGGAACCTACGATTACTGTGCACGCCAGACAAGACGATCTCTTCATTTTGGGCGACCAGAGCCTGGCGAGTGAGGTCGAGATCGTTGTGGCAAGTGAGAACTCAAGAGATCCGTGAGATGCATCACCACAGCTCGCCCACCTCCAGTGATACGTCCACGCCCTCAAGATGCGCTGCTGCGCCCACTAGATTTTGCTTCACATTATCCCTTCCCTAGAAATATGTATACTCATCTATCAATCAATTTACATTGTATCATACTGAAGCGAGTCTTCCAAGAGGGAATGGCTTGGAGATGAGCAGTAAATCGAATCCTTTAATCGAGATCGTGAGAGATGTTACGATGTCGCTGAAGAGCAGGGAAAGCCTTCTTCTCCGACGAAGGGATTATGTCAATTCACCTCGAAGAACCAACACCGTCCTTTGGAGCTACAAGACCTGACCTTTTCTTTGTGATCGCCCAACTCTTCACTTCCGTCAACACCATCTTCATCTTGTTTTGCCCCAAGGTGCGTTGCGGCGGCGGCGATGGAGCTCGCTCTCTCGTTTCATCTTCCACATCTTGTACTGCTTCTACGGTGTTCAAGTCTATCGGCTTGGCCCAACTTGGTCTTCTTATCAGCTTAATTGGGAGTTCTGCTCCTCCGCGGCTCCTTGCGTAGGATTGCTTCTGTATAGTGATCGATCTATTCGCGACTCTGTACTCTCGAATCCATTCCTTATCGATCTTCAGAGCTCGCTGGAGTTTACTTTGATATTGGCAATAGCTACTAGCACCCCACGTTTGCCGGAAAGGTATCTCTTTGAGTGCATAGGAAAATGCATCAAGTCCGTAGTGGATATGATTGTGTAAGAGCCTATGATAAAAGTCTTGCAATTGGACATGGTGTGCTAGGCGCTGAGATTCCTGAAAATGTTCAATGCCCTTCGAAATGTTTTCTCTCCACGCACCATGCTCTGTGTCAAAGAATCTGGCTCTCTCTAGTGACTCGACTCCCATCCTGTGATACTGCCTCGAGTTCTGCTTGTTCATCGCTTGTGCTATCTTTCGTCGTGTAGCATAGAAGAATTGAATCACACTTTCCGGGACCCCAATGCCGCGAAGGTAGATCTTGAGAGCCTTGGTTGGATGAGGAAGTGCTGGATACTTCTTCAATAGATTGTGTGTCTTCTGGTCGATCTCATGTGCTGTTGAATCGGCAGTCAGTCCAGTAGCTTCAAGTTCCTGTCGGAAGACGACGGGGTGATAGATATGCTGCTCGGGCAAGTCATCAGTTGAAGTAGTGGCTGCATCGGTATCAACAAGGCGCTTCTTCGCTTTCTTACATCTTGTTCTCGACCGTTGAAGGGTCGATGTAGCAGGCATGGAGCTCTCAGATGTTTCTGATTGAAAGAGCACTGATGGCGAAGGCAGATACTCTTCAGATGAGCAGGAAGTGTCAATGTAGAGCCCCTTACTCGACGGCAGCGAATGACATAGGGCACACCAAGAGGCAACGAGAATGATCACGCAGACATTGTTGACCATTCCTCGAGAGAAAGGTGATGTGAGTGGGAGGATGGCCAAGCGACTCCGTTGGGGCAAGGACAAGTCGATGTCCTCTTCTCAATGAGAATGTATGAAGGGCTGGACGCCTTACCGCTTGACCTCTGTTTCTTTTATTGTCTGTCCATCACTCACTACGCCAGCGATCAGCCTTCGGTGTCATTCGGTACAGCTTACCATATTGGTACCTCCTTTTGCTCGTTGGGAGGCGATGTGGGGGCGTGACCTCGCGTATTCTTCTTTTCCATGCATGTGTCGGCGTATTCGGTCGGCTGGTACTGTCGATCTGTTGTACTCATATTTCTTATCACTTGACAGGTCTCCCTGTGATCAAGTATATACTTATTCGTCTCTCGTTGTGATGTCCCGCGCCTCAGCAAGCTACACTAATACTGCCTGGATGCATTCCCTCTTCACCTTGAACGACAAATAACGCCGCCACTTAGCACGCTCTTGTTCCCACTCTCGGTCTTCCTATGTCGGGGAAAGGCAGCAGTGAGACCTTGGAAATCCACCACGAATGCAACAGCAGTGATCACTATCGACACACATTCGCTCCGCCTCTGTTGTCTTCGTTTCATTGTTCTCCCTCTCTGCAGAGAAAGTCCTTAATTCTCTCCCTGGCTCAGCTCGTGTGTATCAGAGCTGTCGATTTTGTGCCAAAGCGCGTCAGGCCGAAATTTCTGTCTAGACCTACAAATTATCCGAGGGAGAATGCGGCCCTTTCAATTCAACAATCCTGAGGCAATTTAAGTGTAAAGCAATCAGATGCAATACAAGCAGCTCTTGAGAGTAACACATGGCTTACCAAATAAACTTTGGGCGGCTTTCCCTCTCCCATGCCTGAACCCCGTTGCGCTGCAAATATCTTAATTACACTCCTGAAGAATTGTTCCCTCCCATTTTCGACTCAAAACCACAACACCCATCATTCTCACTCGTAATGGCCGCCGTTGCGACTTCAACTGCCACCGACCTCTCTGGTCCTTCCAAGACAGCCGCCACACAGCGAGTACGATTGATTTCGTCTGCTTTGCTTTCCAAGCACGACAATTTGAACTCGCTCTGGGTGTCGTACAAGGGAAAGGTCTACGATATCACTGAATTTGCTCCCGATCACCCGGGTGGCGATGATCTCGTCTTGCGATATGCCGGAAAAGACATGGGTGACATCATGGAAGATGCCGATGAACATGTGCATTCTGAAAGCGCCTACGAGATGCTAGAGGAGTACTGCATTGGTAGATTGCCACTATCACAAGAGGAGAATGGTCTCGTTGCCCCCATCAGTGAAGGCGGTGCAGACTTCACCGGCAAGGATGAGTCGGTCATCATCACCGATGACTTTGTTCCACACGACACTGACAACAAGGCTGACTTTAAGAAACATGCCTTTTTGGATCTCTCTCGACCTCTGATCATGCAAGTCTGGAATGCCAAATTCAGCAAAGACTTCTACTTGCAACAAGTCCATTCACCTCGTCACCTCAAGGAGCCCGCTCAGCTATTCGGTCCATGGTATTTGGAGATGTTCACTCGAACGAATTGGTACGTCGTCCCGATCGTATGGCTTCCCATCGCTATCGGACTCTTCTTTCGAAGTGCGTATCAATTCTCTCAGTGGGGCAAGGAAGACCTCGGTTCTGGATTCGCACCCGCTGCAACGGCTGCTGGTGCTTTTGTCAATATGACTACGAAAGGTTACCATCGTGATGCACCCCTCCTGTCTGCTTTGACACAATCCGAAACTGGTTCTGCTTTGAGTCAAATTACAAGTGCATCTTTAGTCACGGCTACCGGGTTCGTCTTCTTGGGCGTATTCATTTGGACGATTCTCGAATACGGCATGCATCGATTCTTATTCCACGTCGACAATTTCCTACCTGATCGACCTTTCTTCATGATGCTGCACTTTTTGCTACACGGTATCCATCATTACCTACCGATGGACCGACTCCGACTCGTCATGCCGCCGCTTCTCTTTTCTGCCCTCTCCTACCCGTTCACCAGATTAGCATACGCGCTTTTCCCTGTGGCTGTTGCGAATGGAATCATCAGCGGCGCCTTTTTCATGTACGTTGCCTACGACGTCATGCATTACGCATTGCACCACACAAAACTGCCAGCATACATCAAGGAGATGAAAAAGTACCACTTGGAGCACCACTACAAGAACTACGAACAAGGCTTTGGTGTTACCAGTCGATTCTGGGACTACGTCTTCGGTACTGAGCTCTAGTGACCCAATGATGCCTTGCTTTGGTCTTTCTCATTCTGAACTCTTTCACGCTTTTAGTATTCCCCCTTGTGTAGCGGCACATGTACTATACTTAGAACTTCACAGCTTACGTTTGACACACATCTTTTACATTATGATTCCATTGAAAAGTGATTAGAGTGATTAGACGTAGGCGAACCGTTGATTGATACACGGGCAAAGCAGGGCATATACGGAAGACGATAGCTGGCAAAACGGAAGTAAGGGCGACCTCTATTCGAAGGACTGCGACCAATGGCACTGCTTAAACCTTAAGAAGCTCTTCAATTTTGGAAGCCATCGTGTGTGGCTTTGCTGTGGGTGCATACCTCTCGACGACTTTGCCGTCCTTGTTGATGAGGAACTTTGTGAAGTTCCACTTGATTCCTTGTGTGCCGAGCAGACCTGATTTCTCTGCCTTCAGGTGTTTAAAGACCTCATTTGTGTTGCTGCCGTTGACATCGCTCTTTGCCATGATATCCTGGAGGGAAATAGGGATTTGTCCAAGAACTTGTAAGAGACGCCATCGAATAGTCTTGCATGTCTCATCTGCCACTTGCATTCTAAGGGATTAATTACTTACGAATGAGACACCATAGTTCTTTTGGCAGAAAGCACCGATACCTTCGTCGTTCTCAGGGTCTTGACCAGCGAATTGATTGCAGGGGACTGTGTCATGAGAAGGAACGAGGGCGAGAAAAAGCACACAGAGGAAGGCAAGGAGGGGATGTAATGGGTGAGTAAGATCTCAGTCCGACTGATTAGTAGCCGATCTTATTGCCTGACTCACAGCCTAGAATGACGAGACCCTCATCCTTGTACTTCTTGTTCAGCTCTTCGAGCTCTTCAACTGTAGGTCGAGAAGGAAGAAACGTATCAGTATGCGAATGTGTCGATACAGTGTCGCCTCTTGCCACTCACACTGAGGGGTGAAACCGCACTTGCTTGCAGTAGAGAGGAGGAAAGTTCGAGCATGGGAGGAGGAAGTCAAGACGAAGAGCAAAGGAGAAGAGGCAGGATAAGGGCGTAGACGATATCAATGTCAGCACAAACACTCTCGGCACATCGTGAACTGGGCGGAGCATCACACCAAATACTCATGTATTGACAATCAGGACAACCTTTCCTTTGAGAGTGTCAAAGTCGAGTGATTGTCCCTTTGGCTTCTCTGCCTTGAGCGAATAGAAGTCTACCATAGTTGGTCGAGTGCTATGGTGGTGCGTATGCCGGTATATGAGCTTGGGTATGGGAGAACGGGTATTTGATACGGGGGGCGTAGACAGATGTGTGCGTAAGATACGATACAATACGCCTTTTATTCCGTCGCTGATACTCTTGCGTGAGTACTCTTGCGTGAAAAAAAAAGAGGAAAAGGCAAAAGATTGATCGTGATCCCCGGGCAACCTACATAAAAGCGAAAGTGTTTCACCTTTCTTATTTTCTATTGTTCATGGTTGTATATCACCATGTTCGATTATAATATCTCCGGTACAGCCTCTGTATCGTTGAGCCTTATGGCTACTCTAATCGCATTAAATAATCTACGAGAGGCCCTTATGATCTGTCAGTGTGGGATGATCCGTCGCGTCATCTAAGTGTTTCATACAGTGCATACAGACAGAATACACTATGCCGGTGTCTGCGCTTAAGTCCAGAGAACCATCTAAGAAACCAAAAAGCCGATCACTAGGTGCATGCGACTGAGATCAAACGGACTTACGCCGTGCCCCCCAAAACCTAATCGAACGGCCTTCGAGGGAATTTTGTCTAACGTTACTTTCTTGGCCTTTCTGACACAGTGCTGGCCCTTCTCCACGGGAGGCAGTGTGTAGTGGTCTATTCTGGTCATGGACAAGGATTTCTACAGCTTTGCAAAGTTATGCGACGTCCAGCTGCCATTAACCTTGAGGATGTGAGTGGAATGCGTCGAGGAACAGGCCCTCGAGAAGGAAGAGCAAATGCTAAAAGGCGCATCTCCACAGCGCTTCCTTGCAAGGACGTACCATCCCTCCTCGGGACATTTACATCACCGTCCGACTCTTCGCCGACAACAAGCCCCTCACGCCGGCCTACCAGACTTCGTACAAGTACTTCAAGAAAGGTTCGTCGTCCTCGTCCTCGTCGAACTCATCGTTATCGTCGCTCTCGAGGGACTTCAACGAACTCATCGTCTTCCCCATCAAGCTTGCCGATCTTCCACTTTCTTCTCAAGTCACCTTTACAGTCTGGGATGCAGCCGATATATCTGATATCGAAGAGCGATTTGAGGCAGATGAGGCAGACATGAGGGGCAGCAAAGACATCAAATTCACCAGGATAATCGGCGGAAGCACGCTGAAGCTGTTCGGGAAAAAGGGAACACTGAAAAAGGCGTCCCATCGCCTCTTTCTCTGGCCAGATCAGGCGGGCGATGGAAGTGCGGAGACATCGACTCCTAGCAAAATTGCGCACGAACCGAACAAGAAGCGAGATGAGATGGCAAGACTCGAGAAGGTAGGCGATGATAGCTTTCGAATTCAATGCCCGCACTGACTGACTGGACTTGCTCTTCTTACCTCTCCGCCAGCTCATCAAACTACACGAGCGATCAGACTTGCCCCATCTTCTCTGGTTGGACAAATTGGCGTATCGACAGATAGAGAAAGTTCACGCCGAGGAATCATTGCAGTCGAACGACATCTACCTGTACATTGATCTACCTCGTTTCGAGACCCCGATCGTGTATTGCGAGCAGGAGACCATCAACCTTCCACCCTCTGTCAACACGAATGCGCAAGCAGCTCAAGGAGGAAACACCTATGCTGATCCAGCTACGGCTTCATCTGCCTCTCGTGGAATCGATGCTAGTCTATTTACAGTGTACGATGGCGACATGCTTATGGAGAGGGAGAACCTCGTGGAAGCCAAGCACAGACGGCTCGTCCGAAGCCACAGAAGCGGGCCCTTAGATCGAGAGCTGAAGCCAAACGCAAAGGTCCGGGACGAATTGAATGTAAGCAGGCCGGAGATTGTTCTACTCAGTATGATAGGCATGGGCGCTGACCGTTCCTTTGCCCTCTACAGGACATCCTCTCGTACCCCCCCACAAGACCGCTGACTACCAGTGAATCGGATCTGCTGTGGTCCTTCCGATTCTACCTCACCCGATTCGAAGCAGGACTCACCAAGTTTCTCAAATCTGTCTCTTGGACGGATCAAGGAGAAGCGAAGCAGGCGACGGAAGCGCTAATGCCAATGTGGAACGAAATAGGCATGGACGATGCACTGGAGCTGCTTGGACCCGGCTTCAAGGATGGACGAGTGAAAGCTTATGCTGTCAAGACGTTGGAAAGAGCAGACGATGAAGAGCTGCTCTTGTACCTGCTTCAATTGGTCCAGGCGCTGAAGTTCGACATTGATTTGCCCTCCGTTCCGACAGCGACTGTTACCAAGAAAGGACAGACTAGCTCGAAGCCATCAATGACGTCTATGGACCACACGTACGTACCATCCCCTTCATCCTCTTCTGGTGCAACTACTGCAGTCAATAACTCCTTTGAGGAAGGTGGCTTAGCCAACTTCTTGATACGAAGGGCGATCAAAAATGCAATTCTGGGCAACAATTTGTACTGGTATCTGGAGGTCGAGTGCGAAGACCACAAATTCGGCAAGATGTTCCGACGAATAAGGAGCGTCTACCTGGATCGATTGGGGAAGAGTACGCAAGGGGCCGCACTGCGCGAGACATTCCGACGTCAAAACGAACTTCTCAAGGTGCTTTCATCGCGGGCAAAGGAGTTGCGACTATCGAAGGACGCTCGACCGAAGAAAATTGAGAAGATGAGGGCCATGATCAACGACGCCAGGAATGGACTAAACACTTTCGATCCGCCTCTCCCTCTGCCGTTGGATGCGCGAGTTCATGTGACCGGCATCAAGGCCGAGAGCAGTTCCGTCTTCAAGAGCAACCTATTTCCTCTTTTGCTGCAATTCGAGACGCAAGACGAAGACCAAAACACCTACTCCGTTATCTTCAAGAATGGAGACGACTTGCGACAGGATCAATTGGTCATACAGCTGTTCTCGCTGATGGACCGGCTGCTGCGCAACGAAAACTTGGATCTCTGCATCACCCCGTACAAGGTCTTGGCAACAGGGGCCGTGGATGGGATGGTTCAGTTCGTAGAGAGCACTACCCTGGCAAGCATCTTGAGTCAGCATCAGAACAATCTTCAGAATTACATGAGGAGTCATCATCCCGACCAAAGTGAAGAAGCCATCTTCGGAATCAAGGCAAGCGTTTTCGAGACGTACTTGAGAAGTTGCGCAGGCTATTGTGTCGTCACGTACCTACTAGGAGTCGGCGATCGACACCTCGACAATCTCTTACTAGCACCCGACGGTCACTTTTTCCACGTCGATTTCGGCTACATCTTGAACAGAGACCCCAAACCATTTGCACCCGCTGTCAAATTGTCAAAGGAAATGGTGGATGCGATGGGCGGAACGACATCGATCCACTACATTCGATTTAAGAAATTCTGCTTCACTGCGTTTATCACTCTACGGAAGAACAGTAATTTGATCTTGAATCTGATCAATCTCATGATCGACGCCAACGTCACCGACATTCGCCTGGAGCCGGACAAAGCTGTGCTGAAAGTTCAAGAGAAGTTCAAATTGGATCTGAGTGATGAAGAGGCGATTCAATTCTTTGACGAGATGCTCAACGAGCCCTCGTATATGACGCTCATGTTCGATCGTCTTCATGGAGCAGCACAGTTCTTCCGCAGCTGATCTGCACTCACCCCCCTTCCCTTATCTTCCCCTTCCTAGCCTTGTATACTGTGCATTTGTAGCAATAACGTATTCATTAAGAGTGGTATGGCATTACAGAAAGTCGTGACGACAGCGTCCATCTACAGCGCTAGCCAATCCCTCGGTGCCAGTCGAAAGACGCGCAGCAAGCCACTCTTGACATCGTCCAATCGCAGACTGACTTCTTCTGGTCCTTTGCCCCTCTTGCCCTCGATGCCGGCAACAAGAATGCAGCGCAATTTCCTCTTCTTGGCTTCCGATTCAATCACGCATGCATACGTCGGGTCGTGAGCACTGCCAAAGGTAGCATGATAGGACGCCAAGCCCTTCTTGCCCTTCAAATCGATGCCGTGCAGGGCAATAATGTCGCCCGCTCGGATCTCATCGGCGCCTACGTCAATGGGTGTGGTGCCTGTCTGAGCTAAGATCATCGCACCAAAGGATGATCCTACCGATGGCAGCAAGTCGTTGTTGCCTCCTCCTGCTGAGGCTGTAAGCAGTGCGGCGATGAAGCCCTTGGAAGAACCGTCTCCCATATTTGACTTTGCAGAATGGGACGCCACAGCATGCCGGGCTACTTGACTTCCATACTTTTGCGACCAATAGTGTAGCTGTTCTGCATTTGGTCGGCTTGGTGCAGGATTGTGACGCTGTTTTAATTCAGTTGCTTCCTCCTTGATGTCATCGTCGTCAAAGTGTACCTCGATCACTGTGGAGCTGTAGTCTTCAAAGATGATCTCGACCTTGATCAGGTGTCGTTTGCCGATATTCTGCGTCGAGACGATGGAATTCGCATCGGACCGGAGCAGCGAGGGGGGCAACTTCACAGGGATGCCATGTCTCCACCACTGGCTAGAGGGCATCAGATCAAGGTCTCGAGCAGAACGTGGTGCGACTTCCTGCAATGTTGAAGTTCGCTTCGGTGTCTCTTCTGTAGTAAGACCTGCAGGGGCAGGTATGACGTCCTCCTCCACCAAAGGCGGTGCGAAATCTCCTTCTGCGATGGGAAGTGGGTGTCTTGGAGGAGCTCTAGAGGGCGCACGAGGCGAAGGACTGACGGGTAAGGGAGGTGGTGTGACGACTGCATCTCGCAAGTAGACGAAGTCTTCGTCCTCCTCTATTTCACCATCTTGCCCCTTGCTCGTTTCGCGGGAGTGGGTTGACTTGGGAACAGGGGGCCGAGAGAGCAGTGAAGCACGTCGAGCGAGGGAAGTGTCATCTGACATGCTGATCTGAGACATCCTTCTCTCTATTGCCGATAGTGCTACTGGTGGAGGGCTCTTTGTCGGGATGGGAGGCGGACTGAAATTAGACGAGGGCCTGGTAGGTGAACGCAGAGATGGCGCTCGTGTGGGAAGAATGGTGGGAATTGCTTCCTTTTCCTCTGTTGCTTCCTCTGCTTGAGGAGCTTCGTCCCCTTCTTGCTCTTCAGCCTTTTCTGTCATGAGCGTGTCCTGATGCGAGGGTGCGGCGCCAGGTGAGGTCACAAGGACAGAAGATCTTTTGAGGGGCATGGGTGCGCCCATGATTGGCTGTCCTCCCATCTTGGCCATCCTTGCAGCAATACGGGCTCTCCTCTGTCGATCTTCTTCTTCTTCAGTCAAGTCTTCCGGCTCGGCAGCTATGCTAGGCTGGACTACAGGCTCTTGTGTCGATGCTCCCAATGACTCACCTACCCCCTCTTCTGTTTCCTCGTCTCCCTCATCGTCAGACAAGTCTACTGGAACAGCCATACGAGGCTTGGGTTTCGCTAGAATTGTCGATTGCCGGCTAATGTCCTCTGTCGCTGTCGAATTCGTCCCATCTGCTGTCCTCTCCGCTTCCACTGCGGCAGAATTCTGTCGACTGGCAGAGGCGGGAAGAGGAAGAGCACGAGTAGGAGCAGGAGAGGATGTTCGCTCTACTTCGCCACCAACTGGCATGCTTGACTTTGGAATGGGAGGTCGTGCACTGGAAGGTCGTGCACTCGGTGGTCTTCCAATCACACTATCTGGTCTTGGAGGCGGCGCATTGGCTGGTGGGGGCGATGACACTGTCCGTATAGGTGATGAGATGATGGCATCGGTCTTTTGGAAGCCTTGTTGTTCTTGTTCTTGTTCTTCTTCTTCTTCTGCCTCCTCCCCCTCCTCTTCTGCTTCGTCGGGAGATCCTCCAATCTCCCCGGCTTCGCTCAAAGATCCCTTCCTGATATCAGCATCTTCCCTCGGCGTGCGAACAAAATCCTCCAATCGCTTCGTATTTTCATCTAATTCCCCCTCTGAGATTGGCGTGCCTATTTCATAGTCCGAGGTCACATCAGAAGGGGCCAGCTCAGCTCGGCCTTCTTCATCTTCCGTCGTTGTCAGACCGGGCTCTTCTGTCAGGTGTTTGATTCCTTCGCCGATAAGAACTCCCCCTCCCGCGCCTACGTCTCCTACTGCAGTTGCTTTAGATGCGGAGATGGTCTCGTCACGCTCGTTAGGAGAAGACACGCTTGAGTCCTGTTTGCCGGGATCAGCAACAGCTCTGTCTTCCTGGGATGCTTCCGTCACTAAATTAGAAGAAGCCGAGCTCTTCTTCTTGCGTGGGGGAGCTGTGCGTCGAGGCACGGCAAGCGTCTTCCCAGACTGAATTGGTTCCTGCGCCATCTCTTTCTCGTCCGCAGCAGGCGACACAGGTTCTTGCATCTTGACTGGAGGAGTTGCGTCGGATTCGGTAAAGCTCTTCTGCTTGGAAGGCGGAGTAGGAGCACCGAAGAGAGCAGGACTACCGCCCATTCTTCTGCCGCCCAATGCCGCCATTCTTTTCGCGATAGCAGCCCTCCTTTCACTTTCCTTGTCCTCTTCAGTCTGCTCGCCTTCTACTTCTGTGTCCTTTCCTCCCTCTGTACTCGCCTCATCGAGCGCCACGGCAGCATTACCTACTTCTGCTTCCTTTTCAGCTTCATTGAGACTCGTCGCTTCTGCTGCTTGATCTGATGTCGACTCCTTCGTTGCCTCCTCCTGACGTTCACTTGAAACTTGTATTTCTGGAGCTTGAGGTGCAGCCACAGACGATGCTGCTTGTGTAGAGCCCGCTCCCATTCCCGCTAGTGCTACGTTCCTCCTGTCCTCTCCAATCTTCCCCGGTGCTGGCTTTGGAGGTGCAGATGGTTTTAAAGCAGCTGTCTCTGATGTCGATCGATCATCTCCTTTCTGCAGAGCAGCCATTCTCTCCTTGAGACTCATCTTTATACTGCTCTGAGCATCGGCTGCACTGAAGCCTGCACTACCTTGACTCTGAGCTTCAGATTCGCTTTGCAGGGATGCAGGTGAAGGACTCGACACGGCAGCAGGTGGTGCTTTCGCGATACTGGCTGCGGGAGTTGCTCTTGCTTGTTGAGCCGGTGATGTGCCTGGCAGGACTGGCTTCGGGGCTCCAGGTGCTGGTGCAGGCCTCTTCCATGCCCCTGGCTTTCCTTTTGGTAGTGGTGGTGGTGCTGTTGCATCTTGTGGCTTGTTGAATGCTGCGATACGGGCGGCTAGACCACCAGGCTTAGGCGCCAATGGTGGTAAAGACGGCTTCCGTTCGACGGGAGAACTGACAGTCTCTGTAGATTTGGAACCCATCGCTGCAGATGCTGGATGTTGATCAGATGTACTGACAGGGACACTCTCCTCGACCCCTGACTTGGAAAGCACTTCTGCTTCCACCTCTTTCGCCGTTGGCTGTTGTTGTTTTGGCGCCAAAGGTTCACCCGTTGGCTCTTGCTCGACAGGTGTGGTCTTCTGAGGGAGAGGTTCCTCTTGTGTCGCTTTTACGTCGGGAGCTGACTCTGTTCTTTCTTCGGCAAGGGAAGGTATAGCAATTGTCGGTGGTAGCGATGTCTCTTGCGACTTTTGTGGGGCCGCTTGTACATGACCAGCAGGAAAGGTGCCCCGCTTGGATCCATCTAATGTTTCCCCTACCAACCACTGATCTGGCTCCTCATCTTCCTCATCCTCATCCTCTTCATCTTCATCTTTCGGAGCAAGGGACAGAACGCGAATTGTGTCGCCTTTTGCGAAGCTCAAGTCCTATATAGGGGTAAGGTAAGGTGTGGTTTTGTCAGATCGTCAGCATCCTACTTCTCTCCATTAAAGTGGAGCTCTGCTTCTGGCACATAGACTCACATTCTTATGAGGGGACTTGTATCGCTTGCTGGCGATCGCCTCGTAGGGAAATGAAGGGAACGATGCCATCTTCAATGCGCTGTGAGGCGTCAGGCGGGTCAGGCGATTCAATGCCTGGACGTTGGGAAGACCGACGTATGGATCGAAGTAGCCCGACTTAGCCAAGTGCTCTTTGTTCGTCCGCTCCAGGGCGAGCACAGACCACCACGCGATTCAAGTGCGTTGGCGTGGCGGGGCATTGTTCTCATTCGTGAGCTCTAATCGTTGGTACACTTGCATACTAAGAAAAGTTCGAGATGGTAAGAAGTACATGATTGCCTGATAAAGTGAAGGCATGGAGAGTAATATCGTTCAAGCACCCAACTGGTCTCTCCAGCTCTCATACTGCTGAATCATCTCTTTCGTGATGCGCCTTCTGACGCCCAAGGCGGCCGATTCGAGATGTTGCTGCCTGATGCACTTGGCATGCAGGTCTTCATTCATGGCTTTCAGGCCCGCTTCCTGGCAGATAGACACCATTTCTGCACCCGAGCAGCCATCAGTCTGAGAGAGGGATGGAGAGGGGGGGCGGTCATGATTCGTGAGGCTCATACTCATACTCTCTTCGCTGCTTTTTCACTTTGACTCACCATGGCTGCAATCTTGTCCAAGTCGATCTCTTCTTCCAACGCCATGTTCGCAGCTCGAAGCGCGAGGATCTGCCTTCTGGCCTCAAGATCTGGTGGGCCGACGTAGAGCAGTCTATCCAGTCTTCCCGGTCTCAAAAGAGCGGGATCGATCACTTCAGGCCGATTTGTTGCTGCCACCACAAGGACATTGGCCAATTCCTCCACCCCGTCCATCTCGTTGAGAAGTGTAGCGATGAGTTTATCTCCGCTTGCACTTTCGGAGCCTCTCGTTGTCGTGAGTCCATCAATCTCATCGAAAAAGATAATGGAAGGCGACGCCGCTCTTGCTTTTCGAAACACTTCACGCAACGCTCGCTCGGATTCACCGACATACTTGTTCAGCAACTCCGGCCCCTTCACTGCGATGAAGTTCAGACCACTCTCACTCGCCAAAGCTCGAGCGATGAGTGTCTTGCTGCATCCGGGAGGCCCGTATAATAGAACACCCTTTGGTGCACTGATCCCCAATCTTTCCATCGTACCGCGATACTTCAACGGCCATTCAACACACTCTCGGACCTTCTGTTGAATCTCCAATCCATTCTGGCCGGGTGCAATGTCGTTCCAGGTCACCTTGGGTAGCTCAAGTGAGATTTCTCGCATAGCAGAAGGTCGAATGAGAGCTTGTGCAGCAGTGAAGTCGGCGTATGTCACACCAGTCGGTGAGGTAGCTTTACCGCTGCTAAGATCCAGCTTCTCTATTTGCTGGCCCAAATCGTCCGGCTCTACTTCTCGAGACACAGCTCGCATTCCCGCTTCTCGGACAAGAGCAGAAAGATCAGCGCCTACGTATCCGTGCGTTCGATTTGCTATGTTCCGTATCTGTTCTTCTTGCATGAAATGAGGCACCCCCCGTAACAACACTGTCAAGATCGAGAAACGACCTTCGCTCGTAGGTATACCAACTTCTATTTCTCGATCTAGTCTACCTGGTCTTCTCAATGCTGGATCAATGGCATTCGGCCGATTTGTAGCAGCAATGACGACGACTTTCGACGATTCTCCTGTGCCGCTCAAACCGTCCATCAAGGTGAGCAGGGTGGCTACGACTCTCTTTTCGACCTCCCCAGCATCGTCACTGGACCCATCGATACCATCCCTCCGTGGAGCCAAGGCGTCGATCTCATCGATAATGACGACACTCGGTGCATTGCGCCTTGCCCTGGCAAAGACCTTTCGAAGCGCTCGTTCCGTTCCACCATGAAGACTACTCGACAATTCAGGTCCCGATATAATCTCGATAGACTCCACATCGACACATGACTTCGCAGCACTGAAGGCCAGTGTTGTCTTTCCAGTTCCTGGAGGGCCGTACAGAAGCAGACCTCTGGGTGGCTTGAGTCCATATCGCTGAAAGATTTCTGGCCTTCGAAGAGGCATCTCCACTAGTCGTTTTAGCTCCTCAATCTGTTGATCCAGTCCCCCTAGTGTAGCATAGGCGCTTTCCTCCTGAAGTTTGACACTTTTCTGGGCTGAAGAGACATCAGCGACTTCTTTGCTCAGACCCTTGATTGTGATCCTAGAACTTCTTGAAATGATCGCGCTTCCTAAAAGACTTCGTTTGTGTACTTCTGCAAGTGCCGAGGGAACATTTGCCGGCGATTGCATGGGTACTTGCTCTACCGAACAGATCCTCAATTTGTAGTTGACAGACTGGAAGCTTAGAGCGACTACTTGATCAGGTACTACGTACTGCGAAGAGACTGATACGTAGGGAGCACCAGTCAGCATGGGTGAACTGATCACGATCTTCCTCCCACACACTCACGAAGACGTTCTCTGACCCAGCATTGGAAAAGCTCTTCAAACTCAAAGTCAGACGGTACCGTGCTCCCTGACGCCTCTAACATCTCTAGATCCACTAGCTTTGCCTTTGGAATGGGAAGCTCAGCTGCTCCGTTGATGGAATACAATCTGGCCGTCTTGTACTGTCCAGCTCCTTCTAAAAGTCTAGAAGGCAGGCATATCTCTGTATGAGAGGATAAGAGCTCAGTAAGAAGCATTGACTCTGAGGAGGAGATCACTCACCTCCCACATCGGCAGTGCTTTTCGGCCAGATGTTTGCAAGCCGTACGAGCGATTCAGAGTCACCTGAACCTTGTAGTAGGACGACAGCTGGTGAGGCGGCTTGTATGCCCAGAGCTTTCAATGTGAGGGGATGTGCGTACGATCTTGCACTGATAGATGATGTCGATGCCTGTGATAGGACGATTCGGAGGTCATCACCTGCTTTCATGCTGGTGTGTAAACGTCAAGAGGTCGACTTCGGCACCTTATGCAGGATGTCGAGGTAAGTAAAGGTTCGAGGCTAAAGTTGAGTGGTGCAACTTCTCAAAATCACACCTCACGTGGGTGTAGTCTGGGAGAATGCGCATGGGCCAGGCAATTTCGATTGTCACTGTGATGCAACCCACCCCTTTAGCTTGGCATACACGACGAAAGGCAGCTCCCACCTCCTAGCTTGTTAGCACATCGTCACCGTAGAAGCCAACGATGATCATTGCCGACCAAAAAGATAATGGTGGAGGATCTGCTATTATAGAGGCCTACTCGATAGACGATCCATGGACCTCTTCGTCCTCTATATCGCAGCAGAGGTCGGCTGCGACGACATCGAGTCGACCACTGACGTGGGCGGCAGGCAGCGATCGGACTAGCAGCAGACTTCAGTACCAGGCTTCGGATGCGACAGAGGAAGATACAGCAGGTGCTAGGCTGCCAGACATATACGAAAAGACATGGGAGCTGTGCAGAGCGGCGGAGCAGGGCAATGACGTCGATATCTCTCTTGGCCAACTCGGCAAGGTGGTGCGATGTGCTCAGGCTATAGGAGCGGCTGATGTTGAGCAGGTGAGTCAATTCCCCGACGTAAATCGTTCAGTCAGTCATGCACCCTCTCGCTCTCGTCTGATTCTTTTCCCGCAAATCTTTACAGATCATAAACATGACGTGTGCCGCTCACTCGTCCCACTGTAATAAGCAGGACTTTTCCCTAGCTCTTCTCTTAATTGCCCAAATTCAGTCAAGACAGACTCCCAGCACTCAAGTCGCAAATCAGATACTAAGTTCCGGCATTGATATACCTGAACCGCTACTGGACCTTGACAAACTCCACGCATCAACACTCAAGACAAATACTCAACGTCACTACGCTACTGTCTCCAGCCCTTCCTCTACTGATCCTTGGGACGCTCCAGCGAAAGATCCGCCTTATACGAGACCAGGCTTGCCTACTTCAACGTCAGCATTCACAACATCAGCCCTGCGTGGATGGGGCAACGACGAGAGCGAAGGCGAGATAGCCAGCGGCACCAAGTCACCCCTCTCTGCGCCAGTCTACGTCAATCCAAACCCGACGTCGGTACATTTGCTACCAGACTTGGGAGGTTATCTGTTCTTTCGCCATGTTCTCTACCTCGTCAAGACACCGCTCTCATCCGGCGTGAAGAGAAGATATAGCGACTTTGTCAGTCTGCATGAATATCTCGTCACTCGATACCCATTCCGACTTGTTCCACCTCTTCCTCCTAAAAGACTCGCCTTACCACATATGAATAGGACACAGGCCGTCGGATCAGGACAACAAGACATCTTCTTAGAGCAGAGAAGATTGGCACTCGCACGCTACACTCGCAACATCATCAGTCATCCAGTCTTACGAAAGGACGGCATTATAGTGTCCTTTTTCAGCACGAACGTAAGCAATGGAAGCAGTAATAGCACGGAAGAGAACGCCAGTTCGTGGAAACACCCTGGTCTGAGCGACAACATCGTAGAAGAAGGCTTAGACGAGAGCTGGAAGCTAAGTGAAGCTGAGCAGATAAATGTACCAGTCGATATGGAAGACAAACTAGCACTGACGAAGAAGATGGTAGGGGTGATTGTGGACCGGTGGAATAATACCGTGGCCGTCTTTGAGCGTCAAGTCCGTCGAATGGAAGCGACATCAGCTGAGTCTACTCGTTTGTCACTATCCCTCTCTTCTTTGATGGAGGTGGAGACACAGACGTACCAAGCTTCCCATCTAAGTAATACGTTTGGATTGGCCACGAATCTCTTGATCTCCAACAGTCAAGATTATTCTGATCTATCTACTGCCCGATTTCATACGCTACAGAACACTCTTGACGGACTCAAGAACTCTCGTGATGTGTGGCTCTCGTTGAAGGATCTCTTCAAACGGTATGAGAAGTTTGGAAGTGATCCGATTCGTGAATTATTGAATCGAATTGAAATCAATCGAAAGAAGTGGAAAAGCACCATTGAAGAGAAAAAGGTGCAATGGAAGGAAAATTGCACACGACTGAAAGAAGAAGTAGAATATATTTCCCATCGTTTGACTTTTCGTTTTGACTGGCGCGCGCCTCGATCTTGGCCCTGGATTTAGACTTTGAAATCACGAAGATTCTCGTGTTCTCGTGACTTCCAAAATCACGAAGATCTTCGTGATTTTGCAAATTTTTATTTTTTGACTGGTTGTGCGCGCGTTGAACCCCTTTTTTAGATTGGGCTTTTCCCCCCTACAGAAGATCTCATCTCACCCCCCCCACCACCACCCTGGCATTGGTATACCATAATACTATGCCTTTCAGACCTAAGAGACTTGACACAGATGCTGCTAGGAAGAGGAGGGAAAGGGTAGAGGTGCAGAGCCGCAAAATTGCCCATCATCATGAGCATCCACACGCCTACATTGATCTGGAAGACAGGACTAACATTACCATCAGTGCTGGCCATAAGACCATTATGCAGCGCTTCTCTCCTACCTCAACAAGGTCAGCTGCCCGTCTCAACGAGATGTACAGGGAGGGATGGGAGCTGAAGGAGTCTCTTTACAAGTCAGCGCTGGAGAATTTAGATGATCCTGATCGTCACGGAGCACTGGTGGTTCATTTGGGGATATGGTACAATTTTGGTCGGCAGATAGGTTGGACACGGGAACACATCAGATGCAAGCCTGCTTCAGACAAGATGCTTGACTGGATTCATTCATTCTTTATGTCATTTGTCATCATCTTGGACTCCCTACTTGCAGAAGACTTCAGAGAGGAACTGGACACTCGGGAAGAAGGTTTTGAATGGATGGAATCTCTCTTCCCCGCTGGTGATTGTAGTCTTCTACATCCATGGTATGCACTGGCTGCCGTCATACAAGGCTTCTCGACAGAGAGTCATAGAGACAGCAGGGATTCAGATCCAACTATCCTCATCAATTTTGGGTGTAAGGTGGTCATAGAGGTGGAAGGGTCGGCCGTATGTCTCCACCCGGGAGATGTCCTCTTCTTCAGAGCTAATATGGAACACAAGGTCAGACCAACGGATGGAACTTCAGAAGAAGACATGGCAAGGAGATATGCAGTAAGTCTGTCAATGAGACGGCTGATAGTGCTGAAAAAACAGCTCCCTTCCATGGAAGTCCGAGATGTAGAAGGTGCTGGATCCTCAACAAGGATACCCCGTGTAAGAAGCAAGAAAGCTCATGTACCATAATTAGACCAATAGACACAATTTAGACCACCCCAAAGGATGTTCAACGGTGTGAGAAAAAAATTTCAAAAAAATCCTTACAGGCATCCGAATGGATGAAATGAATATTTTTCTGCCACACACTTTTTTGAAAAAAATCTCTTACAGGCATCCTAATTGTAAACACTTATTGTGAGCCACTGAGCCATGCTAGAGACATGTTTGATATCATTTTAGAAAGTTCAGAGGTAGCATATTTTGTGGTTTGAAGCGTTTCAAGAGAAAAAGGTAGGTGTCTTGTACACAGTCTGTTGAACATTTGCGTTTTTTTTTTTTTCAAAATCCTTACACGCAAGGACAATCTAGAGCCTGACGGTGACTTGCTCAGACATGCTAGAGACATGGTTAAGGACACTATCAAGAGATCAGAAGGAGCATATTCTATGGTCTTAATATTGTGTCAATTGCATGATACAAATTCATCTCATAATCTGTCAAAGAAGTGTTGCTTCAAGAAAATTAGGGCATACGTGAGCAAATATTATTGCTTAGTTAGAGCCATGTAAAATAGGGAATGGGAGCCAAATGCTTGCATCTCAAGGTAGGACTACGCTTGATGATGTTTTGGGAAGTTCATAAGGAGCATATTATGTGGGTTAAACAGTTTGTCAATTACATGTCATGTCACTGCTCAGTTGTACGTTGGAAGATACAGATAATTCAGCCTTTTTGCACTACTCGTATATCTTTTTCTTCAGCCTTTATTGCATCAATGTATCTACGCAATGTCAAGCCAGGACCACCATATGCCTCATAGAATGCCTTTAGATCCTTATTACGCTTGAGATACCCATCATAGATCTTCTTGCGTAGACTGTACACTTGAGCATTTCCCCCTTTGTCCTTCTTGCGCATAGCGGGGGTCCAACGGCACAAAGCCAGAAGGTTCTGACTTGCATTGCCCAATTCCCATTGCTTAACAACCTCCTCTACTGTCTTTACAGATGGTATTCTCAGTGGCAGCGGCCTGCCAGGAGCTATGTGCGGCGTCCCACTTGCCAGAGCAGAAGCAGCGTTGGCACCAATAGCAACTGCTGCAGAGGTGCCGGCAAGGTGTTCCAGTTGACTGTTGACGCTGTTGACTACACTGGGTGTTGCTGCTGTGTTTGCGGTGCCAGCCTGTGCCTGCACTCTCTGTGAACCCTGCAACAGTGCTTCTACAAGGCTGACGTTGGTCTGCTGCATTATACTGAGTTGTTTCTCGAGCTTTCCAAGGGCGTACTGGAAAGACTCTATCATGCGGTCCTGTCCTGACATTTGTGCACCTGCAAAGTAGCTACCTCGGACGTTGTCTCCACCTGGATCCTCCATATCTCCATGATACTCTTCTTGCGTAGCAACCTCTTCTAAGAGGTAGTGAGCCAACATGTTGGTACGCTCCCCTTTAGACCAGCCACCCCACCACAGGGCACGCGTAATGGACTGCCTCTGTTCTCCATACAGGTGTGCGTGTAATACCGCGTCTTGTGCTCCGCCGCGTCGGAAACAGTGAGACGTAAATTTGCCCTGCTGATTCTTCAGCATACTGTTGATATTCTCTATCTGACCCAACATTAAATTGATCTGTGCTGCTTCCATCCTTGTGCCAGTCTGCAGACGGCCCACCTTCTTGTCTGGTGCAGGAAAGATGTGATCGGTTGGCCTTGGCTCATGTCCGCAAACAAGTTTCCAGTAAGCATGCCACCGTTGATATGATGAGACAGCATCTACCAATGGCCGTCCAGGCAGGAAGTAGAGCTGGTATACGTTGGCTTTGTTCAGTTCATACTGATTTGTTTTGCGGAATGCAATTGTCACTTCCAGATAGGGATTGTTTCCCGGAGAAGAGAATTTGATTGTTGAATGTATGTGACGCCATAGCATTGAGCAGATCTCATCACAACGTGCCCAAAGCCTGTAAGCCAGGATCATGTAGAAATGCATGAACTCTAATTGTGTACGCTCACTTGTGATGAGATGTGGTGTTGCGTCAAAGGCAAGTAGCTTTGTCTTGATGTCCTTTAGGATGACGGACAGATACTGATAAAGCATTGGTAGAGAGCTTTTGCTTGCAACCAGAGAGCGCTTCACTTCACGCATCTTGCTTCTGAATAGGTTCAGATACCTCTTACTGAAGACAGGATTGCCCGTCCATTCTCCTTCTGTGGTCTTGTGCCAGCCAGTTTGCGGAGCACTATCACAGTTGTGTACAGTAAGGAAGTGCCATTTGAGCGCTGCGTGCATACTTTGCAGTGTGCTTGAGTTGGCATCGGCCAGTCTCACACGCTCTTGTAACCAGGCGCGGCAGAGCCTTTCACTGTGCTCACCAAGCATGTCTAGGCCGTCTTTAAATGTACAAGAGCTGCCTAATGTTGCAATCCATTTCCTGAAGCGTACAATATTCTGCTTGTATGATTTAATTGTTCCACTCGACAACAAATGATCTTGAACGTACTGATCACCAAATGCATCATCCCATTCATCTGCAATCTCTGCGTTGGGCATTGCTTCTGTTGTATTATTGATCTCTGCTGACTCAATGTTGCCAACGGTCTCTTTTGTGCTAGACGGTGCAACATCATCTTCCATATCAATGACCATTCCCAGCTGCAGATTAGCTTCTGCCAAGAAGTGCTCAGCGGCACGAGTAATCCTTCCTCTATGATTGGACATGTTCTGGTGTGACGCTTCAGCTGATTGCGTTGATTTCCCTGCCTTCTACCAGCTATGGTCTTGCTTATTATTGTGATTTGTGAGACGGTGGAGTTCCTCAGGGCGCACAAAGTCAGGTCAATCCAGTCAAGTAGTGAAATGAGACGGGTCAATCCAGTTTCTGCATTAAAAGTCAATCCTGGAGGCATATGCAGCATATTTTTTGGCCTGCTACGCAGGCATTTTGGGAAATAAGCACATATGCCCTGTTGGATTGACTTTGCATTTTGAAGTGGCAAACATCTCCCAAACACTCTGACGCGTTCAACATGGCCCTTTTGGCAGGGAAGATTTTGCAAATTTGCGGGCTCGGCTCGGATTGACTCACGCGTCAATTGCATCGGATAAGTCGAATTGGATCAAAAATTAATTCAGAGATTTGAAAGGAGGAACAAACGAGTAAGAGTGGCTCTTTGGCATGAAGTGACTCGATTACAAGTGTTGAAGAATCTGATTCTAGAGGACTGGACCGTTTTTGCTCGTAGTGAAGCAGTCAACTTAGCAGCAACAAAGCAAGCCGCTGAAGAACTGGTGGTCGCTTTGAATGGACTGACAGTACCAAATTAGAGATAATGTTGCTGTGTGAAGATCAGAGAAATGCAATAGATACCAGTCTTTTACCCGGTCTTTGTTCGGCCTTATTTCGCAGACGCCTCAATAAGGAGATTGCCAGCGGTTCTGTTGAGGCTGTTGGGGAGGAGGCGGCTGAGAATACTGTTGTTGCTGCTGCTGCTGCTGCTGCCGTTGATATGGCAGCGGGGGAGCAGGAGGAGGGGGAGCGTAGCTGGAGTATGATGGCTGTCGCTGCTGCTGCTGTTGTTGATTTGGTAGAGGTGGTGGTGGTGGGCCTGATCCTGATCGGGAAGCAGCAGGATAGCCCTGCCGAGGGTATTGAAACGATTGTTGTGACAATGAAGAGAGTGGCGGTGGTGGCAGATGAGATGGCTGGGAGTAGGAGACGTTCCATTGAGGTGGTGGCGGCGGAAAGGAGGACTGCAGATTCTGCGACTGCGGTGTGGGCGTCTGGTGGGAAGAATGGTAGTTCGAGAGAGATGACGAGGGAGGAGCAGCAGGAGAGGAATAGTGGGATGGTGAGGGAGCGGACTGATATTGATTATAGGAAGATGGCGGTGGCGGGGGAGCAGAAGAGTACTGCTGTTGAGAGGGCAAGGGTGACGGAGTGTAGCTCGTAGTGGGTGGTGGTGGTGGCGGACCTCGGAAAGCTTGACTACTTCCAAACGCACTGTCCAAATCCCCATACGGCGATGACTGTACAGCGGAATGCATGTATGATGTCAAGGGTGGGGGTGGTAGTGGCGCTGCTGCGAGGGGCGTACTGGGAGTAGGCGACATGGATCCCCGGTAGTTCATCGTAGACGCCGGTCCTAGTGAGCTTTGGCGACTGTTGCCGCCACCTCCAACATTCATCCGATGAAAGGCGCTGTCCAACGAGTCTCCGCCGCCATTGTTGCTGCTTCCTTTGGACTGCCACTCCACTTCGCTCAACAGCCTCTCCCTTTGAATGCTCCGTTCTTCGGAAAACGATCGTGAGCTCCTTCGAAGTGCTGTGGCAATCTCTCGAAGCTCGGTGTAGAATGAAAGTGCCTTTCCTAGACCGGCTCTCACCTGTGCATTGGAATCTTTCGCCCTTCTTAATTGACTGATCAGGCGTTCCCTTGCGCTGTTCTTCTTCTCCCACTCCTGCCCGATCGATCGGCCTCTGTTTGACTCGTTTAATCCTTTCCATTCGAGTGTCAAGTCTCCGAGCACCTGCTCCTGGTCGCTGACATTCCGAGCTATACGCTGCGTGATAGCCCGGAACTTGTCCAATTCCTGCTGGAACAGCTGCGTCTGTGACTCAGCAGATGCTCTCCGATTTAGGATCAGTAGATGTGATATGTCGTCTGACTGCACTCGACTTCGTAATTCTGCCAGACTGTCTGTTCTTTCCTTCTTTATACGTTGTAGCATGGAGAGGTGCGATTCAATCGATGCCACGTTCGCATCGAGTGCCCCGCTTTGCGATTCCATGCCTCCTTCATCGTCCTGCAGCAAATCGACTAGCTGGCTGCTCGCATTTACGCTGCTGCGAGAAGAGGTGACTGTCTCGGCAAAAGCACGATCTAGACTCTCATTGCCGCCCAAGAGTATACGAATAAGAGGCTCCGACTCGTTCCACAGCTGTCGAATTGCTACATCGTTTTCCGCAGCTTGTTCCAGTGCTTCTCGATTCCTCTTGATATCGCTACGTAGTGATTTTGTTTCCATTCCACTGGGGGATTGATTCCACTTGTCGCCATACCGTACTCGCAATTTCTCACAGATTGCCGCCTCCTCGTCCAGTGTTCTCTTTGCTTCTTCCAGATCTCCTCTTGCCCGCTCTCGAGCTGAATCGACACTTCTCAAGCCTTCGTCGATGGCCTCTGAGCCAGAACCCAGACCATCCTGACCTCTTGAGCCTCCTCCTTGAATTTCTTCCTCGGCCCAACCCCTCACTTCTGCACCTGGATCCAAAAGATCTTGAAGACCATCGCTCTTGTACCGCTTCAAGCCACGCGGGAGCGTCATGTACTCCAGCGCTGCTTGCAACTGCCCGTCTGTCAAGGCGACCCTTTCACTTTCTCCTCGAACTAATTTCGCCTTCTCTTCACTGTACATACTGGCAGCTTCGTGCACGCCCAGCGGGACCAAGGAAGAGAAGAGGTCGTTCGAAGGCGCTCCTCCCGACGTGTTTGCACCAATCAACTTTTGGACCTCAGCACTGCTGTAGATCTCTTGGATCGAGATGGGTTTGGCAGTGGCAAGAGGTTCGATGACGGGTAAGGTTGATTCGGTAGGGAGAATGTCGTGGTAGATGAGGTCGTTGTCCTTCACTGCCGACGCCTTACGCAAAGCGACCAGTGCAAGATGAGCGTCGATGATGGTCTTGAGCGAGGCAGGAGCATCCAAGGGTAGTGTCGACTCTGACTTGTCCTTGCTGGCGGTCATATTGGTGCCAGCAAATGTGAGACAGACCTTTTGCGCTTCTTTGGCGATGGTCTCGGCAAGCGTCAAGCGAACAAGGCAGGCTCCATGCGAACCCGTGGTGGAATCGACAAGAGCTCGATGATACTGCGCGACTGATGCAAAGTACTTTGCCTTCGTCTGTAGGGATGGCAAGGTAAGCGACCAAAGGTGGTGCACAAGCTCTGACGATGTTCGATGCAACTCACCTGCACCAAGAGACCCCATGACCGCTCAAAGATACCCCGAGTGGCCCATTCCTTCACATCATCAGCTAATGCTACGTACATGACAGTCACCTGTGCAGCCAATCGAGCTACTAGACTGCCGCCCTTCTTGTCTTCCAGCGTCCTCTCCCAGAATACCTCAGTGGCCTGTGCCAACTGAATGTCCACCAGCCACTTGACTACATCTTTCGACATGTCTGAAGAAGGCGCATGAAGGAAGTTGTCGTTTATGTAAGACAGCATTCCAGCTGCCTGTCGCAAGGAGGCGTAAGCCAGTTTGGTCCCAGAAGCAGATGTATTACTAGCGGATGCTGCCACCTCTGCACTGAGAGAGGAGGAGCCGACGCCATTGTGAACTTCTGCAGGCGCAGATGACGAGACACCCGAGGTCAGTCGATTCGTCTTTGCTCCTATCGAGGAGAGAACGGCTGCAATGTTGAAGATGATGCTAGCCTTTTCATACGCCAAAGAGTGCTGCGATATGGGTTTGGAAGTGAAAGCGTCCTTCCTGGAGAGCGTGCCAGGTGTTTGTCATGCGTGAGTATGCTGGACATCTTCGCTGCGTGCAATCGAACTTACCATGGAAAGGGGACCCTCAGCTCCGGAAAGCGCAGCTCTAGCATCTCAAGCATATGAAACCATTTGTAGAGCAGGTCTCTCGCTGTAGTGTCGCTGCCAGCACCTTGAACTGCATCCTGTCTAGCCCGATTCAGTGAATTGAGTTGGTCTTTGAAGCTCTTTGCATCCTGTCCGTATGAATTAGAGATGAGGGACCCGACTGCAGCGGCCAGATCCACCTCTTCCGTCTGTTTAGAGGGGATGCGAAGAAGAGGGGACTGTGCCATGGCGCTCTCAATCGCTCTAATTCAGGCAAGGGAAGGAGAGCAAGAGAAGGCGACCGCGAGGCTTGACTTGAGGAACGAGCAACAAACGGGTCGGAGGTCAGTGCGTAAGACTCCAATTTGGTGAGTGCGCGTTCGCTTCTGAACGTTCAGCATTCGAATCGACCCAAATCAATTCTACACACGACTAGTGCTTAGCTCCGCCCTGTCTGCACATCTATCAATGGTCCAAGTACCAGAGACAATCCATCGTGGTGAAGGCGAGGAGGAGGAGGCGCTCCTGCTCGTTGGTGCAGGGCGACCTCAAATGAACCTGCAATTCTATGACCTATCTCACAAGGGTGTCCAGCATTTCCTCCAAATAGTAGAGCGGGATGCCAATGCCTTTCTGACAGGATGCGTCGACTCGGTGAGGCAGTACCTGTATGCTGATCGATTCCGCTCGGAGTGGAGAGCGGGCAGAGGCCAAGGTAGACATGCGAAGATGCCGAAAGTCAGAAGTATCACTATCTGTGTTCGACCAATGGGAGGTATTGCTCATACTAAAGGTAACATACTCGATGATCAACACAAAGAGGTACGTCAGCCGAGATATGTACTTGCCATGGTATTTGCCGACTAGAGGGCTTACTTCTTGCGTCGATCTTGCAGATTCATCTCAGTGCAGACTATGTCCTTCAACAATTCCAGTCGTCGAAGCCTAGCCCAAATTCGACACCCACTGGCCAGCCAGCTCCGTCTACTCCGACACCGACTTCGGTGGTGGCTTCAGAAGCAAGATCTGTTGTCTCAATTAAAGATGATCTCCACACCGTTGCAAAGAAGGAGATTAAAGGTGTCATCGTTCACGAGCTCGTCCACGCATTACAGTGCACCGGAAAGGATACATGTCCAGGCGGTTTGATCGAGGGTATTGCAGACTGGGTACGACTGCAAGCTAACTTGGCACCTCCGCACTGGACAAAAGTGCCAGAAAAGTGGTCTGGAAAGAAGTGAGTGATAGGTAGTGCTGCAAATTGCGATGACGGTCGTCTCATAGCTTCTTCGTCCTCAGTTGGAATTCGGGTTATCAGACGACAGGTGAGAATGAGAGAACATATCCTTTTACTCGCCCTTAAGAATTCTACTCACTTACTATTTTGTAACAGCGTATTTCTTGGTCTGGGCTTCCCACCATCTTCACGAACCTGATCTGGTTCCCATTCTCAATCAAGCTTTATATTCTCACACCTGGAAAGAGGGAGAGCTATTCCGCTCGCTTTTCAATCAGGACCTCGACAAGCTATGGAAAACATACAAGGAGGAAAACGGGGGCAGTAAGGAGTAGGCGATCACATTTTGTCCCCACACACAGTGACAAGGAAATGTGGAAAGAAGAATATGATATCTTCTATTCGTCCCTGTAGATGCACTGGAAAGCGCTGATTTCGTTTGCCGGTGCGGACAGATGCCTCGAATCGGCTCTTTCACTCCCGTCTTTGATGCTCAGGTCTACACAGCCATGACCGATGTTCTCTGTCATCTTGTATGTCTTCTGAGTGTGCTTGAGTAGTGGCCCATCAGTCTGAAAGTCGCAGGAGTCAGTATTCGTTCGCATAACCTTCGGAGAGGAGGATTTCAAGCCATATTCGTCAGGTATTAGGTCTGGGTATGACAACAGCAACATCGACTCACAACACTATCGACGACCTTTGACTTGTTGCTGAAATTATCAATCATCATCGATTTGAATTCACCAGCGACACACTGGGACTGGAACCCGGCGACATCTCCGATCTTCAGAGATTTGGCAACGTTCGTTAAGGTCGGCTGGCATTCCAAGACGACATAATCGACGGGAGGAAACTCGTCCAGGCTGAGGCATTCGGAATTCTTGTAGAAGCTGATACTAATTGGTCGATCGTTATCTGCGTCAGATCTGGCGATGGCGGCAAATGTGCCAACAAAGAGCAGTACAGCGGCGAAGGGATGTACCACGAGCATCGTAGGAGTGGTAAGCAGAGAGGTGTCCAGACAGACAAAGAAGGCGCTCAGTACCCTCCAAGACTACAGCTTGCTACCGTCGCCAAGATACAGGACGAAATCAAACTTTACTTTTCATGATTTAATCAAAGAAGGGCTGAGAAGAGCAAGATACACTTGCCTCCTATGCCAAGGATTCCACTGCCGGAGCAGCAAAGCAGTAGGGAGCAACGGCGAGAAGGGGGCCGCTTTCCTTCGGGCATTTGACCGCAACTACCTACTTGGGTCGGAGTTTCACTGCTTGTCGCACGCACAATGTCACAAAGAGTTTTGACGAGAATGTCAAATGAGGGGGAGGGCAGCACATTGAGGCCGTTCACTTCATCGCGTGCCTGATTTCATTTGGAAGTGCTTCATCTGACCCCAGCCGCTCTGCTTGGTCTTAGTCATGCTCTGCAATATACACACAGTCGAGGAGGTGTGGGAGGAGGACAAAGGAGAACGGCGGACATGTCTTCAACTGGCCTAAAAATCGACGCCCACGCATCGGTCCACAATCTCTGCAGTCACAGTCTGATCGCGGAGTGCGTAATGGATGGCAAGGACAGCGGAAGGGTCCAAGGAGTAGAAGACTGGATCAGAGTAGGGATACAAGCGAGATGGCAGGATTACTCTGTCCTCCTCCTCCTCCTCCTTCCTTCTCGAGAGCCCCAGCCAACAAGCTTGGAAGAGCAACACATTCGACGGAGCACGACGGATGCTCAATGAGTGGCTTTTTGCACGCCATCCTTTCAGGCCATTCTCCCTACGGTATAGTGTCGTTGGGTGGAGTGCGGCGATGATAGTGTATGTATATAGACGCCGTCCCCCTTCGACTTCTTCCCTTTCCTCTAGTCTCTACGCTCTCTCTTCCCCTTTCCTCCTCCTCCTCCTCCTCCAGCCCAACCTCGCCCACTATGCTTATTCTCCCTGCACTCCTCTTGGCATTCCTGCCCTTTGCCATGCTTTCACCAACGGGACCCTCGGGCTCTCCAGGATCCCATCGAGACTATCAGATCACGTTCTACACGGAAAGAAATTGCAAGACGACGACGACTGGCCACGCTCACCCACTTGCTTGTCCCTTTTCCGAGGTCGCTTCTTCGTCCAACGCACATCGTGCCACGCTTCACCCGCAGACTGCACCTCTGCCTTGCTTATCTGGTGTATTCAAGTCTTACCGCATTCCCAAAGTCGATGGTGACTCGGTGATCGAAGTGGTGAGTACGCTGGAATCATTGTTGCTGCTAGACATGAAATTTCTGACCTACTTCCCCTTTGCTCGTTCACCTCTCTCTCAGGGCGTCGTAAACACTGCCAACGCATGCCACCTCAAAAGTCGACCCAACATCTTCTTCATTGGCCAGAGTCACGAACCCTCCCTTCAATCTGGATGCCACAACTTCGACGGACCTCTGGATGGTATCACGACTCCGCAATATCCCTTGAGTGTCAAGTGCGACACAGCCAATTCCTTCAAATGTGTGCACACCTCGCGAAAGTACTCTGTCAGCGCTGATGCCAGCAAGGGACTGGATGGGATGTGGACGTTTGGACCCGTCTTTAACGAAAGCCCTGCCAAGATACAAGCACGGTCATCTGAGCACCGTGATGACATTGGTGTGCCCCTTGCAGGCAAGGCTATAAAAGAGTCTAAGGGCACACGTACCCATGTTGGAAAGGGAGGCAGCACGTTTAATCATGATTGGTCCAATGGCTTCATCTTTGAAAAGGGAGTGACAGCCACGGAGGACAGGGTTGCCAACTCAAAGCGTGAGGTGCACAAGAGTAGTGGCTCTGTGCGCTCTGGAGACGTCGATGGCTCAGATGATGACAAGCACCCGGTCATGGTGAAGGAGAGTCCTGAACTTGAGCGAGACTGGTCGAATGGCGAAATTTTCGAAAAGGACGACAAGACGAAGAAAATCACCCTCCCTCCTCTGAAGCGTGAGGCACACAAGAGTGGTGATATCGGCCAAAGCGGAGGAGAAGGCGAAGAAAAGCACCCAAAGCTTGTGCCACATACTCCTGAACTCGATCGCGACTGGTCTAATGGTCAGATCTTTGAAGGGATCGGCAAGGAGCACAAGCAAGTCAAGCCTCATTTGAAGCGTGATGCACACAAGATCGGTGGTGCTGGCGATAATGGAGACGTGAATGGATTGGGTGAGGAAAAGCACCCAAAGCTGGTGCCACACACGCCTGAGCTTGATCGTGACTGGTCCAACGGTCAGATCTTCGAGAAGGGCACCAAGGATCGAAAGAGCATTGTGAAGCCTGACTGGAAGTAGAGGTGGGTGAGCGAAGAGGTCAGCGGCGTTGCACGGATTGTGTCGCTGCGCGACTTTGGCCCTTCCGCATCTACAGTGTCATCAACTCCACCCCTTGGAATTTTCCCTCGAATGCAATGATATAGCTTTTATCCCACCCCTTCGAGGAGAAGTTCAGGGAGACCGTGTGCTGCGTGAATTCAGAAAGTGTGCAATACGAATTTAATTCGCTTTAGTGAGACGATTTTTACAGACGCACTGAAGATTGAATCTGATGGGGAAGGCAGTTGTAGTAGTAAACGATTAATTCTGCACTCCATCCTACCATCTACTGCGATAGGTGGAAGAGACGTCCTCTGGAGAAGAGGGACTGTCAAAGTAAGCACTTGAGCCTGCTTCACTGTACTCCGTGACTGGCAGCCTGATCGAGCGAGGCCTTGTCACCTTGGGTCCCTTCCAGTAGTCTGGCGTTTGCTCCCCTTGCTCCCTCTGTGAAGTGTGTGTCTTCATCGAGCCACTCCCGTCGCCCTCTGGAAAGAGGCGTCGACTGCTCTTTCTGGGCGTATCTACTGATCTGTGAGTCTCAGTCGATTCTTCTCTCTCCTTCCCTTCCGGCCTCACAATTACACGATTGGCCTTCATACCGTTGGAGTTGTCTGACCAGTGCTTTGCTCGGAGGTCTTGGTACCCCTTTCGCCACTCTTCTGGGACGTTCTTCATGTTCATGAGGTTCCTTAATTTCGCTCCTAATTCGGAAGAGGTGTACGGTTCTACCCTTCCCACTTTCAACAGCCTGGAATGAAAAGCCTCTGGTGTCATGCTGTCCATGTCAAGACCATTTCGAAGGAGCTTCTGTTCAAACGCTTGATACTGTAAGCTTCTGACCTCTCCGATACCCGTCGTATTCATCAATTCTCCCTGCTCTTTCACTGCATCCCTCAGCTTTTCGTAGCTCGATCTGGTGGACTTTCTTCTCCTCACCGTTCTCATATGATCCAGCACGCTCTCGTTTACTCCCTTCAACTCAAGGTACCTGTTGGACAGCGTTGTGAATCGACCGCCTTGGTTAGGATACTTATCCAGCACCCGTTGCACTTCTTTGTAGATCTCCTTAGTGCTCATGCTCTTGTCGAGCTTAGAATGACTCAGCTCTTCCCAGAATTGATACTCTTGTGGCGTCTTGGGTTCGATCTTGCGCTTGTATCTCGATTCCGGTGAGAGTGTAACGTCTGACAACTGCGCAGAAAGTCGACTCCTGGACGAAAATGCAGGAGACGAACTACTAGTCGACCATTCTTCCATCGGTGCGGTTCGACAGAGAGCAAAAAGCAAGGCGAAGAAAACGAACAAAGTAGCCACCATCCATCGAGAAGAGTGACCCCTAGAACGAGCAGAGTATAGGAGATCTAGCAGTACCATATTGGTCTAAGGGATTAGCAGAAGGAAAGGAAATTTACGCAGAAGAGTTGGAAGAAGGAACCTTTTATACACTCCTCTCAGGAAGCTGCGGTAGGTTAAAGGCGATCTTGAATTGACGCCTCCGACACTGCCTCGGACGATGCGCTCAGGCGTAACCTCGGTGCACTCGTTCACCGACGCTGCGGCCATCGAACGTTGGGGCGGTACCCTTTCGGGGCTAGTATGCTCGTCGTTGGTCGCGGATTGGCTTGGGGACTCGAGCGCGGCAGAGTACTCATTCTCGCCGCGCTCGTCGTCTTCTTGACTTTGGCTTTACCTTTATAATTGCACCTATCGTCATCACCGTCATTATCTGGACCGGACGGGATTGATGATTCGAACCTTTGCTGTGAAGTGCTCTTCCCCCGAGACGATGAAGCAGCCAATCTTGCAGGCCTGGGCTTGCCGAATGCCCAGGAAGGACTGGGCTCCAGATGTCGAATGACGGCAGTCTCTTCTTCATCACGCTCTCCCTCTTCTTCAGAAATGCTTCTTCCTTCCTCACCTTCCAACACCTCTTTCCCTTTTCCTGACCTTTGCCTTTCTCTTCGTTCCAGAAAAGCCTTCTTGTGTACCACTGCCATCGCCTTCTTTCGCAGTGTTCGATACTCCTTTGTACTTGGTGCTAGCTCCTCTTCCAGGATTGTCTCGTCGGGTAGATGTGATGCTGATGCGAATTCTTCCTCCCTGCCTCGCGAAGAGCAGCCTTCCTTGGAGCTGTCGAAAACCTCGCACCGACCCGACAGCTTCCTGCATCTCATCGACCTTGGCTTCTGGTCAGTCCAAGCTTGAAGGCGTAGCACTCTCGTAGGACTGCCAGGTGCAATGTCTTCTTTGACAGACAGAGATTCCTCCTCCTTCTCCATCCTAGCCGCACTTGCTCGTCTGTAGTACGCCCTTCTCCACGCCTGCCTACTCAAAGTATTTCCATGAAGCGCGGTGTATTCCTCCCTCCATTCAGCAGGTACGTTCAGTGCCTTCATATGAACACCCAAACGATGCCCGAATTCTGCCGTTGAGTACTGCGTCGTGTCAGTTTTGATCCAATGATCGTTGAACTCTTTCGGTGTCATGGTCTGAACGTCAAAGCCCTTCTCTGATAGGAAACTGGCAAATTTGGCGTTCTCATAGGTGACCCATTCAGTTCGTGCGGTGAGATAGTCTGTGAACCCAGTCTCTCTCATACGATGTCTCCGAGTAGCTGCTTGTTCTCGCGCTGTTTGTCTCTTTCTCGACAGCAGGAAATCATCGATGACAGTCCCTTCGATACCTATTTGCTCCAAGTACATTCTGGCTTGCCATGTCACTCTGCCTCCCCTGTTACTATATTTCGAAAGAATACTTCCCAGTGCCTGGTTTATGTCCTCTCCCGACATGCCGTCGTGGATTTCAATCTTTTGTAGATCTTCTGCGATGGCGTCGTGCTGTCGATGAAGCTTATAAGGCTGTGCAGGATGCGTCCTCTTTTCACCTACTTCCGTCTCGAGGTTGTGAGGGTGTGACGAAGATTCACCCTTTATCTCCAAAGGCGTGATCACTACAGCTCCCGAACCATTCACCGGTGTGGCAGAGCTGTTGGGGAGAGTGTTAAAGGAGACAAGGATGAAGATCACGACTCTTACCCATTCTAGCATCATGAGAAGTTTGCGAGGGATACTTTAGGATGCGATGACTGAGCATCTGATGAGAATACTCTGTGTATCCTCTCGCAAGTCTTGACTTTGTTGAAGCGCTCAGTGGCAATGCAGCGTGTTCTATTCGCCTCGCCTCACTCCACACACCTCGGTCCTCTGAACTCTCATGCGGACCGTGCCGAGCGCTTTCATCTCATAGCGCCAATCGCTCGCTACGTATCGGACACTTGCTTGGTTCCTCTCAGCATTCACCCCTTGATTGGCATAGTGTTTGTCACCGTATATTTCGGAGAGAAAGAGGCATCGTGGGGGACTGTATTCACAACGACTCTTCGGAGACTTTGTGGGCGCGGTGGTTGATCAATTTGGAGAAAAATTAAGAAACAGGAAAGTCTCCGTGAATACAAAATCCACTGAATCTAAATTCGTGAGTTTGTATTGTTATGTGGTTGACTTGCGCGAGCCATCGTTCTGAAGCAATGTCTCCGGCCTCGATGGGAGAGTCCTGTCCTTGTCGACGCCAGGGAGCGCAGCAACTATTGCCATAGCTTCCGCAAGGTATATAAGAAGAGCGATCCGATGTGCGAGAATTAAGCTTCCCAACACTACACTCCAACGCCAACTCCTTCTTTTTACTTCATTCTTCTCCCCCTCATAAGCGAAACGGCCCTTCTAACATGAGGATTGCAATCTTTGGCGCAAGCCGAGGTGTCGGTCTCGAAGTATTACTTCGACTGTTGAATGAAAGTGATCCTGATTTGGAAGTGCATGTTCTAGTTCGAAACAAGCGCTCTTTCCAAGGCGTGCTCGAAGCGCACTCATTGGACTCGGATAAAGTTCGCCAGGTCCGCATCTTTGTCGGTGACGCTCTACAAGCAGATGCTGTGACAAAGTTCATTGTTGATGTAGCCAGTGCAGGACCGATAGACTATGTCATCAGTAGCCTGGGAGCACTTCCTGTCTACTCCGTCTGGAAGCCGCTCACTATCAGGATGCCAGAGGGAATGGAGCGCGTTTGCTCCGAGTCTATGAGCAATATCTTGGAGTCTCTGGAGGCCGTTGCCGCTCAACAGCCAGACAAGAAAGCACCCCGCCTCATCGTCGTCAGCTCCAACGGAATGGGCAAGTCAAGTCACGATGCTCTACCGATGGTGTTGCGCCATTTCTGTGAGTGTCGCGGTAAATATCTTGACAGGATGCGTCGAATTGAAGTATCTGAATGAGTATATTCCCTGTCTCTACTCCCGTTGAACCTTCAGACTCAAGAATTTTGGATACACCACATGCTGACAAACGTCTGATGGAAGAGCTTTTGCATAAGAGATACAACATCCCCTCTGTCGATTTCAACCGCAAAAAAGGAGAGCGTCCGAAGAAATTGACCGTGTTTGACAGCAGTAAGCTCTTCATCATTCGCCCCTCCCTGTTCACAGATGGTCAAGCAAAGGGCACTGTGCGTACTTCCGAGGATGTTCTGAGGAGTGCTTGGATGATCACTCGTAAAGACACCGCCGCCTACATCGTCGGGAACTGCATGTCGATCGGAGACAAGACAATAGAGAAGAGGGATAAATTTGCCTCTATCGAGTGGAAGAACGGTCTAGTGGTCTCCAACTGAAGCTATGGTCCGGAACAGCCGTCATTGATGCAATCTCCGCCCAAAATTATGTGCAGAGGAATAGAACAACAGCCCTACTGAAAGGACCATTGCAGCTGTCCCCAAAGCGAGTCGAAAAGATCCGTGTCCACAATCGCATCCCATTCTGACGGCATATCTGTGCTCATATCTGGTGTATACTCCCCTGCGCCTTGATATGAGATTGCTTCTTGCTTGGTGATACTTTGTAGATTGTCTTTGCAGGATGTCAGCCTTGCACGAGCTTGTCCGATTGATGGTGTCTCCACCACCAGTGCCATGGGAGTAGTGAGCAGCTTCTGAGTAAAGTCGAGCAGGCGAAGGGTGAGAGAACCTTGATTTGCACTCATCACATTTGACATTGCTTCTGTCGCTTCGCTGAGAGTCTCAAAAAGAGTAGAGGCGAGTGTGCTTCTCCAAGGAATTTCATGGGGCTCTACGCTTGCCGTCGACGTAGTATGTGAGAATGTAAGCTTCCGGAGCAAGTGAGGATTTGTGTGTGTATCTTCGGGTATATTTGCGAGATGGGCAAGTAGTTTAATTGCTGAAGTGCACCTGAACAAAAGCGACTCTACTCGTGAGATGAACAACAGAGGATCTTGAATTGTACGAGGAACTAAGAGGACCATAATAAGGTTCTCCCGAACAGCAGCTGCTAACAATTGACTACCTTTCAGACCGGATTCAACCGACACTGGAGTCGTAGCTACCAAGGCCTGCCGAAGTCGATCACAGAGACAAATGAAGTCGATGTCTTGCGAGGACGAGTTTGTTTCACCATTGAGTTGGTAGAAGAAGTCAGGATAGCTATCGAGCACTAGCGATGTCATCTGCGAAAAGCTGGCAAAGAGTACAGCTTGGTCACTTTGAGACTCAGGATGAGACTCAGGAATGGTGTTGCCGGTGAGATAACCGGAAGATTGATTAAGCTGAGAGAATGTCCACACAGTAATCAGCGAGAGAACGGCGCCTAGATTCTCTAGAAGTGTTTGCTCTTCAAGCCTCAAGCTTGTGATGTCGCTCTGGAGCTGAGACATGAGCTGGCAAGAGAGGGCGAGATAGGTGACACCCTCTCTCGCTCTAGTGTGCGCGATACTGTTCCAAGACAAGAGTGTCGACACTTGGCAGGTGTGCAGTATTGTCTGTCTGTACCCTACACTGGACAGCTGAGCATCACCAAAGTAGCGCTGAGCCTCTTTCAGGAGCAATTTGCTCCTCTGCCCATCACCTGCTCTTGTCATTGTCAGGCCTTCACTTGCAATGATTGCTCGAAGTGCTTTACTTATTGCTGAGCCTCTGCTCGAGGCGAAATTTATCGATATGCAGTGCGCAAGCGGGTGAACCTTTGACCATGTGTTGGCCAATTGAAGGAATTCATCATCGCCGAGGCTCACATCGCTCTCCGCACTCTGTACGCTGGAGCTGAAGTGAACGCTCTCATCTCTAGCCAATGACACTGCTAGGTAGGATGACAGCTTCTGTTCTGCTTGCCCGAGGCGACTGAATTTATGCTTGCAAGCCTTGATGAGATCTTTCACTATCAGTGGCATCAGAGCATCGTAGACAACAGCAGGACACGGCCGTTGCTCTTTCATCTCCTCCTCCCCATACTGTAGAGTAGGTGCCTGCTCTCTCATGTAGATCTGCAAGGCCATGCTAAATGCATTCGAAGGCAACAACGGACTGCCAAAGATCTCTGCGAAAATGTTGTCTAGTACTTCTTTGATTGTCTTCAATTCTGAATCGACGCCGAGAGCTGAAGCATTCGACACCCTCGATCCAGGTCGCTTCTGTGTCGGCCTTCCCATCTGTGAAGACGGATCATAAACGCACGCATGATCACCATTGCCGCCTGGCACTTCAGAGCCAAGCTTGCAAGCAGCGCATGGCAAGTTTCCACTACATTTCTGTGACGTAAAGAGAGTAGCACGAAAACGTTTTCTTTCGTTTGAGATCCGACCTCGCTCATCTGAGATTCAAATAGTTCCCACCATCACTGCACTACTTACCACTTTTCTCTTCCGGCAGGCTCGACAGCTGGCACGCAATTTTGCCTGTTGCTGCACAGTATCACAGTCTTTCATGTGTGTATGCAGAAGAGGACAAGGGAAATTTTCCCAGATCTCTCCTCACCTCCGACGATCGAATCTGGCTTTGCCTATTTGTTTTGAGACATATGTGGGTATATCTACCTTGTTTCCTCTTTGGGCGGTATTTGTTTGGGTGACTATCAGTAGAAAGCAGAAGGGGGAAAAAGAGATTTTGCGTCGCAGTGGGGGAAGTAAGCTTGCGGCCCTTGAAGATAAGATGCGCATGAATGTTTGTGGTTTCCCCCTTCCTGTAGTAATGTACTTGCATAGCCTTTCTTAAAATTCAGAGGCAATAATAGGTTTAAGAAATCTTTCGAGGCACAGACAGATGCAACCTTAAGCATGAAAGGGACCTAATCATCTGTGCTAAGTAAAGAGCTAATACTATAATACCTCTGTAAGTCCCTTCTAGCTACATCGCTTATATCGACGATATCGATACGAATACAGAATCGCGTCGGCTCTGATGGGCTGCTGTGGGAAAATGAAAAAAAAAATCGCCTTTTAGGGACTGATTTACTCATTTATGTTGAACGCGTTTTGATACATTTCGATCATGGATAGGGAAATAAAAGAGAATCCAATAGTCCCTTCCGGTGTTTAATCGAAGAGAGCTAAGTTGCAGCAGCGGGTAGCATGGCCCACAATCAATACGAAGAATTAGTGGTTCGAGAGTAGAGGACAAACAAGTCTAGAGCCCCCGTTTCAGAACTTGACCGTCCTAAATATGTATCGCGGTCATAAGATAGGAACTCAAGTCGGTAGAAGGACACTCTAAATCGTGCCAGATGATAAGACTCCTCTCCATACGTGCAGCCAGCCGCTTGCCTATCCGCTTATCGCGGTCCACTTTCCTTAATCTTTTTTCCCATAGAGAAAGGGAGGGTGGGATACCGCTTAGAGTGGCACCACTCCTGCATGTAATCCCCCTCTGTCTGTCTGGTACTATGCCTCGGTGACTGCAGCAGATATTGTATTCCCCACCAAACAAACAGTCTTGCCGGGAAGCACTGTACTGCACGACGGTGGAGACTGCACCGGCCACCTGTCGCGCAGTCAGGACAGCCCTTAATTGTTTTTAGTCTGCTTGCGTTTCTAATTAGGATCATCGACCGGGACACCTTTTTCATCGCTTCTTCTCTTTCGTTCCTTCTGTACATGTCCTTCTCTACCCTCCGATCCCCTTTTCTCCTTTCCCCTCTTCCATCTACAAACACGGACGACAAGTTTACCTACCACGTCATTCAGAAACACTCATCCACATACACATCGTCTTCTTTGGTACTTCTGCGCGGAGTTCGGAGTGTCAAAAGTCGGTAATTGCAATTGCAGCTTTACGCACTGACACCTACCAAATAGAGATAGAAGAGTGGGACCAATTAGAGGTGCAAAAAAACGCGCCATTAATTAACGATAGTCACAAAATAACTCTCGCGGATTCTGCAACGGGAAAAAAAGTGCAGCTCCATAAAGTATCGTCGTCTTTTCGCATTCAGTTCGTTTGTTCCCAGTAGATTCACATGACGACAGCAGCTTCATCGGTTCCTGGGAGGCAGTCTTCGCTTTCGTCAATAAGAAATCATTATAGCAAGGACGTCGATAGAATTGCAGGGGAACCACTCATCTTCAGAGGAGACGGTAGTCAAGATAGCTCCCTCTCTCTATCATCATCGAATCTCTATCGACAGTCAGTGGCAGAATCTGCGTCAAGTGTAGACACCACTCCACCCGTGTCAGAAGTCTACAGCAATCATAGAGGTAGTAATTCAGTGAAAGAAGGCTATACGTCATCGCCTCGTCACTCACTGAAGGTGTTTACCCGTACGCCCCCTCCAAACTCACCGCTACCACCGCTGCCATTGAACTCGCCGACCTATTCACAAAAGGACAGCGTGCCGTCTATCCCTGGCAAGCCAAAATTGCAGCCAAAGCGAGGCTATTCACGTAGTCCATCGCCCATCACCGAAGATTCCATCCTACCTATCGAGCCACGGCAGCATCAGCAACCAGCAATGGAGATAGCATCCTCAATCGCAAGTCTGGAACCATCCCGGCAACGTCCTCGTCGAGAAGATTATTCAGAGGTGGAACATTCCAGACCCATGGACTTTGATTTCGAACACCCAATGCACCACCAGCCGCCAGTCTCCTTCTCTCAGGGACAGCCTCTCCCTCGTGTACGTGCTCATCAGACACGCCCACTTGACAGCCAGGATCTAGGCGTCACAGCGACAACAGCTTCCGCCGCAAAGAAAGCGCCCTTACCCTCTCACGGACCAAGCTACAGTAAATTTGGATCCCACTTTGACAGTGGGAGACAATCGGAGAAGGCGTTCGGCAATCATCTCCCAGCAATCATCACGACTAGCAGCGCGCGGATATCGACTTCATCTTCGTCACCTACCTTTTCTGCTGGCAACGGCCCTATGTTGCTGAATGGTGAAACCAGCCAGAGAAGGAAAAGCCCTGCGACGAAGTTGCCGTATACGTCCAGTACGGCAGCGTTCAATCGATCCCCACCGTCCTCCAGCCGAGGTCCGTCTGAACGAGGCATCGAGATAAGCAAGCGACTCGAAGGCGTGCTGGGCAAAGCAAGTGATTCAACTCCAGATAGATCTTGGTCAGGCAACGGTAGTAACGGAACGAGTACAAGCCGACAGAAACGAGCAACATTGTTGTCACCTACTAGTCAGAATTTCCGTGGAGTCGAGCAAAGGGCAATCGCTCCAGTCGACGATGTAGTTATGCACGACCAAGATGGGGAAAGTGCTGATGAAGCCTTGTATCCTGGCGACGATCTTGAGGAGGACGATGCAGACGATGCGGGAGAAGAGTACGGGGATGACTACGACGAGGATGAATTTACATATGTGAATGTGCCTGCTCAACATTTTCCGCATTTGCCTGCCCAACGCGCCTCCAAGTCATCCAGATATGCTGAAAATGACGAAGTGGCCGATCAGATCGAAGCTGCTTGGGCGGATGATGCCAGTGTAACCGATGCCAGCGATCTGGCTTCTACTCATCGTTACCCGACATATCAAAGTCGTGTGGAGAATGTTGCAATGCCTCAAGTGCAGCAAATGAGACGAGGACAGAGCTTGCAAAGCGAAAAGGTTGCAGTAGGAGAGACGTTCGAAGTAGCAGCTCTTCGAAGGCAAGTCGAGCAACTCCAAATGGCACTCAAGATGCAGATGGTGAATGAAGCTGATTCGCATTCACATGGTCGAGGTTCTTTGTCTTCTCAAGTACCCTACCAGACACCCCCTACCTCGCGCGTGTCGAAGAGATCTGCTTCCAACGGTGTCCGGTATCCCTTTGGGGTCCCGAGCCCGGAACCCAGTCGAGAAAGCTCCACCCTAGGCAGCAGAAAGAAAGCAGTTCCGTCGCAACAAGGCTACCAAGGGGAGCAATACCTTGGAGATTCCCACCATATGGACCCCTACCACCCCAGTCAAATGCCAAGCAACTATCACGCCGTGGAACAAGACTACTATCATAATCGCCGCCCTGCACCTCAATATAGTCCGCCTCACATGCAAAAATTGCAGCAACAAGACATGGAGGATTATCGAAGGATGCTACAGAACCACAAAAGAGTCATCAGTGACCCTCCCACGATGAGCAGTATACTTGCGGATGAGTCTGCATCTGCCTTTGTTCGAGATGGTGAATCGCAACGAATGGAAGAATTGTCGAAAAAGATCGAAGCTTTAGAGCGCATGTTTCAGACTTCTTCCACCATTTCGCCTGATCATAGTGAATCATCGAACCCGACCATTAGAACACATGAGATGTCAAGAAATCAAAGTAATCCTTCATTCCAACCATCTCAACATGCAACTAGAACACAGAGGACGCCTTCCGTAAGCACGGTGTCCACTCAAGCAGGCTCGTACTATCGAGCAAGGTCCCCTGCTAGTGCATTCCATTACAATCCAACACCCTATTCGCCTGACAACTCGCTCGACAAAGGTGACATTCACCAGATGCAATCATCCGGCTCGCAAGACAATTCCTCCAACTCATCACTTGCTCTTCCACGCAGAAAGGGCGTTGCTCGCTTCATCATGGGTGTCGGTGCAAGTCGAGAAAGCTTACCTAGAGATGCGGACGGCAATCTCGTCCCTACCATGCAAGTCAGCTGGAGTCGAAAGAGGAATATACAAATTGCAAAGCCGGTAGTGACTGGCACCAAGTTGAAAGTTGGTCCAGGTCGTGGACGCATGGTCATAAAACCGACAGCCTCCTCCCCCGCCGCCACATAGACAATCTTCATAGAATTCATATTAATATACCCACCTATACATGCTGAATTATATCACCATCGCATGCCCGGTTGCATCAAACCCACCTTCTGCTCTTCAGCTTTCTCTCTCTCTCTCTCTCTCTCTGTGCATCTTCTGTACTATTTGCTACATTCATTCTGTGCTTCTCTCTTCTTTACTAGCTTCGGATCTCTCCACCTTTGCAATTTACTACATAAAACTTGCCAAAATAGTAGCCTTGACCACTGTACAAAAGACACCGTGAACACAGGAAGTCGGGCAAGGATTTTGACATAAGAAATACAGCAGAAAGGGGCGTCAAAAAGGGGGAGGAGGGGATAAAGACTTCTTGGGGCGCGTCAACGTTTATCCCGGCCGACATGAGCCAGTTTTGAACTTTTGTACCCTTGCCATTCTTTCCCCCAACAAGAGCAGCGTCAATCTAAACTTTACGGCCCCGGCTCTGTATTTGACGTTGCGGATTTTCTTATTTAAAATTCGCGACAACAGCCCATCTAGCCGCGGCATCAGCATAGTGTGGGGACATGGCAATCGTACCTCCTTTAGAATCCCTGCAAGCAATTCCTATACATAGTGTGTCACCTTGATGAGGTGTGTGATCGTGTCATTATAGCGACCCCTTGATATTTCGAAGAGAGCTCACGCCACTCCTTGCTTACTTTGAGAGGGTCGTGCTCCAGTGGGGTGATCCGTCGACACGTGAGCAGTCTATGCAAATCATTCTCCAAAGCGTGTTCTAAGCTTTTAGCGCCTAAGGAGAGTATAGTATCTCATTTCGATTTAAAATAGTTTAGAAGCCTCTCTCTCTCTCTCTCTTTTTCCCCCAATTCTTCCCATCTCTTCCCTTTCCCTCCGACTGAACGGAGTTAGATCACCTTTGCTGCCATTGCGGAAGCACCCGCAAGAATCAGTACAGTAAGCTGTAAAGCTCTTCAGGACTCATCGACGGGCCACAAAGCGACCAATTGGAAGATTTGACAATCGTGCGAACCGTTTTGAAATCTCTCCACAGCCTCTTTACACATTTGACCCTCGTTCTTTCCTTAGTTCTCCAACGCTCATTACTCCGCCGCGTCTCCTGCACCATCCATCACATTTCGTTCCGAGTCCCATTTCCAACAGATAATGAACATTCTATGAACCAAGGCGACCCTTCTTCAGCAATCAGCATCAATACCTCACCTATTCCACCTCGACATACTGTGCCGTACATAAACTTCAAATTACCAGGACGTGTGGCAGCAGTACACCGTTCAGACGCCCAGTGGCCTTCCTCTCCTTCCACTGCCTTCTTACCATGTCCTCGATTATTTCTCTGCCCCGCACTCTACTCCGGCAACTGGCTGCTCGGGCCACACAGAACCCCATAGAGGTCATTGTTTCAATATTTGTCATAGTCACCCTGGCGTACTTTCAACTCCTTCATGCGGTCGCCACGTCCAACTTCTTTGAACCTCTCAACTTGGAAGCAAGGGGGCTCGCAACAGCATCCGCAGTCTATGTCAATGGGAGAAATGTAACCTTCTGGGAGCAGGAACCTGGCAGCAGCTTGTCATCTCGTAATCTTCACTTTATTCGCAAGGCAAATTCGAACGAGTGGGTCCCACTTAGCAATGCAAGTGACATTCTGATAGAGGGCTCTAGTGTAGCAAATAGTAATCGCTTCATCATCGAACCAATCTTGCTCGCCGATTCAGAAAAGGAAACGTCACCCTTACTCTCGAACCTAGTGAAGGAGATTCAGTCGTCCATCTTTGCCACACTCGAGACTGGTCAAGTCGGGACTGACACTTACGCCGTCCAAGACGAAAGCCTGGATCTCAATGGATTTGCATTTGGTAGGATCAGTGCAGATTGGGAAGGCTACTCGAATCAGAGAAAGCGACTGATAGAGCAGAGTAATGATCCAGGTCGGCTGCAACCTACGGTAAACGAATGCTTCAAAGAGAGAGTAGTGATGAACAAGGAAGCAAATCGAAGAAACCTGCAATTGGTCACACTTGTCTCTGATGAGGATATGCACAACAATTTCTCTTCAAGAAGACTGGAAGAACTGCGGAGCGTTCGTTGGGTTGCCTATGCCCTGAGAGCACTCGTCATGCGTTTCTGGGCTCTTGTCAAGGTGAGTAGAAGCTGGAGATCCAGCCTGAGAAGGGTTACTTTCGGTGCTGAACCTACCTTGTCTTACACCTTCCTTTGGCCGCCATCAGCGTGCAGACTCGGCCGACATCTTTGTCATGCTCATGGCGTATATCCTGATGCATGGAACCTTTGTGAACTTGTTCCTCTCCATGCGGAAATTCGGAAGTAATTTCTGGTTGGGAGCGGCGGTCTTGACATCCTCTATTTGCGCATTCATGTGTGCCTTGACGATGTCGTACCTGCTGGGAGTTACTGTGGAGCCAATCTGTCTTTCGGAGGCTCTGCCTTTCTTAGTGATTATCGTTGGATTCGAAAAACCGTTCCTTCTCACAAAGGCAGTCTTTACTCATCCGGCCATTGCACCACCGGAACCGTCTACTCCCAACAAAGCGAATCCTAGCCTTCTCCTGTCCGCCTTGAATGATTCTCAACAAGTGGCAGCTCGGAAAAGGATGCAGCAGCCAGCACAGCCGGACAACGGAGACGGATCCACCGACGAGATGACGACTGCCTCGCAGGAAGAGAGCTTTGTTCAAGCACTCACAGCTCGACTACAGACGGAGCCTAGTCTGCGATGGTCAGCACCGACTCCTGTCCCGGCAAAGGAAGTCGTTGCTTCTGCGGTGGACAAAGTGGGTTATCAACTCATGCGAGATTATGCTATTGAGATTGCTGTCATGGCGGTAGGAGCTACGTCTGGCGTCAGTGGGCTCCGTGAATTCTGTCAATTGTCCGCCTTGATCCTGATTTTTGACTGCGCTTTCCTCTTTGCCTTTATGGTGGCTACTTTGACGATTATGGTCGAGGTCCATCGAATCAAGATCATGAGGGGTATGAAGCGATTGACACCAAGCACTCCACCCAATGTCGACTCAGACATCGACACACCTGCCTCGCCCACTCTATCATTAAAGACTAACAGCAAAGTAAAGAAGGAAAGGAGCAGTGATAAGTTGGACAGGAACCAGCAGTCCCACGCCCGACCACTGTGGAGGACTATCATCAAGTTGATCATCGGAAAGGTGCCCTTCGAGCAAAGTCGACCAGATACAAAGGAGAATCCGGTCGCCAAGTTGAAGCTGCTCGTGGTCACTGCTTTCCTTACGCTGCACTCTCTCAACCTCGTCTCTACCCTGACAACACAGTCGGCCATTTACCGGCACCAGTCCACAGGCGAACCGACGCTCTATCGAACAGTGGTCGAGTCGAGCAACGTCTTTCGCATGAAGCCGTCTTCGCCACTGATTGCTCCCCTCTTGAGCAAGCTCGCCTCCTTCCAACCAAGCGATGTTGATCTGTTTGCCAAGATTCAGGATCCAATCGTCTTTGTCCTGGTGGACAGCTCTCTCGGTGCTTCTTCTTCGAAGTCGGCTTTAGGAAATGCGGCCTTGAATGCCTCTGGTGGTCAAATAGAGCCTTCCGGTTTAAACGCCTCCTCCTCATTCGCTTCTCACGTCGTCAGTAGTGTGAGCAGCAGCAGCAGCAGCAGCAGCAGCGGCGGCAGTACTAGAGGCTCTTCTTCTCTCGCTGTGTTGGATTCATTCATGAGCGGATGGACGATCATCGTTGGTGATCCAGTGATCAGCAAGTGGATCTCGATTGCGCTGGGCATCAGCATCTTCTTGAACGCCTACCTGCTGAAAGGGATTGCAACTGGAAATGCAGCAGTAGCAGAGGGAAATGCGGCCGGTGCTGCTGCCTTTGCTGCCGCTCGAATGATTGGCGCTCACTTGAATCGAGAGGAAAGCCAAAGACCTCCTCATCTTCGATCGAAGTCGCTGGAAAAGCCACCTTTGACGACTCGAGATCGGTCTAGCGAGAGACTGGCACAGTATCACAAAGGTCTAGTGAACAACGCTCTCACTCGAACGCAAAAGCCTGAGGCTATCATCGTTCCAGAGTGGAAGGCAGGTCGAGAAGCAGGCACGAACAGCAGCGAAGGAAACGGGGACGAGGTGGAGATGAAAGACGACGCAGAAACCACACCACAACTTGGATCACAATCCTTTGGTGACGAGGTGACGACGGACAAAAGTATGCCGCGCACATTTGAAGATGTCGTTGAGCTGTACGCCGAAGGTAGCGGTGTTGTGTTCCTGTCGGACGAGGAGGTCATTCTCCTCGTCCAGAAGGGCAAGCTGGCAGCGTACGCTTTAGAGAAGATCTTGCAAGACCACGAGAGGGCAGTCTTGATCCGTCGAGCTGTCATCTCACGATCGTCCAACACGAAAACGCTGGAAAACTCGCTCCTGCCGCTGGTCGGGTACAATTACGCGCAGGTGATGGGAGCATGTTGCGAGAACGTCGTCGGATTCATGCCCTTGCCCCTTGGCATCGCCGGTCCGCTCAACATCGATGGTCAATTGGTGCCGATTCCCATGGCCACCACCGAAGGTACGTTGGTGGCTTCTACGTCGCGGGGCTGCAAGGCCATCAACGCGGCAGGAGGAGTGACCTCTGTCCTGACGCAAGATGCCATGACGAGAGGGCCCGCTGTGGAGTTCAGCAGCATTACGCAAGCTGCGAAAGCAAAGCGATGGATCGACTCGCCAGACGGCGCTTCTACCATCAAGGAGGCCTTTGACTCGACGTCTAGATTTGCTCGCTTGTCGTCCTTGCGGTGTGTCATGGCTGGGCGAACGCTCTACATCCGATTCGCCACGTCCACTGGTGATGCCATGGGGATGAACATGGTCTCCAAAGGGGTGGAAAAAGCACTCGACCTCATGTCGGAAAGATTCGACATGACCATCTTGAGTCTCAGTGGCAACTACTGCATCGATAAGAAGCCAAGTGCGATCAATTGGATCGAGGGGAGAGGAAAGAGCGTCTGCTGTGAAGCCGTCATTCCAGCAGCAGTGGTGAAGACCGTTCTCAAGACGACAGTGAAGAGTCTCGTCAATCTGAACATCAAGAAGAACTTGATTGGAAGTGCCATGGCAGGAAGTATTGGTGGCTTCAACGCTCATGCTGCCAATATCGTCGCTGCCGTCTTCTTGGCAACCGGTCAGGATCCAGCGCAGGTTGTGGAGAGCAGTATGTGCATGACGTTGATGGAAGCGATCCCATCCACGAAGGGCGCTGTCGAGGACGATTTACTCGTCACCGTTTCCATGCCTTCGATTGAAGTGGGAACCGTTGGCGGCGGAACGATTCTCGCACCGCAAAGGGCTCTACTGGAGATGTTGGGCGTCGCCGGCTCTTCCAAGGAGATTCCAGGAGCAAACGCTCAACGATTAGCACGTATCATTGCCTCTGCCGTCATGGCAGGGGAGTTGAGTTTGATGGGCGCCTTGAGTGCTGGCCATCTGATTCAAGCTCACATGAAGCACAACCGAAGTGTGCCACCGACACCGGGTAACGTCACACCCACTAGTGTTTCCAGCTCGAATGGATTCCTGGGCATCACCACTTCGATCAGCACAGGTCGATCAGAGACCCCACATCGATTCCAGAGTAGCATGACACCACTCATTGCACCACCCGTCACCTCTGGCCCGCCATCTCGCAACTCGCCTGTCGGAGCTGCCAGTGCCAAAGCCGCAGACCGAAGAGCCTCTTCGACGCATTAAGGAAAAGTTCGTCATTAGCAAACGATTTAAATTGTACATCAGCATTCACGCAAGACATTCATAGTTCGGATGTAATTACTCTCTCATTCACCACCTCGCCCTTCACCGCCCGCGTGTGTGAGACACGGCCGTTGCCTTCTCCTCACCTTCCCCTCCCCTATCATATCCCCTTTCCTCCCCCCTCCTCTCATCTCTCATAGCGGTGTGTAATCTTGACAAGAATTGGCTAGATGGTATCAAGGGTCGTTTGAGCAGAGCAACACTACGACTGTGACTGAGACGGAGATAAATGGATAGATGTGTGCATCGTCACACTCTACATGTGATCAAAGGTGACATCATATATACGTTGCGAATTCTCTTCCTTCCATCTACGGCCATAGAATCATGAAAATACCGCATCCCGTCCGATCTGCGAAGTCAAGCATGATATCGCCTAGTCAGTACTGCGGTGGGGGACCACGCGGGAATCCTGGGTGCTGTAGTTTTTTGCTACCATTTCCTCTTGAACATCTCTTTTTTTTGTAATCGACAATGTTCTCTCAAGGGGTCCCACGATCGACCACTCACTTGCAGGGAAGCGGAAGAGCCGCTCTCAGAAGGGAAAGGCCGGTAAGAAGAATGACAGCTTCTTACGTAAGACGCCTGTTTGAGTGCGGTATAGGCAGTAGTGCGCGCTACTGCCCTCCAAAGTGGAGGAGGAGGAGCTTAGAATCGTTCTAGTGTGGGAAGGCTTGGTTGACGTAAACCACTTACCTCGACGACCCTGGTGCATGCACTTGCCTGCCCGCTCCTTGCTCGGACGGTCGATCACTCGCGCAGCATCGGCACATGCAACAAAAGCCACAGGCAGCAATTTTTCGTGGTCTTTAGTTGCAGCAACAGAGCGAGTATCGCTGCGTGAAGAATCACTTTTAAATCAACTGCTTCTGAAGCGGTTGTTCCATACGGCTCCCTCCTGTTCATTGCCAGCTATGGCGCCGCCGCTCAAGAAGAAGCGTAAAGTGAGCAGCAGTCCTGAGTCACCCGATTCGATTGTAGCGCCCATGCCGGAAAGAAAGAAAACCAAGGGAGAGTCGGAAGCTTCTTTGGCACCCGAACAAGTATCGAGGCTCAGTGACGAGAATCCAATCTGGCCTGCTCCAGCTTCCACGATAGCTAAGGCGACCGAGTTCATCAAGAGGGCAGCTCGATCAAATGAAAGAATCCTGCTCATACCAGACAAGGATGCGGACGGACTTTCAGCTGGAATGATCATGAAACGAACACTGGTACATCTGGGAGCGAAACCGGAACTGATAGTGGAGCACCACATCCCGTCAGGTAAGAATCCAGCGTCCGGTAGTCAGCGAGAGGCGTTAGAGAGCTACAAAGCAAGATGGATCATCGTTCTCGACCAAGGCAGTCCAGCAGGACCACCTCTAGTGAAAGGAGCAGAAATGGGATGGCAAAGTGAGGAGGAAGGAGCTGTCAGGACGATGGTCCTGGATCATCATTACGTGACGGATCTTGACACCGAAGGGCCACAGGGAAGTCTTCTCTTAAATGCTTGCAAGTCTGAGCCAGTATCCACGAGTGCCTTGCTCGCCTGGGTAGTCTGTAGGCCGATGTGGGAGGAGGGGAGCTCGATTGACTATCTGGCTATCATTGGAACGTGCGGTGACCTCTCCATCAATGTGAAGTGGGAGCCACCCTGGCCTGACTTTGAAGGGGAAGTCAAGCGGTGGGGCAGATCCAAGCTGGGAACAGCGATAGCTATGCTGAATGCTCGTGAGTGCGACTGTTTAAAGTGATGGAGTGGCGCTTCTGTGACTGAAGTAGGTGGAACGAAAATACTCAGCACGGCGAACACCGATGCACGATGCGGTCGCTTCTTGGAACGCTCTGGATGCAAGCACAAACCCAATCGACATCCTTTCCTCGAGCACAAATCCAAGCTATCATCGACTCAACGAAGCTCGCAATCTGGTGAAGGAGGAGACAGAGAAATGTACCCATACGCCTCCAAAGTTCTCCAAGGTGAGTGCTACTCGGATCATGTCGCGAGGAAGCGTGTCGACGGCCTGCTAATTTGCCATATCGAGTAGGACTCTCGGATAGCACTTCTTACGATACATTCACCCTATCAGGTCCATCCATCCGTTGCCACACGATGGAGCGGTTCTTTACGGGGAGCCAAGAAGCTACAGGTGGTCATGTGCGCCAACACTGGCTTCGGATCGCTTGTCAATCCGATCAAGAAGGAAGAAGACGGTCAAGAGGGAGAAAGATATGTCCACTTCAGCTGTCGGATTGCTAACGCTGCAAAGACGAGAGGGGAGAAGGTGAACATCATCGAGATTCTCCATGAATTTGCAGCGACCGATCCTACATTTCTGAGCGATCTGAAAGCTGCCGGTGAAGAGCAGTACGCAAAAGGCCACAAGGAGGCATCTGGAGGGGTGAGTGTGAAGAATGTTTCCTGTGATCTTCGTTTGGTTCGACCGTGGTGGAAGGGGAGACAGAGCTGACTGAAAAATGATGTGCTGTCATGCCCAGATCCTTCCTGCGTCTTTTTGGAAACGATTCGTCGAGATCATGCAGATTGGCGTGAAGAACAGTCCGCCTCCAGGTGGTACCCCCACAAAGAATTCCGCCAACAAGCTTCCCAACCAGAACAACAAGCTCACCAACTACTTTGGCAAGGCTGCTTGATAAATGCTGCTGCTTAGCATACCTTATACCACTGGCACTCTCTCCATCACTGTCTACCGATTGAATGGCCGAGGTAGCAATTTAGGCGAAGTCAATTAGGCGGAGTCAACGGCTGAAAATGAAGAACATCCTCCAGTCACGTCAGCCACTTTGCCATGACGACTCTCGGCGTGACTTCGAAGCCAAGTCGTTGGTAGAAGGAGACGACCTGCGTGTTTTCCTCTCTGATCAAGAGTTGAACTTTGGCCACTCCTCTGTCGCTCAGCCACGCCTGGGCTGCTTCGACCATTCTTCTTCCGGTTCCCTGTGTCTGTTGACTCGGTCGCACAGCTACATAGTACAGCCAACCGCGATGACCGTCATGGCCACACACGACGCTGCCGACGATTTCAGCTTCAGCGTGCTTTGGTTGTGATGTGCCAACGAGAATAGTGGAAGATGGATGGTGATTGACTTCACGATCCTTGATCGCAAAGCGGAAATCATGGCTAGGATCGTTGTAAGGCGCGGTCAATTTGCAGTCTCTCCACAATTGTAATACTTGCTCTTCGTCCTTGTCACTTGCTTCTCTAATGATCAAAATCGTACTAGTCCCTAATTGCTGCGCTTCCCCTGTCTGATCCTCGTCGACCCCTTTCGCTGCATTTTCCGTGGTCATAATGGAGTCCTTACGGCGAGCACTCTACTCATCTGCCTTTATTAGCCTCACTTACCTACTCTCGAGTCACCTTTCGACCTTCACTTCCTCTTGCTAGATGAATACAACAGCATTACGTAAGCAGCTGGACATATCGCGCGTGGCGCGCGCTTTTCGGGTAAGCCAATGACCGATCTTTCACGCAATGTGCATCAAGAGACGCCTCGACCTTTCGAGGCTGAGAGCCAGTATAACATAACAGGGCATACAGATCCACCTTGACATCCTACCCCGCAATACACTACAACACCTCCTCACATCCACACAGAAATATGCTAGCACGGATCTCTGGCCTGCGAGGAGGTCTCCGGTCTATCCCCTCGACTGCCACTATAACCTCCCGCCTATTCTCATCTTCACGCATCCAGTTGGGCAACACACTCTTGTTCATAGAACACAAGAACGGGGCAATCAATGCTGCTTCATTGGTTGCTTTGACGGCGGCGGGCAAGATCGGTGGTGACGTGGATGGATTGGTCGTAGGTGCTGAGGGCATCGAAGGTGTAGTTGACAAGGCTGTAAAGTGAGTGCTATTTCTACACAGGTAGGCCAGACACTCTTCTCATTCTCGATCTTTGCCTCTCTTCTTCTTGTCTACTTACGTACCAGAATCAACGGCTTGAAGAAGGTGCACTTCAGCAAAGATGCTAAATACGAGAACAACCTTGCTGAGCCACTAGCGCCACTCATCAAAAGCATCGTTGAATCAAACAACTACACACATCTTTTTGCCGGCCACACAGCAGTGGGTCGCGATATCATTCCAAGAGTGTCAGCATTACTTGATTCTTCACAGATCAGTGACATCATTGCCATCGATTCGGAAGACACATTTCAGAGACCAATCTATGCCGGAAATGCACTGCTAACAATCAAATCCAAGGACAAAGTGAAGGTGGTCACTGTTCGTCAGACCGCATTTGATGCAGCTGCAGAAGAAGGTGGAAATGCTGAAAAGTCTGAGGTGAAGGCAGTCGATGGAAAGACTGAGACTGCCTTCGTAGAAGAGAAGATCAGCAAGTCGTCCCGACCAGAGTTGGCCACTGCACCTAGGGTCGTATCGGGTGGACGAGCCCTCAAGTCATCAGAGGTGAGTGTGCCGATGAGAAGGAATTTATGCCGGTAAGATGATACTGACGACTCGGTCTTCCCACCAGAACTTTGTCAAGTACATTGAACCTCTGGCCGATGCACTGAATGCAGCCGTAGGAGCTTCCAGGGCAGCCGTCGACGCTGGGTATGCTGACAATGCTCTGCAAGTGGGTCAGACCGGTAAGATTGTCGCCCCAGAGTTGTATCTGGCCGTCGGTATCAGTGGCGCCATTCAGCATCTGGCCGGTATGAAGGACAGCAAAACGATTGCTTGCATCAATAAAGTATGTTACAGGTGGTGCTTCGTTCGTTCCTTTTTGTGCACGATGCTGATCATTTTTCCCCTCCCCCCTTTCCCAATAGGATCCCGATGCGCCCATCTTCCAAGTCGCTGACCTAGGACTCGTTGCCGATCTCTACGACGCCGTCCCTGAGTTGACTGAGAAGATCAAGAAGTAAGAGGGAGGAAGAAAGAGAGAACGGGAGACACTAGTCCGGCCATTGTATTAGTCTCCATCTTCAAGTATTCTGCCTGGTATATATCATTCACTGCTACCCCATCTCCTGATCTTCCTCGTCACCTTCGCCCAGCAGGACAAGATCCCAGTAGACAAGATTGCCCTCGCTGTTTAGCGTGGCGGCCACATCCTTCGCCTGATTGAGAGACAGCTGCGTCGCTCCCCGTCCGACTTGATTTAGATCCAGTTCATAGTGTCTTTGGACGGGAATGCTCTTCTCGTCCATTACATTGGCTCGATCGTGAGAAAAGGTGAGCGAATCTAGACGGAATGATGCCATGCTATTCGAATCTTCTCGTTGTGCGTCGTCGTGGCGCAGGAGTACTACGACTTCCTGATTGGAGTAGAAGCCGGCATCGACAATTTGACCGTCGCAGCGGATACTGATACTTTCCCCCGTCTTGTTGACGCAGTCGTGCTTGACGATCCGCAGTACCAGACGCTGACTTTGCTCATCACAGCCGATAGAGAGCAGCCACTGGAGCCCCTTTGCTTCGTTCATGACACACTTTGCTCGACGAAGGGCCTGCAAGTCACCACCGTCCTCCTGATGTGATGAACCTGATTGACTGGCTATTCGAGCAACAGACTGCAAGGCATCAGGACGAAAGGCTGCAGGCGCGTGTCGTAGTCGCATCTCATTCTCGTCACTTGCACGACATGGTTGAGCGTAGTGACTGAATGCGTTCGAGAAGAGAGTGGAAGATTGCTGGAGTGCCTCCTTTATACTACGGAGCATGTCGACTGGCTTCTTTGCCTTACTGCCGTGCTCTTGCCGCTCAAAGAGTCCCTTGCAAGGCCCGGTGTGTATGAAAGGGGTCGAGGCAAGAGCGTGTACGTCTCTGCTGCTTGGGGCATTACTCTTCCTCAGTCTCTCTCTATCGGGCAGTTCTTGCAGCTTTGCTTTGACTTCCTTCAGATGATTCAGAAACGAAGGCCGGGAGTGCCAGGGCTGACTGTCTTCCTCTTTAGAGTAGAGGATCGAGTCTCCAGTGCCGGCGTCGGTGATCGCGGTGTCGTCATCCTCTTCGATCGTGTCAGACTCCTCTCTAACCTTGCCCTTTTCTTCGTCTCGCTCGTCGTCCTCATCTTCGTCATCCTCAACGAATGTGCCTCTCGTCTTTTTATCGAGGGTGATCCCAATCTGTTTCTCGAGAGCATAGTCAACGAAGCCCCGCTTGAAGAAGTCAGCAAGCAGCAGGACATCATAGGAGATGTCTGTCTTCGGCTCCTCGGCTTGATCACGAATCGCTTCCTGACGTGCTCTTTCATACTTCCACCACTTGTAGAAGTGAGCCCAGCATCTCGTTTCTTGCTGAATGTGTCGTATCAGGCTCAGAGTTTGTGGCTGCGAGCTTGTGATTGTTCGGAGGATACTGTCGATGACCGGCCCTTGATCTTTCGGAAAAAAGGGACGGTATTGCTCTGCCCACAAGCAGCACCCTTTCACCTCTTCAAAGACGACGGCAGCTCGTTGCAGCGCTTGATACATGCCTTCCACAAGAGTCTCCATCTTCATCCACGCCTGCGCTATCTCTGTCCTCATCTTGTTGAGATCGCCCTCTGTCATCGTTTCGTTGCCGGCCAAGACAGACGAAATAGTCTCATTGGCAGAGCTAGTGAGCAAGAGCATCTGCATCTCACTCGCAAAGTAGGTAGAGTACTTTCGATTCACACTCTTGCCCTTCTGGATCCAAGGTGTGATGCAGTTGATGTGAGTCGTTCGATACAGATTGCGAATGTTGATCAGCGTGTCGTAGGAGTAGCTAAAGAGGTGGAACGAATGAGTGGACAGCTTCTGAAGCTGCAGCAACGGGGCGAATGTGGGTGACCTTTCACTGAGATTTGTAGGAATTATTCTTAACGAAGTTCTGGCTGGGTGTTCAGGTAATTGCGTGTGCAAAGCCAGATCGCCGCTCGCAGACACTATACTGGCCGTTACAATGTCGCCTTCCATTAGTATGCTCCCGAGGTAGATGGAAGCATCTAAAAAGAAGTGCAGTCGACGCTGACTCCACGCACAGAGCAACTCTAGATGCTTCTCGGTATGAACGTCGTCCTTCTGTGGCGAAAGGTGTGATTGCGGGTGGTCCAAGAGCGAAGTTGCGAATGCGTTCGATTCCAGAAGCATCACCTCCTCTACCCTGCGATCTGCCTCTCCTTGCTTCTGACTTGTGTTGCGCATGAAGTTCAGGGCTTTTTGCCGTTGTCTACTTTTGCCTTCCACTTCTCCTGTAGCTCGCATAGTGTCAGGCAGTGGGGTCATCCGTCTCAGGATATCTTCTGCTGAACCTGGCTGAAAGGGAGGAAAGTCGCCCGTATCAGCGCAGGTCTTTTCCTCATGCTTCCTCAGTCCTCCCGTAAACGCCAGCTTACCGTAATATCCAGTCTCGACGAAGACCCCAATCTACACCACTCCACGCCATAGAGCCCCGCAGAGGAGGATTCAGCTTCGTCTTGTGGGATTCGCACAATCCTCTGTTGCTTGCCGTCCTGCAGGTCATAGACCATTAAGAATCTATTGAAACGAGTATTTGAAGCACTTTGAGTCTCTCCAACTCTCCTCCTGGTGACTTGGACAGTCAAAGCGATCGACCGACCCTCTGGACTCCATGTCATAGCCGTCACGTTGATGTCCTCCAACTCCTTCACATTGTCACTCGCATCATGAAACAGATCTGGCGTCTTGATCTCCACATCCCACACTCGAGAACCACGTTCACCAGCCATCGATGCCATCCTCCACAAGCTCAGTCTTAAGGAGGCAGATCGGGTCACCTTGGGTACCTCTACTGCTGCTGCTGCTTGAGAGAGAGTCCCACCCTTCCCCAGCGCTAATGCCCTTGCCCTCGCCATCATCATCATTTTCATCCGAGCTTGATTTGCTGCAGCACTCATTCCTGGTGGAGGCGGAGCGAATACGCCGCTTGTTGATGTCATCGATGCAGATGCAGAAGATGGAGCGATCACATCTCGGCTGAGAAGGGCCACAAGATCCATCCGAGGATTGATGCCTCTCGATGGAAGCACATGTTCATATCTTGGTGATGGCTCTGTTGAGGAGGAAGAGCTGGGATGCAGTGGTAGCTGCAATGTAGAAAGCACGACTGGCTTGCTGGTATGCGACAAATCCAGTCTGTAGAGACCAGCGTCACCTGCGATCGCAGTCATGCTGGCGAAGGCTTCATGCGCTGCTACGGCTCACTTGGTCAAGAAGAACACACACGCACGGCCCTAGGAAAGAGATTTCCTGATCATCAAAAGTCGCGAGTCGCGAGGGACGCGTGAGAAGATACGGTTTATGCACTGATCTTTGTGGTAATCGGCCCTGAGTCGGTCTATCGGCCGATACACTAAGTAAGCATCCCTACGCCCGCACAGCATTACTACGCCATGGCACAGCCATAAGACAGACGAAAGGTATATAGTCAGAATGCCGTCAGGTCAATGTAACGTAGATCCATCCATCCCTATGTCGAATATGATATCATTCCGTGTCATGGCCATCGATATACATGCTACTCCCGCAGCCACTGTACCAGAGACAATGGAACGTCGCGTGGTCTGAAGGGACACGCGGGTCAGATCTCACAATCTTCCCTTTGCTGCAACGCTACATCATGTGTCTATCTATGTCACGCCAGAGTACAGGCAGTAGACGAGCATGGTCATTCGGATGAAGAGAGACGAATGATGAGGGCAATAGGATTTGAAAGCTGCCTTGCTTGTCCTCGCAGATATTGTCTTCCCGACATTATCGCCATCGCCTCCGTCAAAGACTGTGACTTCTTCGAGAATGAATTCATATATTGGGATGTTCGTGCGAGCTGCTTCAGATGTCCTCTCGTCGCTCTGCCCGACCTGGCTGCTCGTCATCTTTGCTTTGGCTTCACTGCCTACCTGTCCGGATCTCTCCGATGCGAAGCTATCTTCCCATATAGAGCGTAATTGTCGAGACACAGCAGCATGAGCGTATCCGATCAATGTCAAAAGAAAGAGTAGATTTGAGAGTGGAAGCTTCATGGTGTACGGGAGAGTATGTGAGAGGAAGGAAACTTATCACAGATCTTCCATACAACAGGGACTTCTCACAGGATGTGATCTCTTGCTCACTTCACTCTTCACTCTAGTGGAATTTTCGCGAACCAAGCGGGGAAATTTCAGTCTCACGCTGTCTCAACAGCCATTTGCACGGGAGGTTGCTTGGGCCTCCCACTGTAAACCTTCATCTAAGTGAATATCGTAATGATGATGAAAGGTGGTTTAATGAGTCTTAGTCATTACTACTCGTAAAGTAATAGCGTCATCAAAGCTGGCAGTATGATCCTACCGTCTTGTCCTGTGAGCTGGCCCAAACCACCACAACGGGGAGCTTGCAAGGGGATTAAAACAAGGGAAAGTGATACTATTAGAGAGTCGCACCAGCATCGACTACAAGCTTGGCCATTCCCAGCAATTCCTCATCCTGCAATCGCTTGCCCACCAATCCCAAGTTCACAGGAAGGCCTTTCCATTTCTTCTCATCGTATCGATTCCAGTATTCTTCATCTTGCCCTGAGTACGGATCGTTCAGCTTGTGCGCTTCATCTTTCGACGGGTCGACGAAGCTGATTGGCATGACAACAACTGGTTGATCAAGTAGATTCCACTGAGTTGTGTAGCCGACGTAATCATTCTGATCGTGTGGACAGCTAGCTACGTTACTGACAGGAGCCAGGACTGCATCCACCGGTCTGCCTGTGCCTGTCTGAGATACAGTCGCTTGCCAGTGATCCAAGTACTGCTTTCGATAGACATCTCTTTCTCGAGCTACCTGCCAACCCTGATAAACACTCGCACCTGATTTCTCATCCTTGTTTCCTTCTGCACCTTCATCCATCAGACTGTACATGACAGGCTCACCAGACTCTTCACAGGATGTTCTGATATCTTCCCCTCCATCTGCAGAGTAGATACGGCCGATTATGTCGTATGCTAAGTCGTGCTTGAGAGGCTTCCAGTCAATTACTCTATGGCCAGCGGCTTCCAGTTTGGCTTTGACTTCTTGTAAGGCTCGGGTGATCGGTGGATGAGGATGAACAACGCCTGGTTTAAACGAGATGTCGTTAGTAATGCTGCTCTCTTCTCCATGAACTTTCCTCCGCCACTCACCGTCATCCCATTCGATAGCAAAGCAGATTGGCGTCTTTGAGGAAGAGTAAGAAGCCTTTTCAGCGTCGGCTGCACTGCCACTCTTCATGCCAATATCCTTCAGCTCAAAAGCCTCCTGGTTGAATGGCATGGGCATCAAGATTGGGTCGAGCTCCCTAATAAGAGAATGTATGAAAATCTCTGTGAGATGATAACGCAGACATTCCCGCCTGTCACTCGCTTCACTTTTCTCACCAGGGTCTTTGGCCGAGCACTGCCTTCATAAATGTCACAACACCGTCATGACTGTGCGTAAGTGGTCCAATGACAGAGTGAACAGTGTGTTGACCAAGGAAAGAGTTGGCTGCCCCCTCATAAGGAATGCGGTGCATGGAAGGTCGCATTCCCCACAGACCATTGAATGCAGAAGGCACTCGAACACTCCCGCCAATCTGCGTCACGGCAAAATAGTATAAAGCACGGGTGAGCAAAGTAGGTAAAGCTCGTCTTAAACTTCCTCGCACACTCACGTCGGTGCCCAAGCCGAGCGGGCTGCCGTGCATGCCTACCAAGGCACCTTCTCCGCCCGAGCTTCCACCGCAAGTGAATGCTCGATTGTATGGGTTGACTGTTCGGCCATAGATGTAGTTATCCGTCTGACAAGATATGTGAGAATTGTTGTGAGCGTCCTACGAGGAGAAGTAGGCAAGCTTACCTTTCTTCGACTTACCTCGCAACGCATCAGAGACTGTGGCACGTTTGTTCGAATCAAAGGCACGGCACCTGCTCGCAAGAGTACCTCTGTGATGACACTGTGCTCTTTTGCAACAAAAGCATCATCTTTCACATAGCCCATAGTAGTCACAATGCCTTCGATATGAAATTGATCCTTGAGGCTGGAGAAGTGCAAGAATAAGAATTGGGTTAAGGTCTTTTAAATGCGCCTAACACATCATGCAAGATAGTCACCTGATGGGAAGACCATGAAACAATCCCATAGTCTTCTTGTTCTTCTCGAGGTAGTCGTCACACTCCTGGGCTCTCTTCAGAGACAAGTCGACAAACACTTCCGTGCAGCAATTGACCAATTGGTGAGCCAGGATTGCTCTGCGTAGGAAAGCCTGTGTACATCGAACTGAAGTGAGTTGCGAAGAGGCTAATAATTCAAGCAGCTTATTGATTGGTGTCTCGGTAATGGCAACATCTTGCATGCCCAGCACCTTTTTGGGCACGTCGATGACGGAATCTGAAGGATAGATGCTGGCAGAAACCTTGCAATCGGGCTTCAAGGGTGCCTTGGGATCTGTCGGTCGAGGAAGTGCCTCTTTGCGGAAAGGACAAGGCTCAATCCCATATGAAGCCAGGTCTACCAAATACTCCTTGGGGATGGAGGCATCTCGAGCGGCGAGCTTTGCAGCGCTGCGTTCTTTCCAGTCGGTCATGCTTGTTAGGGATAGTACAAAGGATGATGGTAACGGTGTATGAGAGATAAGGAATTGGAGGCTGCGAGTGTGGAGAAGTGGGATCGAAATTTGGGCGTTGAGTAGTCGAGAAGATTAAACATGCACCACTAGCGGGAATTAGAGTGCTTGTTTGTCATGGGGAGACACATCGATATCTTCTTTACTAAGGTGATTAGAAGACCGTGCGAATTTGTAAAAAAGAAAGCTTCACCAAAGCCCGTTCGGAGTAGGGACTCGTTAGCTTAAAAACAAAGACGCAGCGCAGTGTGGGTGAGGCAGCATGCATAGAGTGGAGGAGCCGCTGACTACCATCGCGAGCTGGTGATCTCTTGCATCTTGTACCACCACTTGCAGCAGGAGAAAGACACAGTCGGGCGATCTCCAACTTCACTGCTGTGGCGATGCACAAGACGGGCTGCATCGTATTCTCGATTCCACCCCCTTTACTGCTCCTTCGCTTTCAGACGTAGACCAGCTACTTGATTTCTACCTATCTTTGGTCGACTAGAGCGAGGAGATGGCAATGGAGCTAGGTAGTACGGCGACGAGGACACTTCATCGCCATCGTACCCTTGATACGACAGTGGAAGAGTGTAGGGGGACTGCAGAGAACGAGAGAATTCCGAAGACGTTCCACCAGCTTCGACGCTCTCCATCTGTGTTCTCCTGGAGCGCTGTTCAGCGTCGTTGTAAGATGACTGGTCTTCGTGGATCTCTCCGTTGCTCCGATCCTGCACAAGGGAGGTCGTACCTCTCCATCGTTGTGGCACAGTGACTTCAGACCTGTGCTGCTTACTTTTCCAATTGCCAATGACTGGCCTTACTTCTCCGCTTGTTTCCTCATCCATTGCCATTCTCGAAAATCCCTCTGCAGTCCTGGTATCGCTGCTGACCTCATCGTACTCTCGAGGATCTTCCTTCATCGTCGAGTCGCTGTACGTCTTCATGCCAACAAGACTCTTGAACTTGATCCTCCACATTGGATCGAGACCGTGATACTTCTCCTTCCATTTCATGAGAGCGTTTACTTTATCCGCAATGTGAATCTTGGAGATCCTTGGCTCTGCGTATATCCGGCTCCATAGTTCCTCGGGTTCCAAGTGCTCTGGATTCATGCCAAACTTGATCAATTGCCGTTCGAATTGCTTGAATCCGGCTACTTTTTCTCTGAATCTTTCCCTGCCTCTTGGTCCACCTTCTCCCCAGTCATACTTTTCTCGAGTAATCTTGCGCTTGTTGATCTCTTTCAGTCTTCTATACTCCTTCAAGGCCGCTTCTCCTCCATAGTGAGCCTTGATGATGGGTGCAGCAAATCTACCCGCAAGATTCGGGGATGGATAAGTCTGAGTGATTTCTCTTATTTGGGTGACTATATCTTCGATGGGCGTGTCTGGTCTGACTCCAGCGTGGATCATCCGTTGATGAAATTTTTCGGTTTCTGCATCAAACCTTGCCTTTTCTGCTTGTTCAGTCTTAGACCTATGAGACTTGCTTACGACCCGCTCATGTTCAGGCGACGATGCATCAGGTGATACGGGGGTTGCATGGCAGATCAATACCACGCCGATGAGCAACAGGAGAGCGCCTATAAGTGTAGTAGATACACGTCGCATCTTGCCGTGTAAGAATGACTGCGGTAAAGGGTGAGTCTTCGGTAAGAAACGCCTCTTTTCGTCCAAAGAACGAGCAAGAGAGAGCAGAGTAGAGGAGTATGAATCAGAAAGGTCGCGCTATATAAGCACGCCGCTTGTGTACTTCGTCGCCACTTTGCACAGCATCCTTTACGATGGCAGAAGGCGACCGAGGGCGTCCCTTCGCTTGCGTGTACTATCTATGCTGTACTTCTGATTGAGTCTGATCATTGCAGATAGAAGACACAGGACAGAAGAGGTCAACATAAGCACGACAAAATTCCCCTTCGCTAGTCCAAGGTACGGGTAAGAAAAGCTCATACTCTCTCAACACACGACATTTGCCTTCTAAGTAGAGTCTTTCTGCAAATTGTCGTCAAGGCTTCTTTGGAGACCTCAATTGCAGGGTGGAGATCCGATATCGTCCGGTTCTGGGGTCGACAGGTTCAAAGTAAGATTCAGAGTCAGAGGAACTTGTCTCATCGTCAGAGTATGTGAAGGATTGGTCAGATTGGCTTGCTGATGTGGAAGGTTGTGCACTGTCAGCCTCGGCACCATTCGCTGGAGTCTTGCCCTTCCGATCTGTTGCTGTGTCTGTTGCTGAAGGAGGGAGTGGAACAATTGCGGGTGCAAGTATCTGCTGCAAACTATGACCCTGGCGAGACTCGTGCGCAGGAGCTGGAATATACTGCTGTTGCTCAGTGTTGCTGCCTCGGCTATCTTCCTGCTCTTGCTCTCCTGCTCCCTCTTTCAAAACCGCACTTCCTTCCTCTTCCGCAACGCGACTACCACGGCTACTTTCTCCCATCCCTTGCGTCGCATACTTCTCTCTTTGCTCCTTGTTCATTCTGCTTATCTGACGGTTCCCGTTGCCTCGAGGCTCAATCGTATTATATTCCTTGTATGCAGGTCTCCAGCTCTTGTCAAACCCTTCATACCGCTCCTTCCACTGAAGGGTACGTATGATCTTGGCAGACAAAGATCTCTTCTTTGTGCCCACGTTTGTCACTTGCATCTTCCTCGCAAATTCCACTGGATTCATGCTGAAGCTCAACCCTAGACTCGAGAGGAACTCTTCGAATTGTCTCACATCTATAATGCGCTGGCTGTACTTTTGAACACTCATGGGTCCCCCTCGACCCGATCTGTAGCGCACCCTGGATGGTTCGTTGGTCAACAATCTCATTCTTCGCTTGTACTCTTGTAGATCCTGCTTGCTCAAGATCTCTCTCAAGTAAGGACTGGCAAGTCTTCCGGCCACTTGAGGTGCTAAAGGGTGCTCTTTATGGTACAGAGCTCGGGCCTTGGTAAGGACCTCGTCCAATGGCGTACTTCTGTTAATTCCAGCATCGATCATCTTTTGACGAAAGGCTTTTGTTGTAATCCCTGATTTTGTTCTTGTCTCTTGGGCTGTTGCCATATCGGACGGACTGCGAAGATGGAACTCAGCGTTGAGAAGATAGGGAGGAGTGTCGGGTGGCACAGGCGCGCCGTGGATCGTGAATATGGTCACGAGGAGAAGGGAAGTCAAAATCAGCATCGACAAGAACAGAGACATTTGCATCGCAGTGTGCTGGCGGGAGGATGAAGGGAGAGAGGAAGTCAGCGAAAGGGCTAGGAGGATCATTATCTCTGAATTGCAGTGGATTCGTCATGTGAGCAGTCGATGGCTGCCGAGCATTCACCGACTCCTTTCAATTCTAATGATGAGGCATTGGTAAGGTTTCTCGGGAATCGTTTATCGGCATATGCATTTGTTTTCAGTACAGAGCACCGGGCGGCTTCGTGATTGGCTTCAATCGCCTCTCAGAAGAGACCCGACTTCGCCCTGTCACTGGATCGACAGGAACGATGGGGGGCTCAGATTCTGACGAGGACGCAGCCTGTCCCGAGTACTGTTGCGCACTGTAAGAGTTATCACCCCAATCATCGTGAGAGGAGGCTGAAGAGTAGGGGTGATGAGAGCTCTCTCGACTGCGGTCCCAACCAGACTGAGAGGAAGTAGGCCAGTCCTGGAACGCTTGCGTCATCTGCTCGTACTCGGCTTGTCCTGCATTACCATAACCTTCTCCGTATCCGAATTGCAGAACAGGTGCCTTGCCTACTCGATCGGTCCTTGATCTGTGTCGCTGGAGACCATTCCAGCCGTGAATGACGGGTCGCGGCGATGCCTCTCGCTGAGGTCGACGTTGGCGCAGTCTGACTACACTATCCCCCTGCAAGTCATTATCAGATACTACTCGGCCTGCTCGACTGTAATGTCTGTCAGACGATGCTGGCATGCTGTCCTCTTCATCCGTATTAGCCCTCTGTCGACCGTACTTGACACTGTTTTTGGACCTACTATGCGCGCCGTCAGCCTTTCCATGGCGCAGATCTTCTCTGGTGTCATTGAATGCCTGTCGCCATCGAGGGTCGAAGCCTTCATTATTTTCCTTCCAAACAAGAGTGCTCCACAAATTAGTGGTCAACGTCCGATAGTCCAAGCCGCGATTTCTGTCCGTCCTTAATTTGTATGCAAACTCTCTCGGGTCCATTTCAAAGCTAAGACCGATCCCTGCCAGAGTATCTTCGAATTCGCTGATCCCCTTCATACGTTCCTTGAGCTTCGCGACACCTCTTGGTCCTCCTGTACCGGTCATGTAGCGATTCACCGAATTCTCATTCGTGGCAATCTTTCGTTGACGTCTGTACTCTTTGTAGTCCTGCTTCGACAGTATTTCCTTCAGGTAGGCACTAGCAAATCTACCGGCAGGCGCAGGATTATCATGCTGAGATATCATTTTTCCAGCCTTTGCCACGATATCAGAGAGGGGCAATTCGTTGTTGATACCGGCTCGGATCATCTTCCGACGGAATTTCTCTGCTTCCTTTCCCACGGCAGGGGAAGTAAGACCATTATCAGAATAGTCCGCCTCTTTATGTGTATGGCCAGATCTTGTCCTGTTTCGAGTAAGGTGCTGGGGCTCTGGCGGTGCAGGGGAGCCGTAGGCCAAGTCCATTGTCATGGAGACGACGAGCAGCAAAGCATAGAGAACGTGAGTACCTCTCATGGTCGATGTTCTCGAAGTGGCGCAGACGCAAGGCTCTGAGATGCGTGATGGGAGATAGTGAAAGGCAAGAGGGGGCAGAGAGGAGTAAAGAGCAACGAGAGTCAAGTAAAGCAAAGGCAGTGTTGCAGATCCTCTCTGGAGGCGTATCAGCGTCCCTATCGTGGCCGACGAGTGGCCGAAGCTTGACACGACGTCGTCCTGCTGCAGGTCTGAGAGTAGATAGTGCATCGCCACACACACACCTCACTCTGATTGGTGTCACACGACTTGGAAGTCCCATCCACCTACTACACTCCCTGCAACTCAATTCTGCTTCGGCTTCAATCAACCAGCTACCTGATGTATCCCCGTCCTAGGATAGTCGAGAGGGCGAAGATGAATCATTTGCAAGCTCTCGTGCGGCATGATAAGTAAGACAGACAGTGACCGAGCTTGCACGCACCCATCTCTGGTGAGAAGCAAGAAGGAGGACCGTCATTTTGCTGAGAAAAGTGTAGGATGAGAAGGAGACAGCATCATCGAGCAAGACCGACGATTGCACCTTTCTCGTTGTATTGCACAATTTCGACTCGATCTGTTCACATGCTTCAATTCTTTTACTACTGCGCCTGTTATGGGGGCCTACAAATATGCGAACGCACAAGTACAGAACGTTGAAACGCTCGCGACATCTGCATATTCTTTCAGTACAAGGCACCGGGCGGCTTCGTACTCGGCTTCAATCGCCTCTCAGAAGAGACCCGACTCCGTCCTGTCACAGGATCGACAGGAACGATAGGGGGCTCAGAATCAGACGAGGAAGCAGCTTGTCCCGAGTACTCTTGTGTACCGTGGGAGTGATCACCCCAGTAATTGTGAGGTGAGGGAGGAGGATAATAGGAGCTTCCTTCGCTTGGATGCCATTCAGATGGGGAAGATGTGGGCCAGTGATGAAAGGCTTGTGTCATCTCTTCGTACTCGGCTTGTCCTGCATTACCATAATCTTCTCCGTATCCGAATTGCAGCACTGGAGCTTTGCCTACCCGATCGTTCATTGACCTTGTACGCTGGAAAGACTTCCAGTCACCTAGGATAGGCTGCGCTACCGATGGTTGGCGGGGTGCGTACAGCTTCTGTAAGGAGACTAGAGGAAGTATAAAGGAGGGAGATGAGGAACAATCGTTAAGCTAGGCACGCCCCTCTCGACACACCACTCACCCGTTCGATGGTGCCTCGACGGCCTACTTGCTTCAGATTGTTCCGTGCTACTGCCTTCGTCTTCCGTGTCAGGATCTGACTCAACAACGCTCTTCCTCTGTTGCCGCATAGCTTCGCGCCTTTCCTGGTTTCTGACATCGATGTTGAACTTTGTGTAGGCTTCTCTCCATCTCGTGTCGAATCCTTCATGCCGCTCCTTCCAGATTAAGGTGTTGCCGATTCTAGACAACAAAGACTTGCGATCGATATTGAAGTCAGTTTTCTTCAGCTGTTTAGCAAATCCAATCGGACTCATGTCAAAGGTAAGATCTTTACTTGCGAGTAGCTTTTCGAGGTCTTTCGCAGTCTTGGCTCGTTCCTTGACCTTTTCTGTGCTCCGCTGTCCTCCCTGACCCGTTGCAAACCGCTTCTTGGAAGGCTGATCGGAAGAATATTTTGATTGTCTCCTGTAGTCTTCGAATTGCTTCTTCGTGAGAATAGATCTCAAGTAGTCACTCGCACTCCTTCCCGCCTGATGAGGATCAGCACTTTCCTGAATGAGGTTTCGTGTCGCTGCAACGATTTCTTCTACGTCCATATTTTCATCTATTCCTGCGTCGATCATCTTCTGAAAGAATGCTTCCCTTCGACCTTGCGGAGTGCTTTCATCAAAGTAGCTGCTTGTCTCCTTGGGTGGATCGATCGACTGATTGCCAGAAGCGGCTCTTCTCAGACGGCCACTGCGGCTAATTTCAGGTGGTGCGGGAGAACCCTGACATTGCACCATGATCATACAGATGAGTAGCACACTGACCAAGAGGTGAGCGTTCCGCATTGTCGACGAATATCTCCCTGAGAGGCGGAATGAGAAACTTGGTAATTTTTGTGGGAGAGTAGACGGAAAAGAGTAAGAGTCGGGCGAGGTAAGGCTTCTTTATGTATAGGAGTGGAAGAGCAGAAACTACTCTGACTTGAGAGTTAGACAGGAGAGTTATGACTTTTATCGTGACCGACGTGATCCGAAGATCTCTCACGTCGGCGCAATCAATGCACAGCATCGTGTATGCAGTGTACAGGACGTCTTCTTTTGAGGGCGTGAAGACGGTGTAGAGCTCAAATTATCACATTGAGTGCCTGTGCATTGTTATCCTGCAGCATACACAAGTGATAGAGGCGGAGAAGAAGCGGGCGTTAGCTAGCTTCTTTGCTGTGCTACTGTAGACACTCGCATCTTTCACTATCATTGCGTTTGAAGAGTCGCCAGGAACTGCACCATGCCGCTATCTAAGCTCGTTCGGAATCTATTTGCGGCAAGATCTATAATCTTTCCGGCCTCACTTGGTTACTGCCTAAAGCCTCCTTAGATGCAGTCATTCATCGAGTCCTCCTCGAGAATCGTAGGTAAGAGGAACGTCTCATTCCTCCTGCAACGTCTTGAAAAAGACCGCAAAGCGAAGATGATGTCGCTGTGGTTGCATGCATCCGATCTGTGCACCGTTTTGTGTACTTGCACAGGGTGACGAAGCGTAACCTCCCCTCTCAGCGACATGAGCTCCCATCAGAGTGGGAATGCTGGACCTCGTGCCCTCAAACGACACGCTAACGATTTCCCGCGCGTCAGAAGAAAGAACATGGAGAAATGCACGCTCACCCTCCCCCCTTCGTGACCTTTATCCTACACATCCCGACGAGGCGTTGCAACACACAGTCACTTCTGCAAGATGGTCAACACGGCAGTCCGCGGTTACTTGATCGCATACAACATTGCTTCATTCTTTGGATGGGCGCTGATCCTGAGCACACTGCTCAAACACATGATCGTCGGGCCTCAATTAGCATCTGCGCCTGTCAGATTCAGTGAAAAGCTCCTGCTCTTCCTGCGGCCCATCAAAGTCGCTCTCATTCCTTCTCACGCGGCAACATACTCTCCCATCCTTGCCAAGTACTTGGACAGAGGCGCACTGCTACACACCTTTTCCGGTGGGCTAGTAGCGTTAGTTCAGTCCGGTGCAATTCTAGAAGTGGTTCACGCTGCTCTTGGATTTGTGAAGAGCCCAGTTCCAACGACGGCTATTCAAGTTGCTTCTAGACTTTGGTTGGTTTGGGGTATCAGTGAAAGGTTCACCGAAGCTGCCACCAGTCCATTCTACGCCTCGATGGTCTTTGCTTGGTCTTTGACGGAATGTGTCCGATATCCATTCTACGCAAACGCTCTCATGGGTTCAGAGAATGAAGCTCTACTCTGGGCAAGGTGAGCGATTGCAGATAGAAAGAGTAACGGCTTTGTAGGGGCGTCTGACTAACAGCCACCTTTCTTCTCCTCTTCCTTTAAGGTACACTCTTTTCTATGTGTTGTACCCCCTTGGAGCAGCATCAGAAGCCATGCTCATGTTCTTCACGCTGCCTCAAGTGCTGCCCTGGAACGATCCCTCCGCCTGGAATGTGCACAACTACTTCACACTCTCTCTCTTTGTTCTATGGTGGCCCGGTGAGTTTCTCGTTTCCTCTAGCCCTCTTGCTTTCTTGCGTGGGCACATTCACTCACACTTCTCCCTATTTGATACTCGCAGGCCTCTACGTCATGTACAGCCACATGATCAAGCAGAGAAGGAGGTCATTGGGAAAGGGATTTTGGGGTAATAAGCGCGCGGAAGACAAGAGGAGAGCCGCTATGGACAAGGCAGCCAAAGAAAAGGGTATAAAGAGCAAGTGATTCGGACGCACGACGGCAAGGTGAAGAAGATGACGATGAAAATGGGTATAAATGTTTGCATTTGATTGGGAAAGCATGCTAATACTGATATTACACGGTCGACTTTCAAAGAAATATGAGATGGATGATGAGCTTTTGACAAGCGACTAGAGGGACTTTTTGCTTGCTGGTTTGGCAGAGCTGCTTTTCGTACCCTGCATGAACTTTTCTATACCTGCTTCCTTCTTCGTGCTTGCCTTTGCCTTTGTGTTCTTCGCAACACCATCGCCCGCTTTCTTTATTGACGCAACACCTTCACCCGCTTTCTTAATTGACTTCTGAGATGCGAAGGACGCCTTCTTCACATCGTTGAAGGTGCTCGTCTTTGTGTTGGGCTTCTTGCCTTCTCCTTTCGTCGCAGGTGTGGTACGTTCCTTGACGGGCGTCGTCTTCTTAGGTGTATTTCCTTTCGGTGTCTGTTGCGATGATGGAGGCGTCACAAGGGCGGCATTTCCTTTGGCCTGTTGACTCAAAGTTCGCTTACTACCACTTCCCTTCTTGCTCGCCTTCCGCTCCTCCTCCAGCGTCGTGTGCAGGTCCAGCCAAGAGAGCTTTGCGGATGTCAACTCGTGATTCTCATCCTCTCTCATGTTGAATCCGTTCAGACTGTCTTGACTAGGAAACTTACTCGCTTCCCATAATCCCAGAGCAGACTGCTGAACATCACCTTGAACCCAAACATCAAAGACGCCCTTCCATTGCGAGGGAGGAACTGGAAAGTCGTAATTGAGCAAAATCGTTCGAATGGGCGCATTAGGATCTACCTCTTCGTCCTCCTCTTCTGAATCTCCTTCGTCGTCCTCCTCCTCCTCCTTCACCTCCTCTCCATCCTCATTCCTTGCCTTGCTGCTCTCTTTCTTCTTGCTTATCCTCTTTGCGCAGTCTTCCTCCTCGCTTTCATCACTGCTAGGATACACTCGACGATCGCGGGCATGACAAGCCTTTGCAAATTCTCTCACGATCCTCTTCGTGCCTGGTACTTTCAGACTCGTGCCAGCTACAATCAGTAGATCAGGAGGCAATGGTTTGAGTCGAGGTGCTTTGGTCTGTCTCTTGTCTGTCGATGAAGTCCATTGCATGACATCGACGCCGACACGTGCCGTCTCACTCTTGTCTCCTCCGCCCTCTTCACCATCATCAAAAGCATTGGCGAATGCATCATCTGCGGTCTTTGCTTCCAATATTGGGGCTAGAGTGAGGGCAATCTTCCCTCTGGCTTCCACTTCTCTCTCCTTTCGTTCCTTGCGCTCTCTAGCCATCTTTTCCGCCGAACTTTCCGGCACACTGGTCTCATTTGGGTCACGTAGTCCAAGGATGTCTCGCTGAACGCATTCTCCCACCTGTTCAGCACCATCGTTTTGACCATTGTACAAGACTACATCCACCTTCATGATTCCCACTCCTCTAGACCGTAGTCCTGCCACTGATCGCACCCTCTCGTAGTCCTCGCATTTCACGCACGAGACTGATTCGCCCTGTGACAAGAGATCCATCGCTGCCAGTGCTTGATCGGGTGCGTCGGGAGAAAGTTCACGAGGGCATGTCTGTCTTTGAGGTCCAGAGGAAGCCAACGACAGATAGATCTTGTGACTACAAACGGCGCATGTCAAAGTCGACAGCGAACCGTGTAGCGGGATCGTACGAGGAAACATGGGGATCTTTTCTGTTTCTTCCTCCTCCAAGCGTCGCTCAGCTTCCTGTTTCTGTGTAAAGAGTAGGACGGAATCACTCTTACTTCGAGCAAAACCTTGCGTTCGACCGGTTTGCTCCTTTTGCAAGCCCCTCTTTCGCTTTCCCAGCGCGCGCAAGGTCGCCCTGCTATCCCCAGTCTGTCCAAGACCAAAGGTGAGACCTGCCCTTTGTTCCAGACCATCGATGTTCTGTGTGTATACTCTCTGAAGCCGACCTTCCAGATCAAGTCGCTTCAACAAGTGATGGAACGTGGTGGGCGATGCGGCATCTGCCATTGCTTTGAGCTCGGCAATCATAGAGTAGAAGATGGAAGAGGTCGAGGCGGAAGTAAATAGGCTGGCATCGAAGAGATCTTTCCCACTCGTCAGACCAGCGTTGGGGTGCTTTTCTTTCAGCTTCCGAAATAGACCCGCAGTCGATCGAAAATCGGGAATGTTAGCAGGTGAAGAGACGGAAATGCCAGCACCACAAATCACAGTGATCCTTCGTGCACCAGCTACGGCCTCCCACACTCTTGCCAGGTCTCGATCTGCATTGACGGATCTTCTTCCAAAAGGTGGAATGGGTATATCGACCGGCACATCGTAGTGAATAGCGGCAGGGTCTTCTGAGAGGGTAGATTCCGGCAGACGATTTGCTGCTTTGCCGCAAGACCAGGCGGGAGAATCAACTTCTACTTCTATGAACGGCTCCGGTTTCAGTGCCGTGCTGCGAGCGCTTTTGGCGCAGTTGCTAGCATTGTAGCTATCCGAGCGTACGGTAGATGCCGGAGTGGAGAGAACTTCCCTTTTGAGACTCGAATCAGAGGAGCATACCGAAGTGGCAGGAGTGCAAGAGCGTGAAGATCGAAGCTCTCGAGTGGAAGGGTGAAACATGGAAGTAGACCTACCCATCACTCTTTTCGTCCTGCCGATCGGAGCATCGATCTGTCCTTGAAGGTCTTCATTCTTTTGATGTACGGTGTCGTTTGCTGGAAGAGCAATTACGTCGGCCGTGAGAGCAGGTCCGTTTGGCTGTGGCAGGCTTGCAGGCTTTGTGGGATGGCTGATGACGAGCATGTTGGTGTCACGATATTAGCTAAGTAAGATGAAGCATCACCTGGACGAAGAAGTGTGAAGATTTATACGGATGTATGAAACTGAGCTGTCGATATCCTATTAGCAAGCGCCGCTGGTGTGAGGTGTAAGTGGTGGCGGGATGTCGAGATGACGCTTTTGTCGTTCCTTGCTAAAGAGGTCTTGCGTGACAAGTGGGTGTGAGAGCAGGTCCTAGATAGGTGGGATTTCTTGAGGCCCATGCAATCCTGCAACCTTGAATGCGCCTTGATGAGACGCGATGCGCGTGCGAGATTCTCGACTCACGTGCTGATGGAGCGATCACCTTGACACGGCTTGCTCCACCTCTCCTACTCTCGTTGGCCTCCCAAAGATACTGCTCGTTGTGCCTATCCAACTCTTTGCGCCCATTTGAGTCAGATACGCACTCTCAACAATGATCTCTCGAAACGTAATCAAGCAAGTTATCACGCTTCCCAGAGGTGTGAGGTTGTTGCGCACCAGTAGCGTCTGTCAAGAGGGCAGCAGTGACCGACTATCACCCACGCATGATTCGCGTACCTCTCCTCGCAACAAATCTACGCCTGATCATCCGGGCTATACATCAGCCGATACGCCTGTGTCGAGTGCCCACCCTTCTACCATGCCCAAACCCAGCGCTACTGCCCAAGTTTCAAGGTAAGCTTTTGCCAGAAGAGTCGAGTATGAAATTCAACATTGCCCAATTTTAACAAACAACTTCTTCGGCGTGTGTCGACACACTCTTTCTGTGTTCTCCCTTTAGTGACAACACACAGGCAAGCACCCGCTCATCTCCGCCACACCAGGGAATCGCCGAAATGGCAAAGGGCGCTGAGACGTGAGCATACAGCGAGGTCAAGACAGCTATTGTGCAGGTCCTAATGACAGTTTCAACTACCTTATCTTTCTCTCTTCTCAGAGGAGGATCTAACGCCGTCACTCCAGAGGAGCGAAACGTCAAAGGCTGGGGACCTAATTCAAAGAGTGCTGAATTCAATCCTACCGAAGGGAAGAGGAAGCCAGTCCTGGACGGTGGTAGCAATGAAGGAGGTTTCGATAGCAAGGGCAACAGCAAGACGTAATTAGAAAAAAAAGTCGAATAGAACCGTCTCGTTTCCACCACTGTCAATACCGTCCTTTCTGCTTATCATGTCTCGTTGAAAGCAATCTATCGACACAGTTTTTGAAGCTGTCCTTTCATCTCTCTATTCGACGGCAGTGATTATTGTCCAGGATAAAGGTAAAAGTACAAGCAGGCTACTAAGAGAAGAATTGGAGGACTTTGTGGGTATCTTGTAGCTCAATACCTCGGTGAAGTAATGAGAGGCGTCTTTGGTGGTAAAGGGGGTGGTGGCATGGCAGAGGAGGGCCCACTCGAGCTCGGCCTTTCATCTGCCCAATTATAAGAAGCAATCTTGGGTGCCCATGAGCTGTCTGTGCCTGTAAAGGAAAGATTCTCCAGCGGTGGTAGCCCGGATGATGAAGAACCTATTGTGGGGGAGGAAAAGGTGTGTGAATGGGAAACAGCTCGTGCTTGACCACTTGCTGCTCCAGTAGAAGAGTTGCTGGGTGGGAAGGCACCCTGTTGAAGTGGTACCGTGCTTGTTTGCACCGGCGTGGTACTATTCTGTTGCCATGCGGTACGAACGCCATTCTGATAATTCATGGCGTACGTTGGTTTAGGACTTGCCATTGTCGCATTCGGTGCCATTGAATGACGATAAGAAATGGAAGGAGACGCAGCAGCAACAGCAGCAGAAGCACTGCCAGAGGAGATAGCAGTGAAATCAGTCTGCTCTGCGGCTGCTTGTCGATCTTTCGCCTCATAATACAATCTCATTTGTTCCTTTTCGGAGATGCCAGGGCCTTTGGCGGTTGTAGGAGTGATCAGGGAAGGTGTGGGAGGAGCGGAGGACACTGACTGAAGCCGGTTCTGTTCTGGGGCAAAGCTGCTGCCGTTGATCGTACTTCCTTGCGACTGATAGCGATCAACAGCGTCCTGAGCCGCCTGAAATCTGGCTAGTTGCGCCTTCTCACTTAGGACTGGTGGCGGTGACGAAGAAACGAAGCGAGGAGGACTTTCACCTCGACGCACATTGTTGCTGTTGAGCGGTGCAGATCCACCAGCGGCGACTGAAATCATTCCTTGACTGGTAGATTGTTGATTCTGTATGTGTCTTTCCGTTTCCGCCTTTGCTTCGTCGAACAGGCGCTTCTTTTCCATTTCTGCAGAGGGAAAGGCGCCGGGTGGCGTAGGCATGGACAGGGCAGATGCTGTCGTGGGGCCAAGCAGCGGTCGATTGATGAGGGGGGAGCTGTTTGTCGAGAAGGGCGCTTGAACACTCCTCGGCCCCGGCAATTCGTCTGTAGGACTATCGAGCCAATAGATACCGCTGCTTCTTCGAGTGTTTGGATTAGACTGGACAGAAGACCGCTGTTGCCCTTGACTGACGTTACCTTCCCCTGCTCTCTCGTCGGGGAAAGAGACACCTTGCGTGTAGCCTCTTTGGTAAGTCTCAGCTTCCCTCCTTGCTCTTTCGTAGAGAGTCCTCTTCTCCTCTTCCGCATTAGAAGTCCTTGTCGGCGTCGAGTTCCATGCACCTCTGGAGACTGGTGTCCCTGTTCGAGAATTGTTGGCAGACGGTGGGAGAGAAGCATCTGCAGCGCCTCCTGCCCAAGCCTGTATTTGCGCTTGAGCTCTCCTTTCGTCTGCTTTACGCTGATTCCTCTCTGCCTGTTGTTGTGCTCTTTGGTACAGCCTTTCCTTTTCTTCTTCTTGCTGCCGTCGAAATGCAGCGTCGACTTGCGGTGACCGAGTAGCTGGCATGGATTGACGTTGCTGCTGCAGTAGGGATGATTGAACGTCTGATCGAGCATCTTCAGGAATAGCTTCAAAGCGAGATCGAGCGGCGCCAGAAGGTGGCGGTGTACTAATTCCCCTTGTGGAGGCTATCGTGCTGTAGTCGACACCCAAGGCAAGAGCGCTGTGAGGGCTTTCTGTTTGATAGTGTGACAAAGCTGCTCTTTCGGTTGTGGAGAGAGCTCCTTCGCCGTGATCGTACAGACTGGGTGGACCGGCAAATGCAGATCGTGGCGCTTCTGTTGGGTCCACTTCGTACGTCGGACCACCACCATACGATCCATAGTCGAAGATCTGGCCTGGAACACCCCTCCCCGCCATCCCGGGTCCAGAGAAGTTCGTCATAACGGTATCTCGCCTTCTGACTCCACTTGCAGGAGCGTTGTTGTAGCTGCCATAACCGCCACCACTCCCATTCGCACTGATCGTACTGCCTCCAAAGGAAGCGGATCGAGAAGGGGCTGGCTTTGCAATGCCAGTGCGACTGACGACTTGCGGTGAGCTCTCATCTTCGTCCTCAATAGTCAGTTCTCTTTCAGACAGACCTTCTACGAATCCAATCTTGCGTATCATCTCAGTACTGTTCAGTCGGAGGAAGGTCGTCATGACCATAGGAACGTGATCGATAACGATCGGCGACTTGGATATGTCGACATAGACTCGCATGGTGTAGCTGACTTCGATGTGCTTCCCAGTGGAAATCGTCATGAGAGCGTGACTCTTCGGTATCGTACACTCCAAGTCAAAATTCATCGAGTCACCCTTGTACAGCTTTTTGCCCACTTGCTTTGCCTTTTGCGTGACAATCTCAACGTGTTGCATGGCCGGCTTCGTCTCGTTTGCTGCGTTGCTTGTCAATGCCATTCGATTGGATGACTTTACTCCATGGAAAGTGACAGTCTCCTTTATGGAGAATGCTACCGATTTGATTTTTGCTGGTTCTACTCGATTACTCATGACGATGATCTTCACCTTCACCTTATCTCCCGGTGAATAGCAATTGCGTTCTCTTCTCAATTTGGCCCTCAACAGTCCCTTTTCTCCGGAGTGCAGGTCGGGCTGATTGTAGATCGGCCACGTCGAGTGCAGCTCATGCTTCTCTATAATGATGGGGTGCACCGACTGAATGACAGATACCGTCTCTTCTCTCCTGAACATACTCTTGGGCATCTTGACACACAGGCTGGAGACTACTTCGTATGAGATTCCACTCTGTTTGTCTAATTTGCATGTGGGTGGAAGTCCTTCCGGTATAGCAATTCGAAATGGAAAGTCGGCTGTCTGCAGTACTTCCCAGTTGTTTCCATCTTTGTCTGCCTCTCGATCTCCTTTGCCTCCTCCTGGAAGAGCAGCCCAAACACTAATCGCAGAAAAGATAGCGAAGTGCGTTAGTGATTGCTATTGATCCGGGATAAGACAAAGGACGGGGAGGAGCCCACTCACTCTATCGGGCCTTTCCCAATCAATTCTCCCCAATTTGCCCCTCCCGCAACACTCTCCAGCTTCCTCAATTCAATTCGAAGCCATCTTGCTTTGAGACCTTTACTACCTAGGCGAACTTCTATCGAGCCAGAAATATGGGCGGCATTTCGACTGGTGGACTGGGACGCAGGAATACCTGGATACCCTAAGACAAAGTCGAGATGAGGGAGAGGTCGTATTGACAGCTTAGTCTGACTTGACATTTCTCAAGATGCAAGTGACCAACAGTCATGGACAAAGATCAGGAAGTCGAAGAATCTTTTTTGATGCTCTGGAGTAGCAACAAGCAAGGATGTTTTCTTTTTACTACAAAGAAACTCAGAATCCATTTTCGGTGGCTGATGCGTCTCTATTGTACCCATAGTGGGGTCGGTCCTTGGCAGTGAGATCGCCACAGCCTTTGCGAAATAAGACACTAAAAAGACCACGCGAGCGAACAGGATCTGAGAAGGCCAAACCCAAGAGAGACACAAAGCACAGCACGTGGGCATGTGTTCCTTTCTTCGTCTTGCTCCCAAAAGTGAAAGAAAGAAAGAGCTGGCAAGGGCTCGAGTCTTACAGCAACGGTCGATTTCTTCCATCAATACATCACATATCCGCAAAGATGGCTACTGAACAAAGTAAGTCAGACAAGGTGTGATCAGCAGATGGAAGCCTGATCTGACACTAGCATCGCTGGTTACTTCACTCTGTAGCTTACATTATGGTCAAGCCCGACGGTGTCCAGAGAGGACTCGTTGGAGAAATCATTGGTCGATTTGAAAGGAGAGGTGAGAGGCGATCGGAACGGCTTGCAAGAGGTACAAGTAAAGCACTAAAGCACATTTCCACATTCTCTCTCATTCAGGTTACCAAATTGCCAACATCAAATTTGTGCACGCCTCTGAAGAGCACTTGGAGAAGCACTACGCCGACCTCAAGGGCAAGCCTTTCTTCCCTGGTCTAGTCAAGTACATGGCATCAGGACCCGTCTGTGCTCTCGTCTTCCAAGGTGTGTAGTATTGGGTGTTAGCGGCGCACGGCTGATTACATTGCTGATGCGAATTGCACTGTGGATTCACAGGAAAGGATGTTGTAAAGCAAGGTCGAGTCCTTTTGGGAGCCACCAACCCTCTTTCGTCGGCCCCGGGAACTATCCGAGGAGACTAGTGAGTGATGAAGAACCTCATCTTCGATTTGAGGGCAGGTCAACTGAAGCTGTTGTCCATCTTTTCTATCAGCGCCATCGACGTCGGCAGAAACATCTGCCATGGAAGCGACTCTGTTGAATCGGCCAAGCACGAAATTGCTCTTTGGTTCGGTGAACAAAGCCCCACTGTGCCATACAAGCTCGTCACCGACTCCTGGGTGTACGAGTAGAGTTGTCTATTGATTCTTTCTTCATGTACCGACATTGAGAACGGCTGGAATAGAAATCTGAACTGGCAAATCTAGAAAGCTGCTTTGGCTAGAGAAGATGGACGACGGTATTGATCGCTCATGTGTGTGCCTTTTCCACCTTCTCTGATGAGGAAGGAATTCTTCGTGGGCGAAAAAAGCTTATCACACAAATAAAGACTGAGAGGTGATGAAGTGATACTGATTATAGAGAGTTTTGCTTTGGCAAGTGAAGCAGATATTCGTGCGAATCTACTGTCACAAAACAAAGAAAGTACAGGTAGAGGAAGCGTCTATGAATGTCGGAAAAAGAAGTTGGAAATTTGACCCATGCAGGCGTCAAAGCCCCTTCCTTTATGAATGTGCGAGCCCTTCCGCCTTGACTAGTATGAATGCAGAGAGGGACAGCTGCTTACTTGGTGTTCTCCTGCAACCAAGTGATGAGATCGTTGCGGTCCTTTGCCTTCTTCAAACCAGCAAAGGCCATCTTTGTACCGGGAATGTACTTCTTTGGGTTCTCGAGGTAGTCGAAGAGTGTGTCGGTCTCCCAGTGGACTCCCTTGGACTTGTTGGCCGAAGAGTACGAGTATCCGTCAACCTGACCACTTTGTCTGCCAAATAGACCCTTAATTAGAAGAAGAAAAGGTGTAAATGTCAGCCACTGGTCTAATAACGGATCTTGTTTTTTTTTTGGTAAGACTTACGTGCAAGCTGGGTCCGACGAGGTTCTTTCCTGCCTCGGTGGTGTGGCATTGAGCACATCGTGTCTTGAAGAGACTGGAAGAAGAGTGGCGAGGCGTCGATAGTCGAGATTAGTACTATGTAACGGCGTCTTGACTCCATCGCCCCAGAGAGGACTCACCCTGCACCCTTCTTTGCGTCGCCTGATTCGAAACCCATTATGATTAGTGTGGAAGGCTATAGTGTGTGTGGAAAAGTAGAAGAGGAGAAGCGAAGGAGGAGGTGGTGGAGAGTGTTGAAGATGGAGAGGCGGAAGAATCGGAATGTGTGTACCAAACCAACGAAAAAAGAATAAATATTGTCGAATAAAATCCAAGGAAGATTTGTGAGCAAATCAATGGGAAAGTGACGCGTGAGCCAGGTTGGAGGCAAGTCGAAATGTAATAAAGAAATTTCAGCCCAATAGTAGAAGGGCGTTTAGTAATGTAGACAGTCAATGGCCGGGCGAGGTCGAGGGTCGAGGTAATCAAGGTGAGGGACGCGGGATGAGAAGGAGAGAGAACGAGGGAAGAGACTGTCAGCAGCTATGTCAATCAAAAAAAGGAAAACCTGCAACGCTCACCTGTGGCGGGGGAGAGATGCTGTGTGCAGAAGAAAGCTTTACGATGAAAGTAGACGTAGATGCAGTGGAGAAATTGTAGAGAAGCAAAGCCTCTTTATCACCCTCACCGAGAAGCTTGATTCCTCTCTCCTTCCTGGCATAATTCCAAGGAAATTTCTTTTGGATTCTAATAATTCACCCGCTTTGGATACCATTAGTAACGATCCCTCCTCTGCTTACCTCCAAGGACGAATACCGGAAATGCACAGTTGATAATCTAAGCACTTATCACGGCAAATTGGCCCCCGAGGCTGTCCGAGCTTGAGCCAATAGAGGCTTCCTCGTTAGTAAAGGCGTGTCGAATGCCCGAGGCTACCCGTCCAGAGTCCACGCGAGACCAACACTACGCGCTCGGACCACCCCTTGCACTGCCATCTTCCGTTCACACTAAAGTCGAGATTGCATTTCGGAGCGTCATCAAATCATGCCTAGACACACACGTAGGTGCCGGCGATCATAGGGTACATAGACACCATAGAAGTCTATGGCATCCCTATTTTCGCGATCGATACTGTCTCCCCTGAAGCTATGTCCTGAATCAGTCTCCAAGATCCAGCTTCTCCTTTCCCCGTCCTTGAGCGGCAGTCGCAATGCAAACAACAACACTCCTTTGACTGACAATTCGACGCCTGACAGTACACCTACAGCACCCTTTCTGCCAAGCTCTCTTCTTCCTGATATCATCCAGCAATGTCCCTCATTAAGCGGCAAGAATGCTACCTATACACCTTCACCACATTTACCTTCTGGTCACATGCAAACAATCTATAGTGCCGGTGTGAATACAGTAGAGGAGGATGTCGTTCACTACAAGAGAAGAGTTCTATTGCTTCCTGACGGGGGCATCATAAGTCTTGACATTGCGGAAGAGCAGGGAAATGAAGGCAAGGATGGCGTAGGAACAGTAGTCATATGCCATGGCCTCACTGGTGGCAGTCAGGAAAGCTAGTGAGTGGAGGAGAGATTTGAGGGAAAGCTTCGCCCGACTTATGCATGCTCACTCAGCGTCAGGCATTGCGTAAAGAGGTTGAGGGATGGACCGGGCTATCGCTGCATTGTCGTCAACTTTCGAGGTTGTGAGTCGCATTAGCGTATGCATGAGTCTTGTCGTAATGCTGACCTTGATCTCAGGCGCCAACACTCCCGTCACCTCTGCTCAGCTCTACAGTGCAGCAAAGACGTCGGATCTGCGTTGTGCATTGCTGTTCATCACATCTATATACCCTCACAGCCCTTTGATAGGCCTATCATTCTCCTTGGGTGCCAATGTTCTCGCGAAGTACCTGGGGGAAGAAGGGGATGACTCTCCGCTATTGGCTGGTATTGCCTGTGCAGCACCTTTCCACCTTAAGAAAGGAAGCGACTTGCTCGAGCAGAGTGCAGTACGACGAACAGTATACAGTCGAGCCATGAATGCGAATTTGACGAGGGTGACTAGACGCCATGCTGCTACCTTGGACTTGGATGTGAACTTGCGAGATGCTATTGACGATCTTTTGGACCCCAAACGAGCTCAAGCTAGAGTACAATTACGTGGTGACAAAGTAGCAAAGAGCAAAGATACTCTCAAGTATGTCGATGATACAGTTGTTCGACTGCTCGGCGGCCATCGCAAGCCGTATGGGGAATTCACCTTTGAATCAGCTGACGACTATTACCGGAATGGAGGCGCTTTGACGACGTTGCATGGCCTCAAACGGCCTCTACTAGCCCTGAATGCTGATGACGATCCTATTGTCGCAAGTGAAGGCGTCACTGGATTGAAGCATCTCATGGGCTGGCACGACGAGAAGGAAGAAGAGGAGTATGGGCATACCGATTACATTATCTTGGCTACTACGCAAGGAGGTGGACACTTGGGATGGTGGGAGCAGTACAAGAAGCCCACTCGATGGATTCATTTGCCCGTCATTGACTTTGCAAAGGCTGTCATTGAGCAAAGTGGTCGACTGCTAGGTGACAGAGGCCAGACGACCGAGACGACGTACGACAATCACTCGAGAGTATCGAAGGAGGTCTTGATCGAGCTGATGCCGTCTAGTTTACTACCCTCCTACATTGAGGTGAAAGACCGAAGGGAGGATGCTGCTGCTTCTCCTCAGGAAGTAAATCGAGAGGACAAACAGTATGAAAGGGGTCCCAGGTTGCCCTGGCTCAGAACACATCTTCTTGATCAAGCACCTCTTCTGCATCCTAGCATGTCACGTCATGGTTGGTGTGGTCAAGAGCCGGCTTCAAAGGACGACTTCCGTATGGATAGAAAGGGTGTTGTTGTTGATGACGAATCCGGCAAATCAAAAGGCTGGTGTGCTTTCAAGGCTGAAATGACCTGTGATGGGACTCGACCTGAAGTAGGCTACTTAGAATTACCGGCATGGACTAGAGTGGCGGGTGCTGGAGAGTATTTCCAGGGAGGTAAGGATACACCTGGCTTGTACGGCGACGAGCGAGAGAAAGGGGATGGTACTATTGCAGGATTATAGAGGGAAAAGGAAGCATAGACAGTTACAACGGCCACAAGGCGTCGCAATGCATGTACTATATTCTTAGCAGCATCCGTCTCTGCATTCGAATTGTTTACGAATGTGCTCAAGTGAAGCTTTAGCAGATCATCATACCCTCATGCATGCGAAAAAGGTGCGCAGAGGTGCACTCTGTCATGCTGATCGAAAGACTGGCGATGCAAGGCACTATCAAGTGAAGACTCTTGCAGCGGCAGCAGTCTCGGCTGAACGAAAGCAGGGAGGTGAATGGCTAAAGAGGCGCGCGCAACGTGAATGGGGGGGGCAACGAAGCCTTTACGCCCTGGGCACTCATTGAGAAGAGCATGGAGGGCGAGGTTCTGACGGCGTCGCATCCTTCATCTTCACTTCTCGCAGCTAGTGTTTGCTAAGCAAGAACTGGGTGGGTTGTTTCTTGTGTGTTGTTGTGCACACGAGGGCCAAGGTGGCACATTCACTTCAGCCAACATTCAGCGCCGTTCGTCACAAACATACGCCTTCCTTGTGACGGAACATCATCATCGCTGACCAGTGACTCGCACCCGGCTTGCGAAAGACGTTGCTTGATGGAAATATAAGCAAAGGAGAACTTCGCCTTCACACCATGTTCCATCAGCAACGTCTACTCTCCCACCCCTACCAAGAGCTGCACCTATTACTCCCCTTTCACGCTTCACTGAAGTCAGAGCTAGCCTCGACCGTCCTCAAAAGCACTTTCTACACTTTCTACCGGTTACGATCAAACTCTACGTCGACCGTTTGCATCTTGCTCGACTATCATAATTCTCACTCGTGAAAGATGAAGTTCTTCACCATCGTTTCGCTTGCAATCTCCGTTGCATTACTTCCTGCTGCCCAAGCAGTACTGGAGCAGTCTCCACCTCACATGACATGGGTGCGCTTGTATGAAAAGGAAAATTGCGATGTCACTTTCCATCAGACAGGCATTAAGGACTTCCAGCGTGTGGTCTGTGAAGCTCAATTGAAGCCAGGTGCACCAGGAGCTTGTATTGGTGGCAAGTTCCGTTCTTATCGAATCGAAGAGAGTCCCTTGAGCAAAGACCTTCCCAAGCTCGACAAGTTGGTGAGTAGCTTTGTAGAGATAGTAACTGGAGAGGCAATAGTGTTCTGAACCATCTGATCCCTCTCTCTCTCTCCCTCTGTCCCGCGAAATGGCAGTTTGTCAAGTACAACACTACCGACTGCGCCTTTGGTCCCGATTTGTCAGCTGGGAAAGTATTCGAAACCAACCCTTCTAGTAATCCTCCGTTCTTACAGCCTGGCTGTCACAAATTCGATATCAAGAATGAGCTTGGTGTCAATCCCGACGCCTTCAATTCATTCATGTGTACTTGGGGAGCTAAGGATATGCAGCCAGGCGGAGAAAGATTAGACGCATCACTCGATGGAGAAGAAGGCTTAGGAGGACCTGATAGGCCAGACGGACCAGGGGGACCTGAAGGTTTCGATGATCTAGACGACCCAGAAGGACCTGACTCAGAGCTCGATGGACCACCAGAAGAATTTGGAGGACCGGGAGCACTAGGTGGTCTTAGCCGACCAGGAGGACCACCCGGAATGATGAAGGGTCCAGGAGGAATGCCACCATCCGGAATGTCAAGAGGGCCTGATTTACCAGGAGGACCGCAAGAACGATTTGGAGCACCAGGAGGAATGGGCGGGCCAGGAGGACCACCCGGAATGATGAGGGGTCCAGGAGGTCCCTCACCACCACCTGGTATGCTAAGAGGACCCGATGGGCCGCTTGGACACAGAGGGTCTGGAGTGCCAAAAGGACCAGATGCAATGATGAGAGGTCCACCACCGCCTGGAATGCTCAGAGGACCTGGGCCCGGAGGACTGGGGGGACCCGGGGGACCAGGGGGACCAGGAGGGCCAGGAGGGTCAGGAAGATTCGGAGGACCAAGAGGGCCAGGCGGACCAGGTGGCGACATGGGACCAGATGCCTAATGTGTTCACTCCGTGCTACTGAAATGATGCTCACGGTGACCCGACTGTCTTTCCTTTGTAATCGTATTCTCTTCTCTACATTCATTGTAAGGCATACCATGCCAGATGGTTCTACAGTATTGTAGTGATGTGTGTGATTCATTTACGCGTACAATCTGCCGATCGAGTGTTGGTCTTGTACCCCCCTTTAGCGTGGGGGATTTCACTTTACCTTTGTTGCAATGACCAGGACTCGGTGACAGTCTCTTCTCTTTCTGCTCCTGGCGACGTTGCTAGCGAGGCGATACAGTACACCCCTTGCACCGAGCGCTACACCACTCGGCATCATGTCGCTCGCGGTGAGTTTGAGGCTGTAGGGTTGAGGCGAGTGTGCAGCTGAAAGACTGCTTTTCATGTTGCAGCGGTCTGTCATCAGCTTCTGCATCGACATTTCGCCGACGATGGGAGCCAAGCGAAAGATCACAGAGGAGGTAACCTTGCCTTCTCAAGAAGGGGAAGCCACTACTAGAGAGAGGACAACGACGGATCTGCAGTGGATCAACGAATTCGTCGCAAAGAAGATTCAGAATTATGTGAGTGTACACCCACTCTTCTTCCCCTTCTCGCGGATGAAACTCACTTAATGCTCTCCACACAGATCCTTTCCGGTCTCAAGACTGCTAAGGTGCACCTGCTTCTCTTTGGATCGCCTCGTGAGTCTTGCTGGAATGCCGCTGGTTGGAGAGCAACGCTTCTGACCACGCTACTCTGCAGGTACGAACAATACCTTGCTAGAGTCGACCGATGTTAAGGAAGGCTACGAGGGCATCGATGAGATATTCAAGCCAGATCAGCCTACGATAGCCACATTGGAGCTGCTTAGATGCTTGCGAGCTTCCAAAGCAGAGGAAAAGCCTTACCCTGCTGATCCCTTAGATGCCCTGGTGGCCGCCATTACCACGCTCAATAACAAGGCGGCCGGTGGGACTACAAACACATGGAGAAGAACCATCTATCTCATCACGGATGGCAAGTCGGTGATGAATAAAAGCGACGTCAAGCTAATTCAAGACAAGCTCATCGAGGACAACATTACGTTGAAGGTGGTGTGAGTAGATCGCAGAGTCTCCTACAGCTTTGTCACTAATGTTCTTTGGGTTCTTTGCGTTTCCTTTGACAGAGGAATCGACTTTGACGATGCCGAGGTCGGCTTCAAGGAAGAGGACAAAGATGCCATCAAGGCAGATAATGAAGCATGGTGGCGGACATTCCTTGCATCGCTGCCTAGCTCAGGAATGGCAACAGCTGCGCATGTGATTGCACAATCATCCTTGCCATCCATACACCTGCAAGGCTCGGCTCCCACCGCCACCAGTCTTACCTTTGGCGATCCAGCGGAGAGGCACACAGGCAACGAGGTCATGAATGTCCCGGTGAAGCTGTACAAAGCTACAGCAACTGCGAGGCCACTCGGTCAGAAGAAGTTGAGCAAGATAGCGCAAGAAAGTGCGGCGGCTCAAAGCCAGACAGCGAGAATGTCGCAGCAATTCAGTCAATACAAGCCTAGCAGCACACCACACCTAGCCAGTCGCAAGAGCGCAGAAGAGCAAATGCAAAACGGTGAGACAGGCTTGACATACGGTGTCCAGCTGCAGAAGAAGTACTTTATCAAGGATGACTTGGAAATGGTGGAGGGCGGGATAGAGGGAGCTGAACCCCTTGCAGAAGGTGCTGAGGAGAAGTTCGACAAGGCGTACAAGCTAGGAGCTACTCTGGTTGCCATCAACGAGGATCTAGAGAGGCAATTAGATACAACAGCAGGCATGGAGATTATCCAATTCACCAACAGCAGATCCTACCGTCGTCAGTACCACATGGGAGAGACATGGTTCCTCTTCGCTAGTGATGGCAACTACAAGGCGCAATTGCAACTTTCCAGCTTGATCAATGCAATGTCACTTCAGGCCAAATATGCCATCGTCCGATTCGTCCGTCGAGACGGAGCAGAACCAAAGGTGAGTTGGAAGAGCAAGATGACGATGATGCACGTCCGGTCTGTTCATGAAAGAAAGGTCCTCTCTGGTAACTGCAGCTTGGCATTCTCGCACCTGTGGTGAAGGGAGAGATCGACAGCGTCCCCTGTGAATGCCTGTGCTATGTGGAAGCACCATTCCGAGAAGACTTGAAGCGGTTCACATTTCCACCTCTAGATCGAGTGATCAACCGAGATGGCAAGGAATTAGAGGAGCATGCTAGTCTGCCCTCGACAGAGATGCAAAGCTGCATGGACGAGATGGTAGACAGCATGGATCTGATGGATGCAGCAGAAGAAGAAGAGGGAGAAGGCAGTGAAGCAGAGCCGTGGTTCAAGTGTGTGGAAAGCTTCAATCCTGCCATCCACGCAACAAAAGAGGCCGTCTCATGGCGAGTATTTCATCCAGAAGACAAGTCTCTCCCTCGACCGCACCCTGAAGTGATCAAGTATCTGCAGATACCGAAGAAGGTAGAGAAACGATCGCTGGAGGTAGGAAAGCGATGTCGAGATATTTTTGAGCTGGGTGCTTGTGAGTGGACATGGTTATGAGAAAGAAGTGTAAATTGTGCTGGTAGAGAATGTGGACTGAAAGACAATTTATGCGGCCTAGATTTCCCCGTCGACAAGAAGGCAGCAAAAAGGCAGGCGGAGGAGCGTGCTAGGTTGGCTGGAGATGTGATGGAAGATGAAGAGAAGAAGGAGATCAATCTCGAGGGAGTCATGGATGAAGAGGTAGCAGCCGAGGAAGCAGCTAGAAAGACACATCCCAAGAAGCAGATCGCAGATGATAGCGACACAGAGACAGAGGAGGACGAGGAGGAGGATGTCATCAGGGCAGCATCCGTAATCTCCCCTTCCAAGGCTAAAGACAGTGGGCAAGCTCGAGCAAAGACAACATTCTCTGATGTGTCGGCAGATAAGAGTGCAAGCCCAACGACGACCAAGTTTGAGGAGAAATTGGCCGATCCCAAGTTTCAGGTGGAAGACGTTCTTGATGAAATGGGGGACGACATCATCTCCCATGTCACCACAAGCTTCGGCTCCAATGGATACAGCCAAGCAAGTCAGCTCATCAAAGCAATGAGAAAAGCGGCAATCGAGTATGAAGAAGTGGACTTGTTCAACTCTTTCCTTCGCAAGTTTAAAGATCTGGTGCTGGATGAAAGTGCATCACGCCCTCGAGTCGACTTTTGGGATCGATTCATGAGAGGAATAGAGGCTCTCAGCTTAATCACAGACAAGGAGTCGTTGGCAGAAGACTCTGTGAACGTCTCTGACAAGGATTCACTTGACTTTATCAATTTGTAATAGTAAGATCTGCTACTCTCTCGTCCGTCACATTGTAATGATATATCGTCGCAAGAGTGAGTCAATTCGGGGGAAGTCCTAGCGACATGGCAAAGCAAAGTGACACCCGTTACCCTGTAGACGGCATGGAAGTCGGAGTTGCAGTGTCGATGGGGTCAATCAAGAGACGCATAAGTATCATGTGATTGTGTCAGATAATGAAGGTGTTATTGCACAGGAGGGGAGTTGGAGTTTAGAAAAGAGAGAAAGACAAGGACAGCAGCGAAAGCTCTACCTCTATTGACCCTTGAAAGAGGCAATCTTGTCGGCAATCTTTTGCTTTCGTTGTTGGTAAGTGAGCTTGGCAGTTCTGTACTTGGCAGACTCGGCCTTCCAGTCCGTTGATTTTTCAGTAGCCTTGAAGGTGGGGTCTTCTCGAATGGCAGCAAAGGCACTCTCGTAGATTTCTTCGAGGTCTTCACTTCCGACGTCGTCGGCGAGGTAGGTGGAGAAGTGCTTCTTGAATCTGTCATCATAAAGAAAGAGAGAAGCGGCAAAGTTTAGTCACATTGCGGGAAGATGACACACACAATGCCAACGTCTGAACTCACCTCTCGTCATCTTCTTCTTCCAAGCTCTCCATGAATTCAGCGACGTGGCTTCCACGGATGTATCCGCTCAAGACGTCAGAGTCCAGTTCCTTTGTCTCGGGGTCGTATCCGGGAAATCTCTTCTCCGAGTGAGGAATGAGCATACCACCGTCAGAAGCTCCCTTCATGGCAGCAAAGACTCGAGATCCGGTAGAGGTTCTCTTCAGTCCAACGTCGAGGTAACACTTGAAAGGTCTTGGTTCGTCATCGCCAAGAGCTTCGGTCTCAAGCATAGCTCCATCAGGCTCAGTCACACCCTCGTACTTGTCGGCCAAGTTGAGGATGGTCAAAGCTCGTCGTGCACAGAGAAGACCAGTGGCATATGCTGAACGCAGACGAAGAAAGGAGAGGAAAAAGTCTCAGTGATGCTATCATTAGACACACACACACATCTTAGATCCGAGGAAACTCACCGGCACTCCAGTTGCTTAGACCGTGCTTGATTCCGTATCGTGGTAGCTCTCTGCTGGATGCATGTGTGAGGACAAGGTCACCTTGAATTTTGGCAGAGACAATTTGGACAGTGACGAATTTGTTGGAGAAACGGACGACGAGACGGTACTTTGGTGCGTTGTACTTGTCCTTGGCTTGACTGGTCAAACTCTTTCTTGCTTGGTAGTCGGTCTTTCCTTCTCTACGACGTCTATACTTGACCTGGTATCGACTGAAGTAAGCGCTGTTCTTTGTATTCTTGACGAAAGGCATCTTGGCTAGAGGATGCAGTGGTGGTGAATCAAACCTAGACGTTCGATTGCTTCTCGTCAATTCTCACACCGCAGCCTGCAAGTCTGAATTCTCACTTCTAAATTGAAGATGTAAAATCGCACGAAACACAAAAACGTGGCTCCGAATGTGTGAATTTGGCGCGCATTTTTCGTTGCTGCAGGAGGATGGATTAAGGCTGCGGTCAGTACACGTGAAGAAGCAGATGCAGCACTTTAGAGAATTTGGCACTGGACTGACAGAGGCCTGTGAATTAGGGTCGAGAGAAGGGAAAGGATTGTGCTACTGATCCTCTCTTAATCTCACACGGATCTTCAAGGTGAGTTTTGCATCATAAGGAAAGGGTGCGGATTGTTGGGACATGAAGGGAGTCATGGTGGTCATGACGGACATCTCAACACTTCGACCGGGGAGGGAAAGATTCAGAAGGAAGTGAAAAGTGACATCAGGAATGTATGAGGGATGCAGAGCGCAGGACTTGTGATGGTGTCAAGCGAAAGCAACTTCATCCAGAGAAAGAGATACAGTCAACTAACCTTTCGATCCTCTCGCTTTGTCCTACGCCTCAGATGGGTGCCTACAAATACTTGGAGGCCATTCAGACCAAGAAGCAGTCGGATCTGCTCCGATTCTTGCTTCGAGTTCGATGCTGGGAATACAGACAGTTGCACGTCATCCACCGTGCTTCAAGGCCTTCGCGCCCTGACAAGGCTCGTCGATTGGGCTACAGGTGCGTTTCACACAGAGGAGGAGGAAGGTGGTGGGATTGACTGATGGCTAATGCATTCGATTTATGTCCGTCCCATCTACAGAGCGAAGCAAGGATTTGTTATCTACCGAGTCCGAGTTCGTCGTGGTAACCGCAAGAAGCACGTTCCCAAGGGAGCTACGTACGGAAAGCCAGTCCACCATGGTGTAAATCACCTCAAATACCAGAGAAGCTTGCGAAGCACTGCCGAAGAGAGAGTCGGACGAAAGTGTGGAAATTTGCGAATCTTGAACAGTTACTGGATCAACCAGGACGGTGTGTACAAGTACTACGAAGTCATTGCCGTCGACCCATCACACAATGCCATCCGACGAGACCCACGTATCAGCTGGATCGTCAACCCCGTTCACAAACACAGAGAAGCTCGTGGTCTCACTGCGGACGGAAAGAAGAGTCGTGGTCAAGGAAAGGGACACCGATTCAACAAGACTGCTCCCGGTAAGAATGCAGCTATCAGACGTCGTGATACGCTCAATCTTCGTCGTTACCGTTAGTCGGCTTCAACTCTGTATTGCACCCTACTCCTCCCCACCGATATGTGATGAAATTGTCATTTTCCCATATGTTCATGCTGCAGGATGATAAACGATGAGAAGATTCCGCGTAGGATCATGTGTTTGACTGTAATACATGGTACGTAGTGTACGAGAAGTCTGCCTCTCCATCACAGTCCTGCGAGACAGCATTCACAGCTCATTCAAGGTCCATCTTCGATTCGACGAGAGTGTTAAGTATACATAAGCAGCAAGTTGTCCAGAAGAAAGGGATCAACTGTACATGGTCACGGCGTGGCATTCTCCGGCCTGCCATTTAGTTTACATTTCTTCTTTTCGACGTGGACGATATCCAACCTTTACCCTTACCTTTTACTAGTCTAAATTCGCACTCCAACTAAAAGATAACCGTACTATCGGACGCGGGAACGAGTCTTATCTTTGTCCAAGGCAAATTAGTATGGGGGGAGAAAGGAAGAGGGGTGGGACGAAGGGACAGGTTCGGCGCAATGATGATTATTGGTAGGAACACCTCGAATCTTTTGTCCTTGGCCTTACACTGCATCCTACTCCGGCATTGTTGCTAGCATCTTCAAGCTTGACCAAATAAAATATGGTGAGCAGAGTCTACTCGTTCCTCGAGGGAGCAGCAAGAAAAAGTAGAAGACTGACCGGCCTTCTCCATCCTCTGCAAAGACTGTCGACGCGCCCAGGTTACAGTCAGCTGGAGGAAGCTCGTACCGCCTTCCCAAGAGAATCTTCATCGGAGCCGTGGTATCACCTCAGACCTTGCTGTCGATCCGCATAATCAAAAGGGGCGTTTTGGGCGTAGGTACGAGTGGTGTGATCCGGTTCGTAGAAGACCTGGACGAGCTGGATGGAGGTCACAGTAATGGCGAGGAAGACTTGGTTGGACAGGAGGATGAGCGATGTGCTACGCCAGTCCCCATCACACCCTCCAATGGGCATCCTTCGCCTACCACACCATTTGGCTTTCTTTCAGAGCAACACAAGGCAGAAGAGAAGCTGATCCAGACTGCTATTGCCAAGCATGGCTGGATCATCGGTGATTGCGAAATCATCAGACTGAGTCCTGAGAGTTTTCTATGCCCTGGCTTCATAGACACACACACGCATGCGCCTCAAGTACCGAACCTAGGTCGAGGGCAGCAGTACGAGCTGCTCGACTGGCTTCAGTACGTCACCTTTCCCAGAGAAAGAAAGTTTGAAGATACGACATACGCAAGAAAGACTTACGAATCTGTGGTTGATAGGATGCTGAATGCCGGTACGACGTGTGCTGCGATCTATGCCACGCTACATGAAGAAGCCACTTGTATCCTGGCCGACATCTGCAACGAAAAGGGAATGAGAGCCCTTATCGGAAAGTGTCAAATGGATCGAAACAGTCCAGTGGATTACATCGAAAAGAACCCAAGCGCATCAATGGAAGCGACCAAGAATTTCATTCACTACTGCAGGAATTTGGCACCTTATGGGACAGCAAAGCCTGACGATGTCAATGGTCACAGCTCGCTCAGAAGTGAAGAGAGTGAGAGTCCGGAGATGGAGAGCTCTATCGTCAGGCTGAAGGCGACGATGAACGAGATGCTGCTCGGCGGAAAGGGCGAGAAGAAGGAGAAAGACGAGGCAGCCGACCCATCGTCACTCGCAGCGACATCTAAAACGACGACTACGGGTGGCACTGATTCACTTACTACATCCACCGTTCCACCTACGAAGAGCGGACACACCAACAAGCGGCAAGCCAGCATCAGCAGCACGACCAGCTCGACCAGTAGAGGCTCTGAGTCACCCCGAAAGCAGCACTCCAACGATTTGGTCCAGCCGATCCTTACCCCACGCTTCGCCATCTCTTGCTCCGACGCTCTTTTGACCAGCATTTCGGCTCTGATGTCTCGCGATCCGACACTGCGGATACAAACCCACCTGTCTGAAAATGAAGGCGAGATAGCATTCACCAAAGAGCTCTTCCCGTTCACCTCAAGCTACACCGACGTCTACGATCACTTTTCACTCCTAACGCCAAGGACGATCTTAGCACATGCTATCCATCTCGATGAGCAAGAGATGGAGCTACTCTGTAAGAGAAAGTGTGGCATCAGTCATTGTCCGACAAGCAACAACAACCTCCGAAGCGGAGTAAGCCGAGTCGGTGAGATGCTGAACAGAGGTCTGAAAGTTGGTTTGGGGACAGACATCAGCGGCGGATTCGGCCTGAGTATCTTGACGGCTATCAGAGAAGCAAGCGTCGTTGCCAAAGTATTGGGTTTCTCCTCCCACGGGCATAAGGAGCCTTTGTTGGCGGACGCAGCAGCGGCGGCAGCGGCAGACCGGTCTACCTCGATGAGTGCTTCCGCCCCCAAGAAAGAGGAGGATGGTAAATACCGCACGTCTGCTGTTGGCAAGGTCCAGCCTCGAGAGTTGGAAGCGTCAGGCAGTCGACTGAATATGGAACGGTCCAAGGTGGCCTCATTTGACTTCTGTAAGGGCCCACTATCAGTCGCCACTCTGTTCTATCTTGCGACTTTGGGAGGTGCAGAAGTATGCAACTTGGCAAATCGAGTGGGTAGCTTGGAAGTCGGAAAGGTGAGTGTACCGTCGATGGTGGGGGAGAGTTTTTAGTTCTAGTCTGACGGCTCCTGCATCTTCTACTTCAAGGAATTCGACGCTCTTCTCATCAATACGGCGAACGGCTGCCCCAATCTATACATTGAAGACGATGACTCGATAGAAGAGAGGCTAGAGAAGGTGAGTGGGGAAGCAGGTGTCAGGAAAGGTTGCAGCACTGACGCTCTCTCCTTTCCCGACCACACATTAGATGCTCTTTTGCGGGGATGACAGGAACATTGCCAGCGTCTTTGTGAGAGGCAGAGTCGTCGGTGGCTCTTCCCCGATTGCTTGAGATTTCGTCTATCCCCATTACGTCTACTATATCTCTCTTCTTGTGTATATTATTACTCATGCTTATCAATCGCAAGGGACCCGTCATGATGGAGACGGGATTAATCATTGCTGCATTCGTCAAAGGTTCTATTATCGTCTCGATACAGAAATACATGTTCCTTTGGCTTTGAAGGAGTAGAGGAGGGGCAAGAGGAAGAGAAGGGATCTGTCTTGACTTGCGAATGCGAAAAGAACGAGGGGAGGGAGCGCTTTGCCTTTTCCCTCATTCTCATACAATAATCGACCTTTACGGCGCCGCACCGATGTGGAATCCTTTGCCGCCCGACAGTACCCAAGCTGTCATCCCAAAGGCGACGGCTCCAAACACAGTGAGCACTGGCAATGCACCGTCTGCGCCATGTCCAAGCACCCCTCCGGGCCGCTTCTTATTAATCGCTGGTGTCAAGCTTGTTCGCTCCCTTCTACGATTGTCCAAGATAGCATTGCCCCCCTCCGTGTCACCTCTACTGCTGCGTGAATGTGGTGGTGACTCCTCTCGATCGCTATATACGGCAGACCGTTGTCCAACATCATCACTTCGAAGATGTTCTTCTCTCACTAGGAAGTTGTAGTTGTCGGTGTAGAGCAATGATCGAAGTTCACGATTGATACGTGCAGTGGAGTCGCTTGTCGCCCGGGAAGAGTTGCCAGCTAGGCCGACACTGCTGATGGACGGACTTCTACCAGACGCAGACGAGGACACTGCTGCGGCTGCTGCGGCTGCCGCCGCCGCCGCTCTCTTCTTTCTTCGCTTTCTCGAAGCTGCTGACGCTGTGGGATTGGATGACAATGTAGTGGTAGCGGAAGGGACAGAAGAAGCCGCTGTGTCGTGAGGAATGGGGGAAGAGGCGTCTTCTTCTCGGCTGAGCGTACTCGCAGCGTCACTTTCCAAGGTGTCCTCGATCTCCGAATTAAGACTGTCCCACATCTTGACGATTCTCTTGATCTCTTCTCGCTCTCCGCGAAGACCTGCCTTTTCCACCTCAAAGTCACCCTCGAAAGCATCCCTCCACTGACCCCACTTTTCCTCTAGGATTGCCAGAATACTCCCTGAGGCTACTAAATCGTCTCCTATACGACCGCCAATATCGTCCGGGTGCCCCTCACTCTTGACAGGCGACAATGGCTTCTTGTCCAGCTTGGAGGTGCTGCTCTCTCGTTCGCTCTCCAACGTCTTGACTTTCTCCTCTAGCCTCTTCACTGTCTCTGTCGCTTCGGCATGCTGTCCCGCGAGATTCTTTCCTATCTCTAATGCTCGTTCCAGCTGACCTTCGATAGCCTCCAATCTCCTAACGATATCTTCATTCTTCTGATTGGCTAGTATTTCTCTCTCGGTGGGTGAAGAGGGCACGCCATCTGGAGGTGCTAAAGGACCAACGTGATGCTTGAGCTTCTGCAGTGCCTCAGCATCGTCCAGAGAAGCGTCTTCATCGTAGTGTATCAGCTGCCTGGCCACCTCGGCCGATTCAACTTCATCGACCCCCAGGGGTGCATTGCCTAGGACTGCACCTTCCGACTCTTGCATCACAGTGTCGATGGATGCGACACTCTCGCTGTCATCAAAGTCAGCATCGCCGCTTCGGCTTCCTCCTTCTCCTCCGTTTGTTGCAAATCCGCGTCCAGCCAACGACCGCAATCGCATCGCTTCGTGCAACTCCCTTCGAGCTTCTTCCACTTGACTTCTCATCTCGCTCACATCCATCTTCACACCATCCTGCTCTTCCAGTCTTGCCTCTACACCGGTCAATCGATCCACTTGCATATTCAGAGCTCTTTGCGTTTCTCTGACCTGCTCCTCTAATGCTTTGATCAGCATTTCAGATGACAACGGTCCGCCTTCCTGCTCCAGTCCGCCATTCTGTGCTTCCCGTTCTCCGTTCAAGGAGGGAACCATATGTTGATAGGGTGGATTTTGCATTGGCGGCAGGCCGCCTCCTAGTGTCTCTCCAATGTCGCTCATTGCCGTATTGAGATGGCCCAACTCACTCGCCGTGTCTCTACTCTTTTGCAATTCCGCCTGTAGTTTGTGCAGAATATGATCAAAGCTCATGATGTTGTTCCCGTTTGCAGCATTTCCATACCCACTGCCGCCACTAGTCGATCCAAGCTTACTACGTCGTAGTCCTCCCTCCGCACCTGGTCCTACCGAGTGATGATTGAGCGTGCTGCCAGCTATTCCACCTCGATACAAGGCGGCGAAATCATGTCGCAATCCTAACGCTTCCTCTGCAGTCATGACGAGGAAAGCTCGACAAGCTACCTTGTGATGTATGATCGTCTTGTTGTCTTCACCTACTATGTCTATACCAAATTCGACAATGTCGTCGGTATGCAACTCGAAGATGTCTGACTCTTGCCCTTCCAGCGAGAGTCGAGATCCGTTGATGAAGGTACCATTGGAGGACTTGACGTCTTTGATGTAGACCTTTCCGTCCTGGCTCCACACCTCGGCATGCGCTCTACTCAGGACCTTGCTGTCAAAGTAACCATTGCTTGGTTGCGGGGTAGTCTTGTTATTTGTCTGTCGTCCAATCTTGACCTTGTTCTGCGGGCCAGGTGGGGAGAGACTGATCTGCTTTGGTGCAAATGTGTCGTTTAGGGGTTGGAGATGCAAAGCTGGATAGATTAGTGTTGATGTGTTACTACCACCACCATTTGCTGTACTTCCACTACTTGGATTGGCTTGATTCATGAGACGCTGCTGTTGTGCCGGTGATTGAGGTTGTGGTTGCTGCTGCTGCTGTTGCTGATTATTCGATACATAGTGATTGCCGCTGGGAACTTGTTCGTTGGATGCATGTCCATTTCCATGATTTTGAAACATGCCGTTAGTGTGGGTGTTGAGACTGGGGTGAGGTGCAAACATGGAAGAAGCGGTACTGTCTGCGTCGGAATTGTTGTCGCTGTTCGATAATATCGCTCTCGGGGATTCTTCCAAAGAGACTGGTGCTGAGAGGGGCAGTGAAGAGCTCGATGAGATTAGGCCAGTGGAAGCGGGAGATACTTGCATAGGCGTTCCACCAAATTGCATACTCCTCTACCTCTGACACACCTCCTTTCTGTCTTTGCAAGACTATACACCCTATCGATGTAAAGGCGTGGAAGGCGAGACGAGGAAGAGTAGCGCGAGAGGAGGACAGATGGCGATCGCCAGAGAATACGCTTATCGTCAGCGAGAGATTCAAATTGTGCGTGTCAGGCGGTGACTTCTTCTTATTGCTTTGACTGCAAAGGACGAAGAAGGCGGAGGCTCACGGCTGCCCTATTACAAGGCGCAGGAGCCAGTTTCAGGGACGATGATTGTGAGAATGGCGACCGAGCAATGACGATGAGATCGGCAATATGCTCTTCATTCTCTATTTCAGAATCGACGAATACAAGAAAGCAAACACGATGTTGTAGTATTCCGCTCGAATTGGCGCCTCGTCTAAACCACGCGAGTGTCAAGAAACAAATGCCCGCCAGAATTTAGAGCTCGATTAGAGAGGGTGACCCCGACTCCGTCGTGCCCATCATCGGACCGCCATCCTCATTCCAGGTCGAGAAGCGTAAAGCAAGATCGGAGAGAACCTTCGTCCCCTCTAGCTCCCTGAATCATCTGGAAAATATGGCGACACCTGACGTAGAAAGAACACCATCCAAGAGTAGAGGCGGTAGTAATGCTCTAAAAGGCATCACCTCTAATCGCTCTCATTCATCCGTGGAAGCGGCCGATGAACAGACGCCCTTCTCGACATTTGGCTCCGCCTACACTGCTCCACCGTATCCAAGACCTCAAGCAGATCGCGATCATCAGCAAGAATCTATAATGCAAGATCGAGAAAGAGGGGACTTGACAGCACATAATTTGGAGCTCATTCCTAATGCCGATCAGGTAGCGCCAGGTATTCGACTCGATCGAGGCGGCAATGACTATCTCTTCCGCGATCGACCCAACACCAAACAAGCTCAGACAGCAGGTGAAGAAAGCGAAGCGATCGATGCTTCGCTTCATGAAGAAGAAGTTGATGATGGAGAGCAGGTCACGGGTGAATCTCTTGCTCGTAGTTTAGCGAACAAATCAAGCATTCAGAGTGAGAAAAGGCCTTCCTCTATTGATGCGACTGGACGCAGCAGCAACGGCGCAAATGAAACGTATGATGGGGTGCAAGGGGATGACAGTGATAGCCATGATCTCTTTGAGGACGTCGATGAAGGAGACGATGATGTCTTTGATGAGACGCACTTGAACCCGGTTCACGAAAGAGTAGGCGGTAGTGGAGCTACATCGGAAAATGCCAGCAAAGGCACTTCAGTAGGCCACTTTGGTCCAAGAGGCGAAGCGATTCGTGAGTATACTCACAGTAGAGAGTGATAGGGAAGGCCTCCTTTGTCTGATACGATGCTACCTTGCTCTGCATGACCCAGCCGGCGTGCCTCCACACCTAGATCCTCGACAGCCTCACTTTCGCCCACCGAATCCCAGTGCAGCTTCCGTTGTCTCGGTTGCTGTCCATCCACCAGCTTCTCCAAAGCTGCACGATTCAAGCACTACAACAGGTGATAACTCGCGCAGGTCTTCTTTAGCCGTGAGCTACCGGGATCTTACTGACTCGGGCGAGGAGACAGAAAGGATCGAGAACGGTGCCTTGACTCCGACATTATCAGACGACTTTGAAGATGAAGAGAGGCTCGGCAAAGGTACATCTGATTCGTATGATTATAACGGTGCAAGCAGCCCGACGCCAATATCTTCTTTCGGCGCTGAAGGATCTGATCCGTTCAATTTCGGTAGAATGAATCTTCCTCAAGTCTCCTTTAATCCGAATGTTTTGTCCTATCAAGCTGATCAATTTGGAGGCGGTATTGGACGCACCGCTAGGGCTCCCAGTATCGCAGCCACGGCAGGATCTTCTCGCGCTCCGTCTGCTCGCGGTCTATCGCCGTCAGCTTCCCTTTCCCGAGGGACAACGACGGAGGGCGGTTCATCCTTGGGTGAATTCGACTCCACCGGTATGGGTCTGGGCGAATCTGGAGCAGAAACACCAAGCATTTTAAGAAGTAGAAACAGCGACTCTTCTGCACCGAGTAGTGAATTAGAGCAAATGATGGGAAGAGGAGGAATTGGAGCCGGAGCCGGAGACATCACGGGCATTGAAGCGGACGACTTTGGAAATCGAGCGAGAGGCGCCACTCTGATCGCTACGACGAATGAAATGACAAGCAGCAGCGCAAACTTGGCTGACGAAACGGATGACAACATACGAGACGGACCAAGCTTGGCACCTTCGGAAGCAGGAAGTGATTCTACCAGATCCATGACACAAGACGAATCTTCGAATTTAGGTCATGCTTACGATGAATACCCGTCTAGCGGTGGCATGGGAGTAGGGAGTCGAAGTAGTGAACGGATCCACCCTTTCACAAATTCACCTGCGTATGGTGGTGGTGCAGTCGAAGCGCCGTCACTCTCATCTCCTGACTTCACTTCCTCAAACAAAGGAGGAGACTCCCTTCACCCTATCCTACCGAGTCTCCTGGCCATCAAGAGAGCCAATCGCAGAAATGGAAGCGGTGCAGCAAGCACAGCAGCAACGGCAGGAACGGCGAGCCCAACGAGTAGTCGCAGCGTCGATGGTGATTTTGAAGAGGCAGCAGAGTCTAGTCAGATGCTGGAGTGAAGAATCAGGCAGTACTACGCTCTGGTGATTAATTGAACGTCTCCACTGCTCCTCTTTCCCCTTTCACCCCCAATCGACCCTTTCCTTCCCTTTGACGACACTTACTCCTTTATCCCAACATCCCCAGCTCCCTCCCCCTTCCCCTCTCACTCTCGTCCGCTACCATTGTCGCGGATTGTACCATTCTCTTTCCTCTTGCTGCGCTCTTCTCTCTGGTATTCAAAACAGTTACACCATCATGAATATTTGAATGAGTGGCATACGTGATGCAAAAATCATACAAGGGAAAGTGAGCGTTGGCGAGATAGATCGATGGAGACATCAGAAGAGTGACAATGACACTCTAGACTCTGACCTTTCCAGCACCTCCCTTCATCTGTTGCTTGCTGAACTTGGGTCCAGCAGAGGAAGCAGAAGCGCCCTTTGCCTTTGTGGTCTTTCTCTCCTCTTGTCTCTTCTTCTTGTCTTCCTTGCTCTTGGCCAAAGCGGAAGCTTGAGCAGCAGCACGTACTTCGGGCTTTTGGTTTCGCTTAGCTGCAATGGCGTCCATAGAGGCACCAACAACTCCTCTTTGGTGTTTGACAGTCTTTCGGGAACGCTTCTTGGCTACCTCTTCCGAGATACCCTTCTTGTGCATTCGTCGGAACACGATAGTCCAGGAGATCTTACGAGGGTTCTTGCGTTGTAGGAAAAGCGATTCATTCTTGCTGGAGAGGAATCGGAAGACCTGTAGTATCAAACGTAGAGGAGCATGAGTCTCCTTTCTTAAAGAAATTGGTGATCCTTCGCCCCTACACTACGCACCTTGCTGTCACCACGGACGTAAAGCTTACCCTTACTGGGGTAGATCTTGCGTTGAGAGAATGCGCAAGTTTCGACCTTCATCTTTGACTGTATAGACGAGGGAGAAACAATCATCAACACCATACTCACACTTGTAGCAGCTTCTCACCGCTCATTCTGGTAATTCTCCTCCTGCCTTTGTTCCTCTTCGCCTGCCTAGTCCGACATCCTGCTACTTCCTCCTTTCCTTCCAAGATGAAACCCCTTTGTCCCTACTCAAATCTTCCGTCATATGCTTACCTGTTCTTGCGGGTCTTGGTGATGATGTCAAGAAACGTAAATCCCACCTAGAACTGCTCACAAGTCCACTATGCCTGAGCTGCTCCCCGACGTTCCCCCCTTTTACGCCGTGCTAATGCCCGCCCAGGACTTCAATCGCGTCCTTGGCCCTATCTATTATGCCACGCGATTTGGAGCCGCAGTCGCGTCCCATAAGTGGGCCTGAAGCATTCATCTTCTGAATCCGCGAATGTCTATTCGGTCTGGCTCACGTGTCCATACTGTGAGCCCGCTTCTCTTCGCAGTGATATCTGGGCACCATCCCTTTCCTGTCACTAAGCCCTATACCGCCCAACTCGAGTCAAGATGGTGAGTTCCGGATCGATAATCGATTGACGCTGGGAAGAAGGGAACACAACGCTTCTTTGTTGTTGAAAGGAGCTGGATCGGGAAGATCAATTGGGGAGTATGTTGGGTTGGAATGATGGGAATGGGGATTTGACACAGTCTGAACGATGCCGCATGTTGATCAAGATGACTGACATGTTCTTCCTTCTTATAACAGCCCAAGCAAGTGACAGATATCAAGCAATTCCTCGAAATTGCCCGAAGACCCGACGCTGTTTCAGCACGGGTCAAGAAGACTCTAAAGGCAGGAAGCACACAAACAAAATTCAAGGTTCGATGCTCCCGATATCTTTACACACTCGTCGTAGATGACGCTGAAAAGGCAGAAAAGCTCAAGCAGAGCCTACCACCGGGTAAGTCGCAGTCAAGGCCTATGTTGAGATAAACTTGTAACATTGCTGATGTCTGCTCGCTTGGTGTAACAGGTTTGAACGTCTCAGATGTCGGCGTCAAGGGCAAGTCGGCACGCAAGTAATTACTGGCTTCTAAGGCAACTCTTCCCGTCGATCGACATATGTACCTACCATCACAGCTTTGCTTGTATGACACTATCCACCACACTTCGAAAGAGGGAAAACGGGGGGGGGGGGAGAGAGGGCGGGGAGCGTGGGAGAGGTCGTGTAAATGTTTGGGTCATTGCTAGTCGTTGTTGAATAAGGTACATGCGGAGTGTAGGGCAGGGACGAGGTGTAACAAGCAGGCAGATTCAGCGTATCTTTCGATGGTCAAAGAAGCTCTGAAAGGGGAGGAAAATTTGTTAGTACATCGTATACGCCTCAAGTCAGGCTCTCGATACCACTCACCTTGAGGTGACGAGCTTGCCAGAGACAAGTAATGACGAGCGTGATTGCCTGAAAGAAGCTCCAGAATACCGCCCTTGAATTCGCCTTTTCACTTGCATCCCTGAACTCTGACTCCCTTTCCCTTTGATACTGCTGCTCCCTTCTGACGTCCCTCAATTTGTTGTTCAACTCACGAACGCGAGAGGCCAAATCTTTGATATGCGCTCGGTCCGCATGAGTATTGTCCGGTTTCGCCTCGCCAATGATGATGTCCAGATGCATACGAACTTGGTGATTGTGTTCGTCCATAGGCAGTGACTTTGCTTCGTTGGAAGTGAGTCTGGTGGATAGACAGATGGAATGATCGCCCGGTTCGTGTGATGTGAATGCAAACTTCCCTTCTGGTGGACCGAGTGAAGAAGTGACGGTGTGCTGGTCCTTAGTTTCTTGCACTACAATATTGATACCCAGATCATCTTTGATGATGAATTTTGAACTGTCGCGATCCCACACTTCTGCCATGTAGTGTCCCACTACGACTGTGTCGCCAGGTAGCTCCTCGAAGAAGCACCTTGTCTCCCTTGGGTCCAGATAGAAATACAGCTGGAGAGATTGGCACGCAAGGTATTAGGTCAAGGCAACCTCACAGATTGAACGCATGAGACTCACTGATTGAACTTCGACGAACAGCACTACAAAGGCTAGCAGTAAGGAGAAGATCCGCATCGTGATAGGCGTGAAAAAATTAGAGGGACAGGAGAACGAATCGAGGTGCCCGCCGCGATGCGTCCTTTAGGTATGGAAAGTCTTTGCTTGCGTTGCTGGAAGGTGATCGCCTGAGTAGGCTGTCACTAGGGTCCGAGCTTGCAAGTCTATTTCGCGCGAGTGAGCGAGGTGAGACACGTGGAAGTGATTAAGCTGTCCTTGGTAGCTATACCGGTACTTAAGCGCGCCTCTCCAGGATGCGGGGTGGAAGCAAGGCTCGTCTAGCGACAGATCCCTAGCGACAAATTAGCACAGGCCTTGTCGCTCCTGTCGTCGACTACAGGGAAGGTTCAGCATGTCACGATCAACTCGCAGTCGGCGATCGTCTTCCGCTGCAGGTCAGAGCTCAAGAAGTGACAGTGGTAACTTGGGCACGAGGGACAATGAAGAAGGTAGCATGTCTTACCCACTCACGTATGTGGTGACTGCCGTCGAGGCCTACAAGCTGCAATTGGCCCTTTACAAAGTAGGCTTAGCTCAAAGACCAACGAACGAGGTACATTCCCCATTCACCAGCCCACCTACACCAACTCAATCGTATCCCAATACGCCCGTGTCTGGGTTAGCTCCCAAGAATAGCCCCTTTACACCTTTCAGCAGCAGCACTGCGGTGGAAGCTTCGACGGAAAGCACAGAAGAAGTCAAGCCAAGACTAAGCGTCGCTATTGAGAATATGCTCCACGACAATGTGCTACCTCTGTCGAGCAGAACAGCACTTCGAGTCTTTCTCGCTGGCTGGCTCATCAATTATGCCCTCCAGACAATTGTACCTACTATAATGCGGCGTCGGAGGTGTGTAGAGAAATGCCGGATGACTGACTGAGTGAGAGGAAGTCGGGAGCAAGGACTGAATGCTCTTCACATCCCTACAGTCCCCGTGCAGCCTTTCGATCCTTAATATCGCACTCTCACAGCAAAGTAGGGCTCTCTCTGGCGCTTTTCTCCTTTCTCTATCGGACGTATAGCTACGCACTCGGCTTCCTTCGATTGAAGATTATATCTTCCTTGCCCAACCGCACACCTTCCTCCTCGAATGTACTGACACATCGGGCCCGCATTCATACTCGTCTGGTGCGACTGACGCAAGGCAACGGGTTAGTGCCCTTCCTGGCCGCCATGCTAGCATCACCAAGTCTACTCCTTCTTCCTGGACAGACTCTAAATCCAGCTGGAGGAGAAGGTTTTCCCCGAAAGACTTTCGCCTTGACCTTTTTTACAAAGGGGGTCCAATCTCAATTCACCGCACTGCGAAGAAGAAAAAGTCGGATGGTGAATTGGGTGCCCGATTGGTGCGATTCGGCGCTCTTTTATGCGATAGGGAACGGCCAATTGCTTTGGTCGTTTCTCTTTGAGCCAGAGTGTTTCCCAAAGGGATGTGAGTGACCTGTTGTTGTAGATGTGTTCGTGGATATATGTTGCTTATTCTTGCTGATCCCGCCCTCCACCGGATCTACTTTCGCTTGATTAGATGGCGATCTGATCCTCGCTCGATCTTCAGCCTATATTGCTCCTCGACCCGAGAATCTACCGTCGGCAGTGCCATGGCCCAGCCGACGTGAAGTAGCTGATCATATTGCTCTGCTGAGCACGTCAACCAAGACAAAGTCCGCCTTTCCGACATTCATATCCCCTTCTCTTTCGGCTCTGCAGCCCTCGCCATATCCCACGACCGATTACACCAGCATCAATCCCGTCTTGGACTTTTCACCGGCTCACCCTGGACATACTCGCTTACTGTGTGCTTTACTTCATCCCACCGAACCATCATGCAAGCGTAACTTCCTCAAGTTCTGGGCGGCGGAGTGGAAAGCTAGCGCTCGCTTCGTCTCCTTCTTCTTGGCAGCGATCAATGTGTTAAAATGGCGAAGTTGGAAGAAGGATCCTGAAGGCTCTCTCTTTACATTCGCCATGAGTATCATTCAAGGAGCTACCGTGATCAGTGGGAGTATCGGATCAGCCTGGGCCCTTACCTGTGCCTTTCAACACTACTTTGTGAGTTTGGCGATTCACGTTCGTCGTGTTACAAATGAATCTTAACAAGGAACATACCTATTCCCACCCTTTGACAGCCTCGCAGCTTTATACCACAAAGTCGTTATTTCTTGAACGGCTTCCTCTCTTCTATATTCATCTTTGCTGTTCCTGCTTCTAGAAGGGCACAATTGAGCCTCTATGTGACAAGGATGTCCATGGACAGTTCTTGGCAGATCCTCAAGAAGCAAAAGAAGGTAAAGTCCTTGAGGTGAGTAGTGGTCTCTTTCATCGATATGATGCATGGTTGATGGTATGGGCACCAGCTAATATGAAGATCTCACTGCCGCCCGTGAAGAAACGGTGACGTGCTACTACTGGCACTTGGCTTTGCGATGCTCACTTCGATTCGAGAAGACACACCGTCAGACCTGACTGGATACATCCGTCGAATTCTTCAATTATTGACAGGTCCCAGGATGACAGGAACCGCTTCTGCAAACGCCGGGCTCCCTCTACGACAGCTCAACGGCAGTGATGCGTCAAAGCAATGGCAATCAAGTACTTCCAAGAACTTTGGACTCCATCTCACCTCGCCTTCGAGTGATCGACAAAAGACAAAGACGGGCTGACTCGTTTGCTCTCACTTACCCCCTTCCTATGTGTAAAGCCTGTCTTTCCCGCCCATCGTATCCGCCCATGCCGTGAATCGCATCATCATCATCGGGTAAATGTGTTGTTTTGTTTTAGATTGAAAAATAGAAAACATGTGTGATACAAAGAGGTAGTAAGTAATGGTAGCCTCTTCCTACTGAATTTTGAAATTCTCTCTTGACCCAAGGGAGAAGATGTGCATGTCGTGTGGATAGTAGACAAAGATGAGGTGTAAGGCAAGTAGTGCGAGTCGATTACTTCTTCTTGTCGGAGCTCTTCTTCTTGGCAATACCGCGAACCTCTGTTTAGAAAAAGATAGATGAGGTGTGAGCGACGGCTCGGAATGGCAGCAATTCGAGACAAAATGTTCCCAACTCACTCTTTGCTCGGTTCTTTCTCTCCTTTCGCAGCTTTCGTGAAGCCTTTTCGACCTTGGCTGACAGTCCCTTTCGAACCAATCGGTGCTTGGGCTCAAAGTTCATGCTCTCTCGGCTGTCGTAGATGAGGGCAAATCCTGTATTCGTAAAAAGAGAGTTGACTTTCAAGTCAGCAATCGCATCTCCCTTTGAGACGTCATAATTACTCACCAGTAGACCTTCCACCACCAAAGTGGGTCTTCATTCCAAATACAACACATTGCTCCTTGTTGGACTTGTACATGGCAGACAACTTCTCTGCCAACTCCTCTCTGGAAACGTTGGCTCGGCTAGGGTGAATGACATCCAAGACCATCTGCTTACGTTGAAGCAGACGGTTGGTGATGAACTTTCTCGTTCGAAGTGTGACAGGTGAGCTCTCCTGTTTAGTGGGGGGACAGAGGTTTTTGTGTCAGAAAGCAGATCCATTATTCGACCCCATCGACGACGACGTCCAGCTTTCCAGTGAGATGCCCAACTCTTCCTGCCCGGCCCCCGTTACGGCTCATTTGCTTAACATGTAGGTGCCCTCCGTCATTTGTGCAGCGTCATTTCCTGACCTCCAATGTACCGTTCTTCGACCTTCCACCATGGTATCACCCCATGTTCCAGCTTCCTCCTTTGCCTTTCCCCTCTCCCGCACCTCCCCAATCCCATGTACATCCTTACTCGCTCGTCATTCTCGAATCGGTACTCACCATATTGGGCGTTATGTGAAGGTGAAAAGAGTGAACTTGTAAACGTCCGCTGATCTCTATGACCAGGCGCACGCGTAGTCTGAACTTTCCCTCACCTGGCCCTTCAGCCAAATTCGAGCTTCCCATTGAGTAGCCTGAGCGACTGGCATCCAGCTGCGGCGAAAACACGTGTACTAGCATTGATATGTATAGATATTTATGTAAGCAACATTTGGACGGCAATTGGATAAAGGAACTCGGGTGAGATCGAAGCGCCAAAGCGAAATTTTAGAATTTAAGGTATTGATCCGCGTCGAAATTCGAGATGAAATTCAATTCGAGATGGCTGATCCGTGCAGTGATTTCGGAGCTCTGTGTGCATTGCATGCTCGTGGACACGATGCTGGTTCCTTCACTCTCTCTAAAGCCCCCTCATCATGTCTTCTGTCGGGTCACTGAAGTTAAAAGGCACAAGGCTGGGGGATAGGAAGGGCATCTGGCTGATCAACAGCTGTAGGTAGACGAGGAAGGATAGGCATCGGAATGACAAGAAGAGAGCGTTCGCTGACTGGTATGTAACCCCACTTCCAGCTAGCCCGTGGGCGAGCGACTTTGAAGACCTGAAAAGGCTCTACGAATCACCATTGTGAGTGCGAGACTTGCAGAAAATCCTATTGAACTTTTTTTGAAGCTGAATTATATCGACCTTGTCCCAGCACGGCAGCGGTGACGACTCGTACTGCAGTAGTGACACACAAGGACATCAGCAATATTGAGAGCCTCGTTGACACTCTTCCCTTCCAATCGACTTTTCCCGAGAACAAGTCGGTACACGCTCACACCTTTCTCAGAGATACTTTGAAAACAATCGAAGGAGGCAAGCTCACAATAGCGAGAGGCTCGTTAAAGTGAGTGGTGCTTTGCTACATTGCGTCAAGCATACTCCGGCTGATTCTCAGGTGTTCCTTTGGTGGACACCAGCTCATATGGGTACAGCCCCTTTCCATTAAGCTCATACTTGGCTTGGACGGAAGCCTTGTTCAAGATGGACCCGCTGGAAGGTAAACCTGTCCTACTGAGTATAATCGGTACACCTGATGTCGTCGAGGCCGCTATTGTCTACCTGAGGAAGTGGGTCGTCGAGCATATAGAGGCGGAGACCGGTACTTCATCGAAGCTTGGTGTAGAGATCAATCTCAGCTGTCCAAACGTGAGTCTCTGCAGGAATTTCCCGCATCAGACGATTGCTAAAATTGTGGCTGTCTCTTCCAGATCAAAGGCGACGACGCTCCGAGTGGCTACGACGGTACTAGCATTGCTGAGTACGTCAACGCTGTCCGCAACGCTAATCTAGCAGAGGCTGGCGGTGCTCCCCAGCTGACGATAGGGTGCGTATGGCACTACTCTGCAATGATGTCGTGATCGAGATGCTAAGCAGGAATTCCTCTGCAGATTCAAATTGCCACCATACACCTACCACGGACAGTTCAAGGCTCTAGGTCAAGCTCTTTCCTCTGTCCCTGCCGTGCCAGCCACCCTGTTCGACCATCCACTCGCCTTCCTTTCCTCGACTAATACACTAGGCTGCAGCTTTTGGCTCACGGAAGGCGAGGGCAAGAACTTTGAACAGATGGTGAAGGCACTTCCATCAGCAGCAGATGTGACGGATGAACTTGAGTATGATGGCACTGGTGGTATGGCAGGCGAAAGCTTGCATCCCATCTCACTAGGTAGGTCCGCACCACCTCTCCGTCTCTCATGCCAATGAACAACTCTTCTCTGACGTCATGCACCTTATTCAGGGAACGTCTTGAACATCAGTCAGCTCCTCCAAGGCAACCGGGACGAACGATTGAAGTCCATCTCTATCATCGGGATTGGTGGAGTAATGAGCGGCCTCTCTGCTCGTCGAATGCAAAGTGCTGGCGCTCATGTCGTGGGCCTCGCTACTGCCCTGGGTCGAGAAGGAATAGACGTCTTTGAGCGAATAGCGAACGAGATACTGGATGAATTCGACTCAGAGGACTATTGAGATGTTTCATTCTCATCAGCAGGTCGAGCTTCGGATTGTAGATATTGCTCTTTGCTGTTGCCCCTCTAATATTGAAACAATTTGCTTTTTGTGGATCGTACGAATACATTATGGCGAGTAGATGCAAGTACTACTTCATCAGGCTCCTTTCCTCGCTTCCTTTTCTCGCTTCTTTGCTGCTTCTTTTTGCATCACCAGACCGACAAAGGCGCCTATCACTCCGAGACCAAGAACGAGAACAATGGCCGGCAAACGAATTGCCCAGACTCTAGCAGGGAAGAAGTCGTGTATATAGGATCCTGCAGGGAACAGAGGCTGCAGGAAGAAGTGCAGTCAGATACGTGCCTGTTCGGCCGGGCTCTATGAAGTACTCTCCTTGCAACTCACTGTGATCAATGCCCAGATCGTGTAGTAGCTGAAGACGAATGTGGATATTGCCAGTAGAAGACCCCCCAGCAGTCGATCCGAGAAGGCCTGATGTGCAGTATCCAGCATGTCAGTTTCGCCGCAAGATATCTCTAGCAAGGCCACTCACCATTGTATGTCTACACCTTGCTCGAGAGAGAGAGAGAGAGAGAGAGAGAGAGGATGGAGCTAGTAGAGAATAAGATCGGTCCTGCCCATCCTCGACACTTAAGGTTGGGCAGTAGAGTGACTGTAGCATAGGTTGAAGGGGGGCAGCTCCACCTCGGCCACGTGTCTGTGCCTCTTCGTCATTGTTCGCGTCGCACAGACGGGGTTCTACGTTCAGCTCGCACTTTGAGACTAGTCATCACTGCCTTGACCAAGCGCCCGACTCCATCACGGCCGCCTCCTTCGCCTGCAAAGAGGATTTTCTTCCGCCTTGAATATAGCCCTGCACATAGGCGAACCTCCTTACAAGAGTTGAGTACCGCAAGAAGGAGTGGAAATTATCAAGTCATTATCATAGAAAATTGTGGCCTGGAATATGCGCATATGAGTCTTTCCAGCAAAGGCCTTCAAGTAAAGACCACCTTCACGCAAGCAATCTCCATCTAGTCTCGAATAAAGCGTAGAAAAAATGCTTGAAGGCGTCCTAGCCTCTGTTTTAAACAGATTCTTGGCCTCCTACGTCGACGGATTGAATACTAGTCAGCTCAATGTCGGCATATGGAGTGGTGATGTCAAGCTCAAGAAGTGAGTGAGAGAGGGGAAAACGTGAGGAGCATTCACTTAGGTGCTGATCTTTACAATGACTCTCCTTCTATAAATCCAGTCTACGACTCAAGACGTCTGCTTTGGATAAGTTCAGACTGCCAATCGATGTCAAGGAAGGATACCTGGGCGACCTAACTCTCTCTATTCCCTGGTCTAATTTAAAGGGAAAGCCAGTCAGGGTATTGGTCGAGAATGTTTACCTTTTAGCTGCTCCCAAGAACGCAAGTGTACAGGTGGATGAAGATGAGGAGGAAGAGAGAGCACAAGCGGCCAAGCAAGAAAAGCTAGCCAACGCCGAGCTGTTGGGTAGGGACGGACCTCAAGAGATAGCAATGAGTACAGGTGAGTGTCGCATCTTTTCCTCTGTCCGCTTTCCTCCATTGACCACCGTATCTTGATGCAGAGGATGCGCAAAAGAACGAAAGCTTCACAAGCTCGCTCGTCACGAAGATTATCGATAATTTACAGATTACTGTCCGGAATATTCACATACGATACGAAGATGACCTCTCGAATCCTGAGCATCCGTTCTCTGCCGGTCTCACCTTGGCTGAATTCTCTGCAGTATCTACAGACGGCAATTGGAACCCGACCTTCATCCAAAATAGCTCGGAAGGGATACACAAGGTGCGCATGAATATGAGAGATATGAACACAGGCCGCCAGCACTGACTCTTGCTTCACTAACTTTTCTACAGCTCGCTCGCCTAGAATCGTTGGCGGTCTACTGGGACACTGATGCAACCTCACTGGCCGGTTATCCCATAGACGAAGCACAAGAGAAGTTCAAGTCGTTGATTGCGAGGGAAGGGCAGATTCCATCTCATCAGTTCATTCTCTCGCCCGTTTCCGGAGCGGGTAGACTTGTGATGAGGCACAAAATGACACCAGACGTAGCAAAAATGGACGCTGAGCTTCTCTTTGATCAGCTAGGCTTTGCTCTGGATGACGAGCAATACAGGGACGTCATTTCTGTCGCAGACTTGTTTCACTTTTACACTCGACAGGCCCAATATCGAAAGTTCCGACCCAAAGTAGAAGAATTGGAGGAAAATCACCCTCGAGCTATGTTGCAATTTGCCGGTCGAGCGATCCTCAGCGAAGTTCACGAAAAGCACAAAGTCTGGACTTGGGACTTCTTCAAGCAGCGAAGGGATGATCGGAAACAGTACGTCACGCTATTCAAAGACAAGGAACAGCAGTCGCAAAAGCAAAATCAGAGCCAAGCCGGTATTCAGGCTACGCAAAGTGAAGCAGGTACCAGTTTGCGAGAGTTAGAGCAACGACTGCATTACAAGGACATTCGTTTCTATCGTTCGATTGCCAGGAACGAGCTTCGAAAGGAGAGGCTGAAGAAGAAGAAGGAGGATCTGGAGAATCATTCCATCTTGGGTGGCGACTCTCATCAACCGAAGCAAGGAGGTGGCTGGCTTGGATGGATATGGGGGGGAGGAAGTCAACAGGGTCAAGGTAACACAGATGGGGGAATGCTGAACGATGAACAGAAGAAAGAGCTGTACGATGCCATTGAATGGGACGAAGAGGCTGGGTCAAAGGAGCTCACCCAAACCGTCGATTTACCCGAGGATGCGTTGAAGCTGCGCCTCACGACAAAGCTGCAGACTGGCTCCTTTGCTTTGCGCGATCATTCCAAGGGCAACGACATCATCTCTCTCGTCTTCGACAGCTTGCAAGCGGACGTGCTTCAACGAATCGACAACTTTCAAGCTTCTGTTTCATTGGGAGGACTGCGAGTGTATGACGGCACGCTTCCTAATTCACTATACCCACAGATTGTTCGAGTGAAAGATGACGAATTGGACATTATTCAGCAACAGTCATGGAGTGGGACGCTTGAACAGGCGGAGAAGGAAGTCCAGAAAGAAAGTGACCCGGAAAACCCGTTCTTTTCACTACAATTCGAGAGCAAGCCTTTGGACAAGCGCGCCGACAATGCACTGACTCTTCGCATGAGATCGTTGGAGATCGTGTATCACCGAACGTATGTCGAATCGATTGTTCGATTTTTCAAGCCACCGGAGAGTGAGCTAGAGTTAATTGGAGCTTTGATCGACGTTGCCAGTGAGACCATCGAGGGGATTAGAAAGGAGACGAGGGCAGGGCTGGAGACTGCACTAGACAACCACAAGACGATCGACATTGATCTGGACATAAAAGCGCCCATTATCATCATACCAGAAGATGCTAGTAAGCGGAATTGTCAACATATCGTGCTGGATGCTGGTCAGATATCTCTCAGGAGTGTCTTGGCAGATCAGAGTGCAGTCGACACTGTGCGATCCAAGCAGTCGAAGCAATACACCCAAGAAGACTATCGGCAGCTGGAGGACCTCATGTATGATCGATTCTTTGTCAAGCTGGAGAGCATGCAACTCGTCATGGGACCCAATCTCGAGCACTGCTTGAAGAGTCTGAACAGCAGCGTGGATCTGGATCAATCGTTGCACTTTTTGGAGCGAATCAATCTTGACTTTACGTTGCACAACTCCATCCTTCCAAAAGCGCCCAATCTCACCAAATTCAAGCTGACTGGTCACTTGCCGCTTCTTCGAGTGAATTTCTCTGATCGAAAGTACAAGACGTTGATGGCAATCGTCGATGCCGCCATACCACATCTAGACGATGATGATGCCAAAAGCACCAGTCCGATGTCTTCGATCAAAGAGAATAAGCCGGCATCCGATGCTGCTGCTGCTGCTGCAAAGAGAGATAATGAGGGTGAGAAAGGTACATCGGCAGCGAACACTTCCGGCCTCAACTTGAGCAAGGAAAGAAGATCGAGGATAGCTAGTCAGATGCGAGGCGATGAATATGTCGTGGACTCGACAACTTTCGACGACGACGAAGATGAAACAGCAGACTTCAAGGATGCAGAAGATGATACGACGGATCGAATCAATGCGCATCAGAAGAACTTTGAGATGAACTTTGTCGTTGACAGCTTGCAAGGCAGCATCTTCAAGTCGAATACCGATCCGCGAAAGCCAGATCGACTGCTGGTGGAAGCGAAGTTTGAGGGATTCCTGTTGAACTTGGCCATCTTTCCCTATCACATGGAGGTAGAAGTAGGCCTACGAAGCCTGGAGCTAGAGGACAAGATTGTCGATCAGAAGCAAGACCTGTTCCGATCAATGATCACTAGTAAGGTAGTGGATGACGGTGTCGTCAAAAACATCCCGTCCAGGTCCACTGCATCCAGCCCAGACAAGACGAACAAAGACTTGGTGAGAGTCAAGTACACTCAGGTAGACACGGATTCGCCCGAATTCATGACTGTCTACGAAGGAATTGATCAGAGCATCAATGTGGAGGTGTCGACGATCAACATCATGTTGACTAGGGTCAGCATCCTGGCTGTGTACGACTGGATCATGACAACTTTCGTACCGGAAGATCCAATTTCTCCTACGTCGCAGAAGCAGATCGACACGATCAAGACGGAAAACCCCTCAGCGGAAATCCTGGCTAGCACGAGCGAGAGGAAGGAGAAGCTGCGAGTGCGCGTGAAGCTGACGTCGATCGTCATGCGACTCAACAACGACGGTCAACTCCTTTCCACTCTGACGCTATCGACAGCCGATGTCGCCGTCCTCCTTCGAGGCAATACCATGCGAGTGGCAGCCCGACTTGGGTCTTTGCTGTTGCTCGACAACACTCTCCGGGAAACTGCCACTCCTGAATTTAAGAAACTTCTCACAATCGACGGTGATGAAGTAGCCGACTTCACCTATGAAACGTTCGACTCCGCAGACGAGGCAACATATCCTGGCTACGACATGTCCATCTGGCTACGGGCAGGCTCCTTGCGATTCACCTTTATGGAGGAGTCCATCGCCGAGCTGCTCCAGTTCTTCAGCAAGTTTGCACAGATGAAAGCTGTCTACGATGTTGCGACTCAGGCGGCCAGTGCCCAAGCGACTCAGCTTCAGGCGGAAGTCATGAAGATACACTACGACGTCATCATCAAGACGCCAATCGTAGTACTACCTCGAGACGTGTCCTCTTCCGACGTGATCACCGTCAATCTTGGTGAGATCTACGCCCACAACACGTTCCACAACGATGAAAAAAAGAAGCACATCATCACCAAAGTGGAAGCAGGCGTCCGACACATCCGTCTGGCTTCCAGATTGAACATCAAGAAGAAGGAACACCACATTCAGATGATCGATGATGTCAATATCAGCGTGGACATCACGCAGCAAGAGCATGTGGATCACGAGCCTGGCAAGGACTCCACCGAGCCAGACATGCAGATCCTGGCAAAGATGTCCGATGTGAACATTAAGATGACGGAGCAACAATACGCCTTTATCATGAAGTTGACCCAGAGTATTCCCAAAGCTTTCGCGTACGATGATGGTGAAGGGATGGACGAGGAAAGCGGCCTGTACGACGGCGATAGTCTAGCGAGCTCAAGAAAGCAGGTTACAGCTGCAGCAGATCAAGCAGTGAAGCCGGAAGGAGTGGTGGATAAGAAGTCGGGAGTCGACATGCTTCCTGAATTGGGCACAAGGACCGTCGGCAAGGACGGTCAGCCTGCTCCGTTGAGTACGAGTATGGACTTGCTGTTCAACGTTCAAACGATCAACATTGAGCTGTTCACTTCGGCCGCTATTGAACAAGATTCGATGCATCAGGCTTCTTTAGCGACATTTGCCCTCAACGGTACGGAGGTCAAAGTGAAGATGCTTTCTGACTCTTCTCTTGAAGCAGAAGTCACGGTGAAGTCGTTCAATGTCGCCGACACAAGGTCGACCAAAGAGACCAAATTCCGCGAAATCATACCGGCTGTCAAGCATGACGGCTATCAGTTCATGCTGAGCTACACTATGGCAGGAGGAGACGAAGGTAGTGCACTTGCACTGGTCACCATCGACAGTCCTAAGATCATCTTCTCCCTGGACCCTCTATTCGGACTTGTCAACTTCTTCATGAGTGCCTTTGAGGAAGAGCCGGCGTCAGCGACAATCCCCGCTGATGTAGCATCTCGGAAGCGGATAGAGTCCACCAAGACCGGAGCAACCGCCGCGAGACAATCGCAAGCAAGCAAAGGAAAGCCTGCAGACGCAGCAGCCGGAGGAGAGCTGGCATTCCGAATCAATGTCGTCGACCCAACGATTATCCTCTTGGCCGCTCCTGAGCGCAATGATACTCTTGCCATCGTATTGTCTATTCGACAGATTCTTATGTCACAGCAGGGCATCCTGGCGTTGAAGGTGGATCAATTCGGCATGTTCATGTGCGGGATGGATCGACCGAAAGACACACTCCGACTGATTGACAACTTCGACATTGCACTAAGCTTGGATTGTCGCGCAGGAAGTGAATCGATGGGACGGGTGAACACGAGTATCGAGATCAATGTGGACCCGATCGTGCTCCGGGTCTCCATACGAGATCTTTTGGTGATCAGCGAAGTGGTGAACAAGGCGATTGAGATGAGCAATAAGAAGCCTGCTGCCGACGAAAGGTTGAGGCAGCCTTCTGGTGGTGGTGCTGCTAGTACGACGGGAGGAGGCATTCAGTCCATTCGATCTGACTCCGACAGTGAAGTTGGGACAAAGACGACGGCAACACGGCAAAGCAGCCAAAGTGCGCCTCGATTGGAGACAGCGGAACTTGTGATTGCAAAGGAGAAGCTCAAGGCAGACTTCCAAGGATTCCAATTGATCCTGATCGGCGACGTGCATTCCCTGCCCATGTTTGATTGCAACATTTCTGGCTTCAACGTCGACATCAGAGACTGGAGCGCTGACATGAGAGCCGTCACATCGATTGACATGTATCTCAACTACTACAATCTCAGTCGGAGTCACTGGGAGCCACTCATCGACCCGTGGAACGTCGAATTCCTGATGGAGTCCAAGAGCGGCAGTAATCAAGTCTTGATCTCTTCCAAGAAGCGTCTGGAGCTGAACATCACTACTACTCTCATCGAGACGGCCTTGACATCTGCTGCCATGATCGAAAAGGAAACGAAGAGCGGTGTGATCAACGACATCCAAAGAGGTCATCAAGCGCCATTCAAGATACGCAATCGAACGGGCTACCGAATAAGTCTCTGGAGCCAACAGGAAGATGGCAAAGTAGCCCGCCATGGTGCTCAACACTTGGATGACGGACAAGACATGCCTTGGCGATTTGGCGACTGGAAGTTGATGAGGGAGCACATCATCGAAAGCAGCGGAGTAAACGAGTTGAGTGTTCACCTCGAAGGGACAACGTGGGAGCGCATCAAGCACCTCAGTGTGGATCAAGAGGGTGAGAAGGTGATCAACCTACGACCAAAGATGGACAAGGTCACGCATCGCATGCTTTGTGAGGTGAAGTTAGAGAACAATGTCAAGGTGATCACTCTTCGAAGTACCTTTAACATTGAGAACAACACGCTGGTGCCCATCGAATTTGTGCTTTTAGATGCCGATCGGAAGTTGACCGACCGAATCCACAAGATTGCACCTGGTCAAAGCTGCCCTGTGCCCATCGAGGCAGCATACCACAACCAGATTCGACTCCGACCAGATCCTGGATTCGAATATGGCTGGAGTAACGAATCCGTCGGTTGGCAGGATCTCATCAAGAAGTCGACCAGGGTGATGAATTGCAACGATGGAAACGATGACGAAGCACCGTTTCGATTCCAGTGCTTCACTGTCTACGACCGACAGGACCCAAATGCAAGGACGTACCCTCGATTGACTCTTCGTATTCGCGCGCCAGTCGAAGTAGAGAATTTGCTGCCGTACGACATTCAATATCGCATCTTTGACAAGAACCACAATCGAAATTGGTCCAGCTTCTTGCGAAAGGGAGGCATCTCACCGATTCATGTCGTCGATCTGTCTCACCTGCTGCTACTTTCCATCGACATTCAATCTTCCGTCTTTTCTCCCTCTGAGTTTGCCATCATTGCGACGGACAACGGGGACGATTTCCCAGTGGAGAAATTCCTGACGTTGGCCGATAGTGAAAACTTGAAGCTGCAGCTGCGACTGCACTACCACAAGTACCCCGACAGTGGAGGCGCGTTCAAAGTTCAGATATACTCTCCCTACATCTTTGTCAATCTGACTGGCCTGCCGTTCAGTCTGAAGACAAAGAGCTGGATCGGTGGCGCCAAGGTGGTAGCTGGTCAAGATCTGGGTTCAAAGAAAGCCACGTCTGACATTCGAAAAGAGCCTCAGCCGTTCTTGTTCAGTCACCCGTCCAAGGATCGTCGAAACCGTGTGCAGTTGAGAGTGGGCGATTCGAATTGGAGCAGGCCGACGTCCTTTGAAGCGATTGGATCGGCAACAGAGGTAGTCATACCTTCGCTCAGCAAGAATGAGGAGATACACCTCGGTCTTACTATCGAAGAGGGTCTCGGAAAATTCCAGCTTAGCAAAGTCGTTAAATTGACGCCTCGGTACTTGATCCGCAACAACCTGGGTGTGGAGATGAACCTACGCGAAGTGAGTGCGGCCGACTTTATCACGGCGCAACCTGGAAAGCGTCAAGCGTTGCATTCGTTGCGGGTAGGAGCTGGGAAACAGATTTGTCTGGCATATCCCGGCTTGAACAACAAGTGGACTGCGCCCTTCAACCTGGAGGACATTGGCCGAGTGTACCTCCGAATTGCCAAAGTGGGCCATCAGCAACATCTTATAAAGGTAGAAGTGGTGTTGGAGGGACCCACCATCTTCATCAACCTAGGCGAAGAAGCAGGCACCTGGCCATTCATGCTTCGAAATGAGAGTGATTACACGATCACATTCATGCAGGCGATTGAGAAGAGTGAGGGAGCGAAATCAGACGGGGGAACCGATGAAGCTGTTGGAAAGCGCTACGAATTGAAGCCGAAGAGCAAGATGAAGTACGCCTGGGATTACCCTGCCATGTCCGACAAGATCATCAAGTTGGTAGCGAATGGACGAGAGCGTAACGTCAACATCCTCGAGATTGGAAGTCTGTTGCCCTTCAATTTCCCTAGCGGAGATGGACGAGGAAATCGAGTAGTAGCGCTGGATGTCCGAGCAGACGGTCCGACGCAGACGTTGGTGCTGAGCAACTGGACGGAAGCAAACAGTAATTACAAGCTGAAAAGGGCAAACAGCACCTTCAGTCGAACCGACTCGATGCGCACGGATGCTGGATTTGAAGCGATAGACGTAGATACCAAGATTATATCCTCCTTCAACATCGAGCTGGAAGGCGTAGGAATCTCACTGATCAATCGGAGTGTGCAGGAATTGGCCTATATCTCCTTCCGAGGGCTGGAATTCCACTACAGCGAGAGCGAGGTGACGACGGCTTACAACCTGATCTGCAAATGGATCCAAATCGACAATCAGCTCTTCACCTGTCTCTTTCCCATCGTCCTCTATCCTGCCGTGATTGCGCCGAATCAAAAGGACCTGGAGAGTCATCCGACACTTCAGGCAAGCTTGATCCAAAGCAAAGACTCTACCCACGGTGTCACCCACATCAAGTATGCCAGCTTTTTGCTGCAAGAAGTTACCATCGAATTAGACGAAGACTTCTTGTTTGCTTGCTTGGACTTTGCCAAGTTGAAGGGACTGCAAAAGGAAAGCGACAGTCGGATCGTCGATTTTGCAGAATACACGACGAGTATCCCGGAGCCAGAAGACGACTCTAGTAACGGAAGTAGCAATGGCGGCAGCAATGAAACCTCGGATGTGTACATTGGCATCTTGCACCTCCAACCGCTCGCCATCAATCTATCAATCGTCCGCACAGAAAGAAGCGGAGAAGAGGAGACGTCTACTTCTGGTAATCCTCTGTTCTTCCTGTTGAATGCAGCAAGTATGGCAGTGGGCAGTGTGGCGGATGCGCCTATTCGATTGTCCGCTCTCGTGATCGAGAATGTTCGACTGACTCCCGAACTGTTAATAGAGCGGGTGACGATGCACTACACGCAGAGTATGCTGTACCAGCTCTATCGATTGGTAGGAAGCATCGACGTGCTCGGGAATCCAGTCTCGCTCTTCAACACCGTCAGTGGGGGAGTCTCTGCTTTGTTCTATGAGCCATATCAAGGCCTGGTCATGCATGGAAACCACCGTGAATTAGGCTTGGGCTTGGCTAGAGGTGCTTCTACTGCAGTGAAGAGCATCGTGTTCGGCTTGACTGATTCTGCTTCGAAGGTGACTGGTAGTATTTCACAAGGTCTAGCTTCTGCTACTATGGATCGCGAGTTCCAAGCAAGGAGACGAATGACAAAATTCAGGAACAAGCCAAGACATGCACTGTTGGGACTCTCTGCTGCTGGACAAAGCTTCTTTACGAGTGTGACGAGTGGTGTGGAAGGACTGGCGTTGAGACCGCTCGAGGGAGCGGAGGAGAACGGTGCCGCTGGATTCGTGGCGGGGATTGGAAGAGCTTTAGTTGGATTAGCGACCAAGCCGGCCGTTGGATTCTTTGATGCTGCCAGTAACATCACCGAAGGAGTCCGGAACACGACTGGCCTGTTTGAAAAGAACGAAATCGATCGAGTGAGACTGCCGCGATTCATTGCCAGTGATGGCATTGTCAGACCACACAGCGATCGAGAAGCGTTAGGACAGACGTGGCTCAAGAATGTGGATGATGGGAGACTGATGAAAGATCACTACGTCGCTCATGTGGATGTCGGCAACATTCATCATCATCATCGTATCCAACAGGCAAGGAACAACGAGGGAGGAGAAGGAGAGTATCAACGAGCCGGCACGGCGCAAGGTGACAACGTGGTCTTGTTGACGATCAGCAGGATACTGTTCATCAGAACGGTCAAGATGAAGGTGGCATGGGAAGTCCTGCTCAGTGATCTGAGTAGTATCAGTCTGGAAAGTGAAGGAATTGCTCTGATCCTGAGAGGAAACATTGCAGGTCCATTCCTGCCCTTGCGCGATGTTGGGAGCAGGAATTGGCTATTCAAGCAGATTTCACGAGTCGTACAGAGCTACAATGCAGCGCACCAGCAGTAAAGGGGGGGCGGGCGGGCGTAAGTGTAGTGTGTTTTGTTCCACTTTTTTATCTTTCATCTCAATGAATGCAATAAACATTATGCTGAATCGAAGAGAAAGACAAGGATTTGCCTTATATGATGGCCTCCCTCAGACGCTCTTTCAAGGAGGAGGCCCTAGTCTCTCCACAAGATACTGTCGACATTCCTGGTGCCTTTGTGCTCGTGCCAAGGCGAGGGCATGTGCGATTTCCTCGCGGTGCAGGCTTCCCAAGGTGATCTTGGCTTCTTCACCCGTCTGGCCGTACAGTTCGCCTACTTTCTGAAGCAAGAAGTCTCGCCTGACTGATTTGGCAAGACTGTGTCCGCCCTGTGACACGGTACGTCAGTTCTGAGAGCGCTATCACGTCCACAACAGACCCTTTAAAGTATGATAAGTAGGGAAATTGAAGCTCACCTGGATGAAAGCATAGTACTTTGCTAGACATTCCACTCTTTCCATGTTGCCTGCTTCGTCATCACCGACTAGGATCATCTCCTTCTCCTTCGGTGTGAGTCGCTCTATCGTATCTCTCCGTAAGGTTTGCATTTGCCTCTTTCCCAGAGTTTCCATTTTTTCATTCAATCGGAGGATCCTGTTGCAGAATCTGACCAGCTTCTCCTTTTCGTCGTGTGGTAGATTCGAAGACCAATGCTTGCTGCACTGCCTGATCGCCGTCATGGGAAGCTGAACACTTGCCGGCTCATCATGTCTCGAGGACCCCGTTGCTGCTGGTGTTGTCGTCGTCGTTAAATTCGTCACTCCTTCTGGACCTGCTGCGCTCTGATCATCCTGTTCTTTGTGCCTATCCCAACTCGCATCTTTTGCAATGAGAAGTTTTTCGTAATCAGGTATTTTCTTTAGGATCCTCGATCTTGCATTTGTCGCTCGCTCAGATGCTTGTGGAAGGTATTGATCTGCCACTCTCTCAACTCGCATCTTTTCGGTCTGGGTAAGATTCAGCCTTGTGTACCAGTGCTTGTGATCGCCTCGTCCATCGTATGTCAGCTGTCTACCCCCATCAAAGCTATAAAGCTGATTGCCGGTCGGAGTCAAAGGGTGCTTCTGTGATGTGGTTGAAGCATGCTACGAAAGAGGAAAACTGCCCATGTGAGCATAGCAGGTCAAACATTGTAGTGTTGGTGCTACCATACTCACGCCGTTCAAGTCGTCTCGTGGTTTATGACTGAGGGAGGAAGGAGAGGGAGAAGATGCGGCACCACTGCTCTCGCCTCGCGGGCCACGTTGATGCGTGATGTTGTCGATCGCGACTTGCTTGAAGGTATCTGGGCTGACGATCAAGTCTTCAAACGAGTTAACACGGCGGTGAGAAGGTCGATTCGACACCGGCATAGCAGCAGTAAGCCGAAGCAGTGAGGACAAGACGACGAGGAGGGGTGTGGAAAACATTCGCAACATGACAAAGAATCACTTTGATGTGTTCCGCGCAGGATCATGATGAAGAACAAAAGATCAGGCGCATTGGCAAACGAGAGTCATGATGGGAATTGCTGTGGCATAAATGAATGGGCGCTTGACATTGCTGCTGAATGCACAAGTCCATTCATGTCCTATACTTCGGTGTGACGCTTGAATGATTCAGGCAAGAAAAATGTGCCGAAGTCGCTCCGGGGTGGGTTTCTTCGTAGGCCTACCCTACGTGCCGCACCGCCCTTCCCTCCAATCACAGGCTCTAGTCATCTGTGAGACTTTTTGGTCCGCAGACTTGATGGATCTGACGTTCAGAGCATCAGACTCCCCTCCCCTTCGTTAGAGATAGTAGCCGTTGCGTCGATGTTCTCGCACTTCCACCAATCTCCCCAACGCCGAATCAATGTCCTCACCGTCGTCGAAGCGACCGTCCCAGCCTTGCCAATCTGCTCCAATCTGTTGCAGTTCTTTGATCGAGTTGAATGCGGAGCCCAACTCCCGCGTCGCTTCTGACCACCTATCCTCCAACGCAAGAAGCGTCACCTTTTCAGCAGTTTCCGTATCGAGTGCCGATAGCATGTCGTGGATGTACTGCTTTGATTCCTTTAGTACGAGCTCGGCTGCTAAGCGAAGGTACCGATTGTCGTTGTATCTCAGTCTACTCGACCAACGATGGTGTCCAGTCTGTGGGCGAATTGGGGGGGGGGGAGCGAAATCCACGTTCATCTCACCATCGCATCAATATTTAGCCGGTGATGAAAGTTACTCACCGATTTGTGCAGAGCAGAGTACCTGCATAGGAGCTGATTCTTGTCCTCCTTGGAGCCAGAGACGATTGTCTCCCTTTCTCCCGTCGTCAACTGGCCAAGAATGCATCTTCTGTGTTTGCATTTCGTCTTGTTCGTATCTGTTATCCTTCCAGCGACATTCAGTACTCTGACGGCAAAATCATCAAGAAGGAGCTTTTGGAAGGAAGCGCTACATGCAGTTTCTTGCGTCAATGGCTGCCCATCGAGCAAGCCTGCTTGGGATCCAGTGGCGGGGGCACAGTGTGAAGTCGGCCCAAGATCGGTGTGATTCTCTGCGTCTTTTTCAAAGGAGTGACGTGACGACCCTGCCTGGCCCTCGTAGACGGTGTCCCACCGGCAATTCTCCACGATAGCTCTTCTCTTCTCGGCAGGCATCGACATGATGAAATCGACCCGCTTCTTGTTGTACGCCTTGTGTCCTTGCAAGAAATGATTGACAAAATTCTCCAGTCGAAGTCTTTCCAGTGGGCTCAGTCCGAGCCTGACATACCAGTGCTGCTTGAATTTCGTTTCCTTTGAACTTTTCCGAGGCGGTGCAGATACGCTGCTGCTTTCAGCCAAAGCATCTGTACTGACGCTTGCCTCCTGCCCAAGTGTAGGGCTTGATATTAATGCTTGCTGAAGACTGGCAGAATGAACGTCAAGATCATTGAATCTGTCCACCGATCGTCTTGGAGGCCGGTGATATTGAGCATGACCTGGAGAAGAGGACAGCGTGCGACTGGGGATCTTGGTACTGTGAGCAACCACTGGGTCATATTCTACTGAGCTCGTGGGGCTAAGCATGGCCTGACTCAGCTCGCAAGAGAACACCAGAAGCAATCCAGTGAGCAAAGTGATGGCCATCGTTGCGGCTGCACTCGAGTGGCGGTAAGATGAATGTGTGCTTTGGTGAGAGTGACGAGGTTCGAACAAGGGCAGGGACATACTTGCATTGCAGCTACCTCGGGACAAGTCTCCATCGGGTACCTGAAAGCACAGGACCGCATTCAGAGCGAGCGACGAGCGAGTATCCCAGTTCAGTGTGCGATGTGATGGACAGACAGAAAGATTCTTGTGCAGATTATGGCAGCGAGAACTGGTCGATATATATGCTCGCACTCGTCACTGCTACTCACGATCCTTTCACATCGCCCCTCTCCGCTGCTACTATTCCGCAGCACTCTAGGACGCCAGTAGCGATACTTGAAAAGACACACATACGTCCTGCTACGAGGATGTCATTGCGAGCACGACGAATCTATTCATCTCTGAAGAGCGCCATGCATGCCTTCGACCGCAAGACAATGTCAACCCTCTCTCTCTCATTGGAGGGCTCTGCACGCATTCACGACTAGGAGCCGGCCACGGACACCTTCTCCCCTATAATGTCACTAGAAATGGATGACGCCTTCAAAATGTCATCCATAAGTATCGACGCGAGCCACGTGGCACTCCTTTCTTCTACCGCACGGAAGAGGAAATGTTTCATCCCTTTGCCCGGCATCGAGTCACCTCACTGGAGCCGGAATTACCAATTGCCGACCAGTGCGGCACCGAAGGTGGCCTGCGTCAATCCACACAGTCGGTTTTGCAATTTTTACTGATTAGAACTTTTTGGCCGCAACTTCGGTTATGGCCCTACTACGAAAGTGTGTCGGAGCCGCACCACTTCCAAGAAATGACACCCAATCCATTGCTAGGCAATTTGTTCTAATTATATTGAAAAGAGAGGAAAGACAGGATCAGATAAGGTCGGAGAGGACAAGCGTTATGCGCGTCTAGTCTTAATTTGAGTTTTGAAGATTATTGGTAATTCCCCTAAGTTAGTCTGGGTTGAGTTAGACGGGATCGAAGGGACCGTTGTGTCAAGGCACTTCAACCCTGTGCGAATGTTGAGGACACTGCACTCTATCCTCTCTAGCCCGTAAAGTGGTATATCTGCAATAGACTTTCCATGCAATGCACGGCCGTGTCTTTGATGTTGGGCCCTTCCGAGGGGCAGGATAGGGTGGTGTATATTCACAGTAAGACTTCTTATAACATTTAGGACAAATGCCATGGCCCTGCTCTGCCCTCCGGGTCACTCAAGCGGAGAGGCCGGGGAGGAAGAAGGAAGAAGGGAATAGGGAATAGGACAAACAAATCCACAAACAGACGTCGCCAGGAGCTGCACTAGCCAGGGAGGGTTCCAAGAATTCTACCGATCGGTCGTTTTCATTAACAAATTTGGAGCTAGCATAGAGTGGTAAGGGGGGGGGAAAGCAGAGAGGGCAGGAGGAGGAAAGAGCCGACAAGGACAGGACAGGTACGTACTGCAACGATTTAGCAAGCCTTTTCATCTAATTTCCCGAGCTTGTTTCTGTAAGAGACGGCAGATCCCCCTCACCCCCCCCCCTTTACGCCGGACGTAGGAGATTGCAGGGTGACTGCTTCCATCTCTGTCTTGACTAAGTCTATCCTCCCGTTCCATCCCCCCCCTTGATCTCTCTCTCTCTCTCTTCTGGCAATGCAGCGGTAGTGTAGCATTGTATCGCGACATCAGTACAAATCCCGACTCTGTGCTTCCATTCATTTCTGATCAAGATAGCAGCAGCGTTTGCCGCAGAGGAAGAAGGTGCACTGTGAGTGATTGTAGGTGTGGAAGAGAGGTAGCACGAGAGGGTCAGGCATCCAAAACGAAGGGGAGACAGGGCAGCAGAGGACGTCATAGCGGTAGCAAAGGTGGAGGGATGCCAAGGGAGAATGAGGTATATATGCCGGATCCCTGCGTGCCATAGTCGGCCTCGTCTCGGGGACGGGATGAACCTTTTTCCCAAGTTCAGCCTCCTTGAATCTTAAAGGGAAGAGACCTACGATGAGCCGGTTCTTGACAGGAGAAAGGGCGAGGCGACATTGAGTGGACTTGGGGCTGTCCATCGCTGGCTGGGCTGAGTGTGGCAGTTCAAGACGTTGGGCGTAACACCATACTTCTGTTCTCCTCTCCCTTTCCTTCATCTTCCTACATTGCAATACACCGAAGCTGCTCCGAGCTCTCGACTCGTGTAGTTGTGTGTCTCCTCTTCTTCCTGTTGCGACATCCAGTCGAATCGGCATGCTAGACGATCTAGGCTGTGTCGATGCGCTCTTGATGACCCGCTCTTTCTGCCTTGTGACTTGCATTGGATGAAGAAAGCTTACAAAGGGCTCCATACCTTCCACTTCGTCCTTTGCAGCATAGACCGTCTTTCATCGCACGTACAGAGCCAGATCATCAGACACGCCTACCTTCAAGGACCTCTTCCAAGACATAGTAGGTCATCTCCATTCGCGGACATGACAACGGCGACCTTTGAAGGCAACTCGATGGAGACGTCTCCGAGTAAGATGGACTGTCTGAAACAAGCGCAGTCCACTTCATTGTCCCCTCCTTCTGGTGAAAGGAAGAATCTCGATAAAAGTGAGCCAGGCCATGGCGAAGGACGGCCGAGGTCCACATCGCAGGTCGGCGGACTGTCAGTTGCTCAACTGTTGTCCTCCTCTGCACGAAAGAGGTCAGGATCGTCCAAGTCGCCGACAGAGGATGCAAACGAAGACGCTGCCAGATCTACCTCTTCAAAGTCGTCAGTGGGAAATGCAAAGTCGAACCTCGAATCGACAACATCGAACGAAGCTGTTGCAGCGTATCAATACACGGCGATGCAGCAAGTGACGGAGAATCGAGAGAACATGTGAGTTGTTCCTTCCCTCTTTTACTGTTGAGAGCTCATCTTCGGGAATGCCTTGCCTGACGACCCACACCTTCACCTCGACTTCATCCAGTGAGTACAAGCTGACCATTCGTGAGCAACCAAAGCACTCGAGGATGTGCGGGGTGGGCGAGAAGGCGGACCGAAGACCAATCGACCCTGCGCCAATCATCCAATTGCGAGTCATCACACATGATCATGGCCCCCCACCTCCTTCCTTGCCGACGACAGATAACAAGTCAGTCGAAGTGGAGCAAGATCATGTCCGACCTGTTACGCAAGAGAGTCCGACGCTGCCTATCAGTAGAAAGGAGAGTGTTGTCAGTACGGCGTCTTCGAGTTCGGGCGGAAAGATTATTCGACGAGGCGTGCCCATCGAGACAAGTTGGGGTCAAGGATGGGAAGACAAGACGTGGTACTTGGAGAATCCGTACTACTTCATGTATGCTATGTTGGCCGACGCTGAAACGGACGAAGAGCTTCACCTACTGCAAGACGGAAAAACTCGATACACAACTGGAAGCTGCGTCTCCTGCCTGTATCACCTGAAAGACATCGACGGTTCCGAACAGGGCTTCTTCGTCTTTCCAGACTTGAGCATCCGAGTCGAAGGGCGATATCGCCTCAAGCTTTGCCTCTTTGAGACGATTGGGTGAGTGCCATTGAATGAGGATCGGTGTTCTCTTTCTACTCGTCGGGCCGCTCATCGATCCGTGTGTCCCCTCACTTACAGTCACGAGGTCCACCATTGCAAGTCAGTCTATTCAACGCCTTTCAATGTGTACACTGCGAAGCGTTTCCCCGGAATGGAGGGTAAGTCTGCGATGAAGGATATGTGCGCTGTGAAAGGCTTCTCACTGACTTGTATCTCTTCTTCTTCTTCTTCTTCTTCTTCTTCTTCTTCTTCTTCTGCAGAGTCGACTCTCCTCTCCAAATCTTTCGCAGATCAGGGACTGAAGGTTCGAGTCCGCAAGAATCCTCGAGCGAGGAGGAGTAAATACAACAGAAAGCGCAAAGGACCTGGAGAAAGTGACGACGATTCAGATGAGAGGCTGGCCATTGCTGACACGATAAATGCGTCGGAAGATTCCTTCAAGAAGAAGAGCAGGGCGAACGAGGTAGAGTATGGGAGGCAGATGTATGAGCAAGCTCCTTTATCACTTCATGCACATCAAACGAGGCCAGGCGACCCACTGTACGCTCGCGCTTCACCTCACAGAGAAAGAAGGTACACCACCGAGGGCAGCACTGCCGCTGCTCCTGGGTACCCCTACCATCGACCACACTCACAATCAGTCTTGCAAGCACCCGACAATACAATGGCGCCTCGAAGGGATACTTTTCAGCTGCCACGAATGCACAGCGATCCGAGGCTGACTCTGCCGCCTACGAGCAATTCCCCGACTCATGCCCGTCTAGAGCCCTTTCATCAATACAATCAGCAGCCGCACCTCCCACAGCCTCATTCATACTCACATCCATATTTTCAAGAGCAGCAGCAGCAGCAGCAGCAGCAGCAGCAGCAGCATCAAGACTCCTCCTCCTCCTCCTCATCACATCAACGCTACCAGAATACTGGTTACCCCGATGAACGCTATCCCCCTCGCTATTCCAACAACAGTCACGCAACCTACCAAGAACAAGCTCCACCGACAGTACCACTTCCAGGACGAGAAGGAGGAGGAGGGGATGGCAGATACGAAGAATCGCGACCTCGCTTTCCACCGCCAGGTGTTGCTTCGAGGGACTATCCATCGATGCACCCCTCCACCTCCCCCATACCGCGAGACAGTCATGTTCCTAGAGGTCCGTCTCCCCTGCCTCCACCACCTAGATCAGAAGGCAAAGAGAGCTACAACAATCGCCACGATGCGAGGCACACCCTGCCTCCTTTACAACGTACACTTGGCCCACAAGATGCGGCCCGTTTGGCTTCACAGCCATACTACGATGGTCGACCAAGCCAATCAGCCATTATGGATCCAGGTTCCTCCTCCGTTCATGCAGCAGACGACAAACTCAACAGACACATGCCACCACCTCATCTCACAAGAAATCAAGCTCAGACTGGCTACTCGACAGTGCAGCAGCAGCCAGGCTTCCGAATCGACGATCGAAGAAGGAGCTGACCCCTCTCTCTCTCTCTGTCTCTCTCGCTCTCTCTTCGTCTTGTCACACGAGTGCAATAAGCTCTACTGTTCTTAAACTCGCAATGATTAAAAATTTAATTGAAATGAAGCCATTTCCTCAAACACTATTTACTCCCTGATCGCATTGTACAGAGAAAGGACCCTGAGTGACAGACGAATAGCACATGAAACCACTTGATGACACATGTAGAGAACAGAGGAAATCAGATCAGGCAACAGAGAGAGACAAGAGGATGAGCGACAGATTTTTAGAAGTAGTCTCCGTGTTGCAGCATGGCGTCTGCAACTCGCTTGAATCCAGAGATGTTGGCACCTTGGACGAGAGAGGGGAGCTCCTTTTGATTGTCGCCCTCGGCTGGGAATTCGCCTCCAGTCTTGAAGCACATGTCGTACACATTCTTCATGATGTCTTTCAGCTTTTGATCGACTTCTTCTGGCTTCCAAGTCAATCGCTGACTGTTCTGCGCCATTTCCAAAGCACTGGTCGCTACACCACCTGCATTTGCCGCCTTTCCAGGCCCATACCAACATCCTTCTTTACCCTTGGCAATTCGACTCTTCTCGAAGGCTTCGATACCACCTGCATCGACACCCATGTTGGATCCTTCAGCAACAAACTTGCATCCCTTTTTGATAGCGGCTTCGGCATCGCTTGCGTCCAATTCGTTCTGAGTGGCACATGGCAAAGCAATGTCGTATGAATCGACCAACTTCCAGGGTCTTGCTCCGCCCTTGTGGAACTCAAGTGCTCCACCTTCATCTCCCAACGAACTGAGTTCCTTTCGGTCGTACTTGATCTTGTAGACCTTTTCAATGATCTCCTTTGTGTAAGGCTTGGAAGCATCCTTCACAATGAGAGAGCCCTTGGAGTCAGACAGAGAGAGGACTGTTGCTCCGAGCTCCATGCACTTCAATGCCGCGAACTGGGCGACTTGACCCGAACCACTGATGACGACCTTCTTTCCCTCGAATCCCTTGCTGCCGGCACCTTCAGCGTACTTGATCATGTGTTCGACGTAGTAGATCAGACCGTAACCAGTGGCTTCGGGTCGGACGTGAGATCCACCCCAGTCTAGGGCCTTTCCAGTGACCATACCGACCCACTCATTCTTGATGGCCTTGTACTGACCGAAGAGGAAACCTCCCTCTCGAGTCGAGAAACCAATATCACCAGCAGGAATATCAGTGTCGGCACCAATGTGGCGAGTGAGCTCAGTAGCGAAAGACTGTGTGGGGGGAGGGGGGGGATTGAGTAGGAAGAGGGAGGTCAGCAGAGGCATCGTCCAGTGTCTATCAGGAGTAAAAAGGCATGACGAACCTTGACGAATCGTCGGACTTCAGCAGGCGACTTTCCCTTGGGGTCGAAGTCTGATCCTCCCTTGGCTCCACCGATGGCTTGACCGGTGAGGGCGTTCTTGAAGATTTGCTCGAAACCCAAGAACTTGAGCACACTCAAGTTCACAGTGGGGCTGTTGAGGGGAAACGAAAGAGGAGACTGCTGTCAGCTTACTGGCAGGCGCAAGATAACAAGAACCAGGACCGGGCCAACTCACTGCAATCGAAGACCTCCCTTGTAAGGACCAAGAGCAGAGTTGAACTGATAAGATAAGGCAGGAGAAAGGATTAGATCGCCAGGAAGGATGCGCTTGCAACAGAGATGCATCTCGAGGAGGAGAGCGGATGAGTCGGACTCACCTGAACTCTGTAGCCTCGATTGACTTGTGCGACGTGGTTGTCATCTGATAAATGGAGTACACATGCGTCAGAAAGTGAGTAAAAAGGAGGAGAAGAAGACAACCTCCCCTAGCGTCGACTAAGAAGAAAGTGATCAGACCCACCTTCCCAAACAACTCGGAATTGGATGATCCTTTCGGGAATCTGAACAACTTCGAGAGCTTTCTTGTATTCGGGGTGCTTCTTGATCAAAGGAGCAAGAGTGTCCGAGATCTCTTTGAGAGCCTGCAAGGGATGGCAAGAGGAAAGGAAAAAGTAAAGTCAGCCATTGCTCGTGGCTATAAATGCAGGGGCTCTGTCATGAAGACGGCATGCCACTGTTAGGATCACTCACTTGCTCGAACTCGGGCTCAGATGGTAGATGAGACATGGCTAGATGGATGAAATGGAGGAGAAGGAGAGACTGTCCAGAATGGGTGTGGGGGAGGAAAGGCAAAGAGCTAGGAAGAAATCGGGGGGAAACGACTTGTTGGAGATATCTATCGACTGCACTACTGTCCTTCCCTTCCCACTACTGCTTTGTACTTCCTAAGAGGTTGTCAATCTTTTCACTAGTCGGTAATACGAATCGGATGACTAGTCCTCTCTTATCCCTTGTATTCGAAAGGTGGGATCGTATTCCTATGCGACATTACTATTCCCTCTCCTGCCAGTGCCACTTCTCTGTCCATCCGATTCTCCAGCTGCAAAATGAAAGGTCAAGGAAAAGCGACTTGCCTAATCTTCCTGTCCGTGCATTTCGCAAGATAACGCCTCCCCCCTCTCTCTCTCTTTTAATCATAAGTACAGTAGGATATTTGAATGAGTGGCGCGCTCTAGACCGAATATTATAATTTCCTTGACGGTCTATGAACAGGATTATTATTTTAGTTGTGTCACACATCTCTCTGTCCTACTGAGCATCTATGATCGAGTACTGTAACTCGATAGTGCGAGGTCTGCGGTATCAGATTGTAGTAGTCCTGTAGGTTGAGTTGAAGAGTCTTCGCTTGGAAGAGCTAAGAATTTGAAATGCAGGAAGATGAGTTGTTAATATTGTGCAAAGTACGGAGTAAGATGACATATTATAATGAACTACAAAAATCAAGTGAATCTGAGTCGCCAGAGATAAGAAAATTCGTTTTCTTTTCTGGGAGCTTGCTTCTCCCCATCCAAAGAGGTCTGTCTTCCTCTTTCCCAAGATGGACTGGCCGTTGACGGACAAACGTAAACGTGGCGATGGCAAGAAGCAGACAGAAGCAGCTTAAGTCGGGGTCGGGACGAAAGAGTTCAAGGGCCCCTCCAAATCTGCAGGGACGTCCCGTTGCTTCGACTAGTGTATAGATACGTCAAACCTTAGATGTGTTTTGAGATGATCAATCTTTCTCCCCCTGATTGTCCTTTTGTTGATTACTTATCTTGTCGGAACGAATCGATCCACTCAAGCGAGAAAACAGGCGAAGACGTATTGAAATTTTATCATCTCACTAAGCACTGCGAATTAGAGCGCTCCCAATTTCCATAAAGATAATTACTTGTACATGACTAGGATTTAGAGGAGCACCGGAAGAGAAAGGAAGGGGAGGGCGAGCCTCAAAGGAGTTCGTACAGATGAGAGGGGAAATAAAGGTGATATACAAGTCAGCGGGATTTTGAAAGGAAGACCGGGCCGTCCGATATAGTACAATGGGATTCATTAATTTGAGACCAACAGACAACTTCGCTTGTGATGAGAATCTGGCTTTCAAGTTTTCTTTCTTTTCGAAGTGGATGGAGCAGAAGGAGGAGTGTCCGACCTCTCAAGACGCCATCGGCTCGCCTTGTCGGTTGGCCATGGAAGTGAGGCATCGCATCAAGTTGTCCCAGTTGTCTGCCGACATTTGCAGATTGGCAGGAACGTTGATGTTCATGTTCGGTGGGATGGCCAGACCAAGCGAGGCGAGGTTGACTGTCCCGTAGCTCATGGAATGGGCTTGCAAGGTATTGCTGATGGACATCGAGGCAGCAGCTACGGCCCCTTCCTGCTGTTGCTGTTCCGTTGGAAAGGCCATGGGTAGATCGGGTACGGAGGGCAAGGGCGAATAGATTGCATCCAGATCTGCTCCTTGACTTAGTGTCGAATTCAACGACTTGTTCGAGGCCGCTTTGCTGAAGGGTAGTGCTACTCCGCCCATAGTCTCCATGCTGCTGTCACTACTAGCTGCCATACTCGCTTGCATGAGTGAAGTCCAATCAAAGCTGGGCATGGTCACCGACGGTGTGGTAGAAGAGTGAGCTTCCTCTTGCGTCTGTTGGTGGTAGATGGGATGTAGAGGACTTCCTTGATCGTGATGCTGTTGCTGCTGTTGATGGTATGACTCGGCAGAGGTTCCATCGAAGAAGGGCTGATTTGCATCGACGGGAGTACATGCCGCCGCAAGATGTTGTTGAAATTGTTGAGACTGTGCGTATTCCACCGGAGGCATCTCAAAGGGGTGAGGTATCTGGTGTCTTGCTGTCCAGCTGCTCGTCGCTGTCACCGAATCTCCCTCGAATGATCGCGAGAAGGAGTCGTTGAATTCGGTAGGAAAGGCAGTGCTGTTGCCTTCCATATTACTGACCGTAGCCCTCCTTGGTCCGTGACCGTAGTGAGGGGAGAATGCAGAGGTAGCTTCCTCGCTGATGCTCATCATATCCTCCTCTTCGTCTCCGAACGAGCTTGATGTTGACACGGACGTCATTTGACTGACACTCGGTCTTCTGCCCGTCGTTGCTGCCCGTTCGCGCTTCATCGACTTGACAGTGTAGGAGCACTGCTGCGCGTTGAAGTCGCTGGTGCTGCATCGAGTACAGGGTGCCTTGCCATCACACTTGGCTCCCAGATTGCTGCACCTCGAACAAGTCCCTTCCTTGCTGCTCTTCTTCTTGCCGCTCCCCGACGATCTCTTTGGCTTCTCCTTGATCTTTTCGTGCAGAAGTCGATGATGACGAACGAGTGAATCTTGTCTGCTGAAGCACTGCAATTGCAATCAGAAGAAAGGAATGGTGTCAATAATAAGGAAGAAAGACACCAGACTAAGGGAGTACGGCTCACCTTACCACACCGCTCGCAGCAGTACGGCTTGCAGACTTGATGGCGGAGAGAGTGTCGCTGTAGGTGTACCTTTCTGCAGGATTTCGGTCATCATGGCTGTCAGATTTCTGGCCGAGATGTAACTTCGGTGTGCGTGCCTCGCCCCAGGCATTCGTCCTTTTTTTCCTTTGCAATTACTCACCTGGCAAAGCAAGCGCCACAGACATCACATTCATGCGGTTTCATCTTTTTAGCATTGGCAACCGCACCGCCACCGGCATCCAAGCCCACCATCTCACATTCCGATGGTGAGACAGCCGAAGCAAATGTTGACGTGGATGTCACAGAAGTAGCAAACGAAGAAGCCAACGTTTGAGCATTGCTGATGTTACTAAGACTACTGTTCGCGGAGTAGGGCGATGAGATGCTGAAGGGCGACGCCATCGAGTTGGGAGACATGACATCCATCCTTGAAGAGGCACCAGGAATGCCAATAGGGTAAGCAGCCATGCTTGTTGCAGTCAGCAAGAGGTCGCTCTACAGAGTGAAACGATGAAAGATGTAGTCTTGACGATGGGCAAGTGTGCTGAAGAACGAATGATCAAAAGCGAATCAAGGAGAGGACAGAAGAGGTGGAAAAAAATGTGAGAGAAAGGGACAAGACAAAAACCCCAGAGAAAACGAGAAAATCCGGGGTAGAGGGCGACGAGGGGACACAGACTGGGGGCGCGGCGCGGACTAGTGGAGAAAAAAAAGGTCCAATCAAAAAACAAAAGTGACGAAAATATAGTAATAAAATTTAGAGAATTTGAAATGAGAAAATAGGAAGAAAGGCAAATCATTGTCGGAGGGCTGGGCAAGAGAGGAAGGGAGGGAGAAGAGAGAAAGAGAGAGAGAAAAAAAAGAGGTCTTAAATGCTTAATTAGATCGACACAGTGGGCTAGTGCGCGATTGTAGGAACGCTTATGCGCTTGTCTTGCCGCTCTTTTAATATACAAGAGACACAGTGCTAGGAATAGAGGATTGTAGTCGGAAAGCTACCCTTGAATACTTCCTAATTAATTAATGAAACGCTCGAAATGGACATGATGGCTGCTATTGCTGTAAACGAACAGCTCCGTAGGTCGCGCTCGCTCATAAAGTCCAATTATTGCTTCCGCGGGGACCGAATAGGAAAACAGAAAGAATTGATCCAAACGCCTAAAAGAGCAGGATGGACAATGTAGTGGACCACCCACCCACTCGTACTTGTTTGTTTCTGGCAAGAACCAGAAGCAGTTGGATCGGCTGGACAGGGCAAAGGAACGAATGTGATCTCGTCTCAGACACACAAGAAGGGACAATGCGCTGGATCCGTCTCGGCTTCGATTACTACGCATACACACACACACAACGAAGCCGCTTCTGCAAATCTATCTAATAACATTGTAAGGCTCATCCGAGCAAGAAGTAATAAAAGACCCGACTATCCATTTAGACATGTTACACAATCGCGCGCCACTGAGGGAGACTAGAACCCGTTTGGCCCTCTTTCCCCTCTCTAGGCTGTGCTGATGAATGCGAGAAGAAGTATTAATTCTACTAGCAATCAAAGTCACTTGGCACGCCAGTGTTGTGTGTTCACATATATTATTATAGCAAAGGCAGTAGCCCTGTTAGTAAGACATGCTTACACAGCGCTAACATCCGCATTACCAGCGCTTCAAACAGACATACAGTACAGTCCTGGGAGCAATACAAAAACCCACGCTGGGCTATAGTCGGGACGCGCACAAGCCGAACGGATGTTGCAATGCGGAGTTCTAATATGCAAGCTAAAGTCTGGGGTAGCGAGGAGGGGAAAAGACAGTAGCGAGCAAACTGTACAAGTCAGCTCATTTGCTGGGGCGGGGATAGCAGCAATGCCTCCTCCCCCCCTTCTCACACACAACGAGAGAGAGAGAGGGAAATCCTTTGACGTTAGCGTCGAAGGTGATTAGAGTTCCGTCGAAAGCTCTTGCTTCTTTGCTCTAAGTTGATGACGCTTCCATGATACGCCCATGCAAGACAGCCTAGAACGAAAGGGGCGGGTAGAGAAGGGGCCTAAGGCATTGTCATGCAAGGACTCGACTGTCGAAGAAGGACACACACAGATGAAGGTCCCTCTTTAGATCTTGCAGCATATCGTAAGCGGACAGGGGGCTAGAACCGGACTAGTCCTGAAAGGAGTAGATTGATAGCATCCTCGGCTCGCAAGCAGTACAATGCAGAGTGTCATCCGATCAGATGTTGGCGAAGGGGGGAATGCATCGCTGGATCTTGGCTGCAGGCCACACGACTTGCATGCATCTATCGAAGGAGGGGGAGGGCGATCTATACCCTTCTGTGATCCAATCAAAATGTGCATGTCCGTTCTATTCCAGCCTTGCTTTTCCTTGCACTCTTCCCACTTGCTCCGCCTTTCCTTTGCCCCCTTCTTCCCCGCGGTTTTTAGAAATAGAGCCTCGACTTCTTGAATTATCGAGTCCTAAACAAAACAGCGTGTCTGACGTGTCAAGGGTCGGTATGCTCATGGCTTGGGCCTCCTCGTCCTCGTCCTTGGTATTTGGCAGGCTCCAAAGGGGCGTTCGAGGCCTTGGCTTCATTCTCCTTTCGCTTTCTCCCCCTTCTCCCTCCCTCCCTCTTGCAACTCCGCCCCTCATCACAATGGCACTGTGCGTTGTCGCTCTCCTTGTGTTTAGTGTGCCACTGTGCTCCTTCCTAGTGTGCCACTTGCCTTCATCCGATGCCATGAGAATTGTACCCTTCCTTTTTCTTCCCCTCTCTTTCTCTATTCCCGGGACGCTCATCTCATTGGGTCCCCCTTTTCGAAGTTTGCAATTCCATAACAAATACTCCCCTTTAATATCCTGCAATTAACGAAAAGCTAGTTGCGTCGGCAATGGAGAAAGAAACAAGGGAAAAGGGCCTGACGTGGCATGCCTGATACTGTTAAGTGGTCTAATCTCAGTCTATATTCCTTGTCTCTTTTCATTAATGTACCCCAGCTTTTTGATCTTGTGCACGCAACGCGTATAGACACATCCCACTTGTAACGTACTGTACCGTAGTAAGTAAGCACTCTGCAACCGAAAAAGCAAAAGTTGAAGAACACAGGCCAAGACATGCACTATATCTCGGCTCTCCAAGTGTGCGCCTCTCTTCTGTCTTCTCGATGCATTGTATAGTGCACAAGCGGAAAGGTGAGTGGCCCATTCGTTCTCTTGGCATTGGAGTATCGCCTCGTGGACTTCAGCATCATATCCCTGCACACATCGTCTGTAAGAAAGTCTTGCAAGGTGTGAGCCCTCGCGTCTTTCGCTGCAATATGTATCACAAGTCTAATTCCGTCAGCGAGAAAGGTACAGAGAAACGAAAGAAGAAAAAGAAAGGAGTACAACAAGAAGAGAGAGAGAGAGGGAAGAAAAAGGGAGAGGGAGAGACGTGTGGAGGGAGATTGCTTTCCCATCCCTGACACTCTCACTGCCGAATTCATTTCCAGTCTTGCCGCCTCTTCATGCCTTGGCGTCACGCTTCTTTGCTGCAGCTGCCATAAGATTAAGAGCACTTCCAGCCTTGAAGAATTCAATTTGGGGTTCGTTGTAGGAGTGAACAAGGGGCAGCTTGTCGGTAGAGCCGTCGGCGTGCTTAATGCTCAAGGTCAAGTCACTTGCAGGTGCAAACTTTTCCAATCCTTCGATCGAGCAGATGTCCTCCTTGAGAATCTTTTCGTAGTCATCGGCATTCTTAAAAGTAGCTGCTAGCAGACCTTGCTTCTTCAAATTCGATTCGTGAATTCGAGCAAACGACTTGGCAATAGCTCCGAATCCTCCCAAGTGACGTGGCTGAAGAGCAGCGTGCTCTCGAGATGAACCTTCTCCGACATTCTCTCCTCCGATGAACAACCATCCTTTACCATCTGCCTTGTATCCGAGGGCAACCTCTGGTGTAGCCTCGAACTTGCCATCCTTGTGGTTGTACGATTGGTTGGCTTCGTGTGTGAATGCGCTAATGACACCGGAATATGTGTTTCGACTGATGTTGGAAATGTGACCTCGGTACTTCAACCATGGACCACCGGCACTGATGTGGTCAGTGGTGCACTTTCCTTCTGCCTTGACGAGGACGTAGAGGTCCTTCTCCATGCCGGGCTTGTAAGGGCCCCAGGCAGGCAAGAACTCCAGTCGGTCCGACTCTGGTGAGATCTGTACTTGCACACCGGATCGGTCTTCTGGTGGTGCTTGGAAGGTCTCTTCACCGGGGTCGTATCCTCGCACGGGCAATTCGATTCCGACGGGAGCAGAAAACTTGAACTCCTTTCCATCGGCGCCCTTGAGGGTGTCAGTCATGGGGTTGAAGCACAGGTCACCGGCAAAGGCCATGGCAGTGACAACGTCAGGGGAAGCGACGAACGCGTGTGTCGCAGGGTTGGCGTCATTTCGGCCAGTGAAGTTTCGGTTGTACGAGGTGATGATGGAGTTCTTCTCACCCTTCTTGACATCTGTTCGGTCCCATTGTCCAATGCAAGGTCCGCACGCGTTTGCCAACACAACACCACCGACACCTTCCAAACTTTCCATTTGTCCATCTCTGGCAATCGTGGCTCGGATCTGTTCACTTCCAGGGGTGATGGTGAACTTGCTCTTGACCTTGAGGCCATGTCTGGCAGCTTCATCGGCAATGGAAGCGGATCTTGACATGTCTTCGTAGGAGGAGTTGGTGCAAGATCCAATCAAGGAGACCTTGAGCTCTTGAGGCCAGTCGTTCTTCTTGACAGCTGCTGCGAATTGAGAAAGAGGAGTAGCCAAATCGGGGGTAAAAGGTCCGTTGATGTGAGGTTCCAATTCGGACAAGTTAATCTCCAAATGTCGATCATACTCTGCGTCGCGATCTGGTAGCAGGTTCTTCTGGTTTGCTGCAGCCAATTCAGCGATTTCTGGTCGACGAGTAGCTTTCAAGTAGTCGGCCATCTTGTTGTTGAAGGGGAAGACAGAGGTTGTTGCACCGATTTCAGCTCCCATGTTGCAAATCGTTCCCATTCCAGTGGCAGACAGAGACTCGACACCGGGCCCCTTGTACTCGATGATAGCACCTGTACCACCCTTGACAGTCAATTCACCGGCAACCTTTAGGATAATGTCCTTTGCTGAAGACCAGCCAGACAGCTTTCCCTTGAGTTCAACACCGACAACCTTGGGGCATTTGAGTTCCCAAGGAATGTCGGCCATGACGTCTACTGCATCAGCACCACCAATACCAATCGCAATCATGTTCAGTCCTCCTGCATTGGGTGTATGCGAGTCGGTTCCAATCATCAAACCACCAGGGAAAGCGTAGTTCTCAAGCAAGATTTGGTGAATGATACCTGAGCCAGGCTTCCAGAACCCAATTCCGTACTTTGCCGTGCAGGTAGCCAAGAAGTCGTAAACTTCCTTGTTGATGTCCTTTGCGCGAGCCAAGTCCTTGACACCTCCCACTTGTGCTTCGATCAGGTGATCACAGTGGACAGTGGTGGGAACGGCGACAGTGGCGAGACCGGCAGACATAAATTGCAACAAGGCCATCTGAGCAGTTGCATCTTGGCAAGCAACTCGATCTGGTCGAAGTTTCAAGTAAGAGACACCTCGGGTGATGTCTTGATTGTGGGGGTCGTCGAGATGTCCGTAGACGAGCTTTTCAGACATGGTCAAAGGTCGATTGAGACTGCAGAGGTACGATCAAGGAGAAGAGAGAGAGAGATGAAGAAATGAGCAGCTGGTTCCTGGTCTCGTGATCTGCCTTGCATCTGTATGCTCGTGAGAGAGAGAAATGACTCACCGTTCTCGTACAATCTTGATGTTCTCATCGAGCTTCTTGTAGTTGATGTAGTGGCCCTTGCCCTTCTCCAAAATGCTCATGTCGACTTTGCGATTGAGCATGGCAGGGTCAATGTCCGCCACTTCTTCTGCGAAAGTAGCATAGCCTCGAGTGACATTGCTTCGGAGTGCTGAAGTAGAAGCCAATGGCGACGAGATAGGGACACGCTTGATGGCGCGCATCGATGACAACATGGTGCAACCAAGAAGCAACTAAGGTAGTCTTCTAGGGTACAATTGATTGTGAGTAGATGCCAAGGAGACCAAAGGATTGTCAGGAGGAGAGGAAGGAGAAGAAGAAGAGAATGACCTACCCCCGAAGCTTTTTCGGGTCTCGCCAGCTGCAGGAGAGGTGCGACCCAAGCTATTTTCCTAGCCCTCTCTAATGGACTCTTTTTTGCACTCTTTTGTTCAAGCCGCTCTAGCCAACGAAAATGGTCGGCTTAATATCAACACACGTCGCTTATAACTTCGAATATCATTATTGCACCCAATACATTCTTCACTAAAGTTGAATAGAAGAATAGCCTGTCCGGCTGAAAGCGCCTCCTCATATCCCGGCTAGTCTGCTCCTCCGCCAACGTCCGCAAAGCACCCAGCCAATCGTAATGGGCGAATTGTCAGATATTTCCCATTCGACCACGTGATGGGGCTGCTGCTCTCCTCGGCCAAGTCGAGACACACAAGAGTCGTTCGTTGATAGCATGGCCACCACAACACCATGGCCACAGACAGACGTGCATGCCAATGACAACATTCACCAGGGCACAGGCAATTTTATGTCCGACAGTATCTTCTTTACCTCGCTGGATGGTGCTTTTGATGAAGACTTCTTGCCTGTGGAGACCAAAACTGTCTTACTTCTGTGCTTCAGCGCGACGTCTGTTGCTGCAGCTTTCCTCTTTGCCGTGGCCGCGTTTCTTCGCTACACAGGGCCGGATGTGTGATGGGGGACGTCTTGGTATGAGTTCATCGCTGCTTGCATTCTCATCACTTTGCTTCGCGCACATCACTTACGGGAGTGCCAGCCCATCTCAGAAATCGCTTAAAGTAACTGTCGCTTGGCTTTACGACGTTCCTACCGGCAGTAGACTTGATAGTCTTTTGGTACCTTCAGAGAAAATTTCAGGGGAGGACTGCATCAGTCTGTGACGTTCTTCCCGTACTGATGCCGGAATCATACCTTTCAATAGAAGGCGAGTGTGGGGGAGCACTGTACACGACTTGGAGAGCAATGGCGAAGGCTATAAGAAGGCAAAGTTCTATCTTCATCTTGAGGTTTTGCCTGGAGTAATGATCAAGACGAGTGGCAGTATTACTCAGACAGATCTCTCGACTGTTCCTTAAGGAGACGAGCCAAATCTCTCAAGGGACGAGTCTGGAATTAAGACAATGAAGACTAGTCGTGCTGTGTTGGGCGTACTTCACACCAGACAGACTAAGCACCGTGTCAAAGAAGAGCGCTGATCACCCGACCTCAGCATTGATGTGGCAGTGCCAGCCAATCGAGGCTGCGAGATATGTGATCGTAAAGCGCTAGATAGTCCCAGGCGTATAAAGGAGGAACATCGGTCGCTTGCGGCGAGTGAAGCCGCTCAGAGTCTTACTTGTTAAGTCTGAGCAGCGCTGCGTTGCTTGGTATCACTATCCGAAGCGAGGCGTGCATACCAGCAGCAAGGCGCAGACGTACGCAAGATGCTAGTGCTATCTTGAGTGCGACTGACTCGCTATCATATAGCAACCAATGAGATGAAGGAAGGTGATCCCCTTTCTATCAAGATCAATGGAGCACAAAGTAACACAGAACGCGTGGCGAGCGATCTTTACGACGGGCGTCTCGACTGAAGTTGATTGTGTTGGTCTCGACTTGAGGCGTGGGATCTGTGACCGAGCCATTCAACGACGCGCTTGGGCCGCATTTACTCGCCTTGGACTGTTATTGGATTCCCTTTACCTTTGTCCTCGTAGCAGCACCACTCCCTTCACTAGCATACTCATCATAGATAGACCTCGGGCAGGAAGTCGTAGGAGTAGGCTCTGTGAAAGTCCTGGGCTCCCGCTTTAAAGCTGTATCTACGATGAGCTCGTACACGCAAAGAGAGGGCGACGATGGATCTTCGAATGCCGGTACGTCCAATTCTTCCACAACGTCTTCTGCACGTACCAATACGACGATGAATAGAGCAAGCACGAAGAGCTCAACGAATGATCCGACAAAGATCATCGTCAAGATCGGAATACTAGGTGAGAGCGGGTGCAAGGGTGATCCTATGCGCTGCATACTTCAGGCAGGCAGGACACCCCTCTTCGTCTGATGAATTTAGCTGACTCTGCTCTCTCTAGGCGATGCTGGAATAGGCAAGACCAGCATGATGGTCCGATATGTTGAGGGAAGCTTTAACGAGGTGAGACATCTCACCCTCCCTACCAAGAGGCGGCGAGAGTGAAACCTCGACTGACTATGATCCTTGTACCAATGTTCCTCCTTTCTAGGACTACATCCAGACATTAGGGGTCAATTTTATGGAAAAGACGATCAGCATACGAAACACAGAGATCACCTTCAGTATCTGGGACTTGGGAGGCCAGAGAGAATTTGTAAACATGCTACCGCTAGTGAGCAATGATGCTGTGGCGATCATCTTCATGTTTGATTTGTCACGAAAGAGTACATTGAATAGTGTCAAGGAGTGGTACAGACAGGCTAGGGGGTTCAATAAGGTGATTTTGGGAGGGAGGGAGACAGAGAGGAAGGATGTGGCATTATCCTGGCGACTGAAATGCACCTGCACTACTACAGACTGCTATTCCTATCTTGGTCGGCACAAAGTACGATATCTTTGCCATGTATGGAAAGGAAGAGCAAGAAGAGGTGACGAAGCAGGTGCGCTGGTGGGGGATGACAGGAGGTGGTAATGCGCTTGGCGTCAGCTCACAGCAACTCCTTTCTTACTACGCTTTGCCATTGCAGGCACGAAGGTTTGCAAGAGCGATGAAGGCTCCTCTGATCTTCTCCTCGACCAGTCACTCGATCAATGTGCAAAAGATCTTCAAGGTGAGATGTGCTGAGTGGAGCACGGACGCACGCCGATTCATCTTCCGAGAGCTTACTTGCTTTGTTATTCACTCACAGATCATCTTATCCAAAGCATTCGACCTCAAATGTACGATACCCGAAATCAAAGAAGTCGGCGAACCTCTGCTCATCTATGTGAGAGAAGTGTCTGACAAGGGAGAGAGATTGAAGGAATGACACGCTGACGATGTGACTTCATCAGGTGGATGTGTAGTGCCGGCTACTTCTCCCTGCGTTGAGACGGTCTACGCAAACAATGCAAGGGATTCACTGACACAATCGTCAGTAGACACCTTGGCCTTCTATAAAGCACTGCTCCCGTCCTCATCTCCTCCTAATCAAGTCACTGCTACAACAGCACAAGGCAATCCCTCCCTTCACATCTTCTACTGTACATTCAAAAACCTCTCATTGTTAGTCATATTATCATCGACATTCTCAAATTTCCTGATATCATGTTACTCGTCGTAATTACGCCGTAGCTACGGAGCAAACTTCATTAACGCCGTCATGCAATCTGCCACAAGCGACTGTCTAATTTAGTACTTCATCCTCGAGAAGAGCTTTGCCCGATTACCGCTAATTACTTGTTCGGCATCCCCCACAGATGGACGCGTGGGAATTTTGCCTCTTGGCACAGCGATCGATTCTCTCAAAATTCGGGCTAATCTGTCAAATCCTCAAGAATGTTGAGGGACGCAGCTTGCATTAGGGTCTCTAGAAGTGGGCTAGGATCCTGACAGATCTCTTCGCCATTTGAATTTTATACGAGCAATTGAAGCACGGGCCGAGGCTCTTACCTCGGTCTTACCCGAGGGGAAATGGATCTCTACGAAGGGCAAGCTAACCACATCAACGCTGTGTCTTGTTCATGCTACAAGGACTGTGCCGTTATCTCTCGCACAAGATTGTAATGAGGATTCTATTTCTGAGTAGATGACGTAAAATGCAGACATGACACCCTTGCTCTGCTCATCTGCAATGTGCGCAGCACCGCTGTCTTGTCTTGTGTTCCTAGGTAAATCAATGTACCACAGATCCTCTTAGCGCGGAGAGATTGGACATTTGTCATCTTGTCAAAATAAAGACCGAGATAAGTGCGAGGCTGGCGTGTAACATCAAGCATTCAGCAGCAACCTTGTGTAGTACATCTCCTTCGATCTCTGTTGCGTTATCTCTCTCTCTCTCTCTCGCACAAGCTTAGTCTCAAGTCAAAATGTTCCCTCATGTAACACAGGATGCAGACATGGCATATTCTTGGCAGACACAGGTCCCTCGCCATCGCTCGTCGCCAGCTCAGCGACACCCTCTCGCATATAAATATGAGCGTTCACTTCTGCTCTCTTTTTGAGGAACCACAAGCAAGCAACCACCTCTTCATCTCGTCGAAAACAAGCTACCCGACCCCATGTCTACCCCCCAAATTTCTTCCTCTGATCCGGCTCTACAGGGTGTTCTCCAACGCCTTAATGAATTTGGAACGTATGGGTATAGACCAAGTCTACCGGGCAACGCCATCTTCTGTGCAGGTGAGTAACATGGAAGGGAGAATGAAACGATGAACGTATCGTTCTATATGCTAATCACTTCAGATCAGTCTGGGCAATCTGCGCGATCGTCCTAGCTTATCAAAGTATTCGCTACCGTCGATGGTGGCTACTTGCTACTCTAGGCCTTGGCTCTATCTTTGAATGCGCTGGAAACGGTCTTCGGATCTACGGCCATTTCCATACAAGAGTAGTGAATGCTTACATTGCGCAAGAAGTCATCCTGGTCTTGACTCCCGCATTCTTTGCCGCTGCTCATTTCACCATTCTAACCAAGATCTGCCAATTGTCCAATCCCTCCTTTATCTCGCCGATCAAACCCACTTGTTTGATACCGTTCTTTGTTGTCCTGGATGTCATTTCCTTGGCAGTTCAGGGTGCTGGATCTGCACTGTCCGCTACGTCAGAGATTGACGGCGATACTGTCAGCACGATCAATAGCCATGGACAGATTGTTACGGCTGGCCTCTGCATTCAAGTAGCTGGGTACGTAGCCTTCAACATCATCTTTCTGCTATTCATCAGCCGTGCAAGGAACTCTCCCGGGGAAGGGAACTCACGATTTTCAATTGGGAGCAACTCGACGAAGAAATTTCTTCTGGCTACATGGATCAGTGCCCTTCTTGTTTTGGGAAGAAGCATTTTCCGAACAGCTGAAATGGCAAAAGGATGGATTGGAGAAGTCGCTACTACAGAGTGGTACTATCTCGTCTTTGATGCTACCTTGGTCGCATTGGCAGTCGTAGTGCTTATCATTGTCTCGCCTACAAAGTTCCTACCAAGACCTGAAGATGCAACTAAGACTACGGGTCATAGCAATGACCACTTAGAAGCTCAAAATCTGGAGGCCGATCGGACAACTCTGGTCGCCAGCAATGGTAATGAGATGGAAAAGGATGCTTTCCGATAGTGTTCGCCTGCATTACGAAAAGGATGGACGAGAGAAAGGCAAGTGTCAAAGCCTGCGCTCGTGTCCTTGTCATTCGGTAATCTTGCCCCGCCTAGCACGGAAAGCGAAATCCTGAGCTAGGTCTTCAATCTCTTGCCTTCGACTACCCTCGAATATCATGTCCTTCTGTGATTGTGACAGCGCGGCGATCACTTTGTTCTTGCTCGCACATCGGGAATTGTTGTCCTTGTATCTACTCCCCCTTATAGTCAATACTCGATCTGCGAAATCGGTTATAGCTTTTGGACGCATTAAAGGTCTCGCTTGTGTGCGTTTGCCATGTCTGTTGAGCGTCGTCTCTTTTGCCTCACTTGCAGTATCACAGGCATACTTTTTGAAGACACGAATCGCATCCTCTTCACTGTAATTCTCCTTGCTCAGATGATGGAGGACCTCTTTTTTCTTGTCGCCTAGTGCTACCAATATTTTGTGATCAGATCTAACAATGTGGTCTGTCCCTTTCACTTTCAATAGTACCTCTTTCAATTGCGCTATTTGTTCCTTCTGTAGGCCATTCTTCCAGGAATTCGATCTCATCTTTGGTGTGTGACGAGTAGACATATATGTGATCAGCAAGTAGTCTCTCTCTCTCCATGACCTCCTACGTTGGAAGATCGTTCACTCACATGCTTCGAGGCGACATACGCCTTTGCAAGCAAGAATATCTCTTCTTCGGTGCTAGCAAGTAATCTCCTCCTCTCTTCGTCTGACAACTTGGTGAGGAGGGCAGAACGACTAGAGGTTAGCGATCTCTCATTTGCAAAGTATTGACCTCTCAATTGAAATACGAGATTGCCGAAGTGGATAAGCTTTGGAGCGTAGCTTCCTTTCACTTTCCCTACTGCATCATAGTTCAGCCTGCGCACGCCCATCACCGTATTGCGGTACTTTGGGGCATGTTCTTCACTCATGAGAGTCCCATGAGCGTCAAAGTCGTTGTAATCGTTGACCGGCGGATCATCGTCATCAAGGAAGAGATGCTTATCGATCTCCCGTAGCTTCTGCTCGGTGAGTACTCGAAGATTAGATTCTTGACGGGAAGTGGAGTCAGTTGGCATACCTGAATAGCTAGAAGTGGAAGTGGAAGCTGAGATCGGCTGTGGATAATTGCTATGAGGAGGCAAAGGTGGATCGTAATGAAGTGCAGGAGGCCACCAGTTCTGCATGACCTGTCCTGCGCCACCTTCGTGGGCTTCCCCCGCCAGCAGTCGGCTGGGGTGACTTGAGAAAGGTAGAGAGGGCAGATCTACATTTCCATAATAAGGCACAGGATAATGGACGTCATCGCCGCTGGTAGAGGCTTCACCATAGTGATATGTAGAGTAGTGCACGTCATCGACGCTATGTCGGTGCTGAGAGCTGGAAGCTTCAGCATCGAAATGCGAGAATCGTTGTGGTGGAGATTTGGGCGGTGCCGGCACAGGGTAAGCAAAGCCAGTCTGAGAGAGGATACTTAGATCGATCAAAAGCGCCAAGAATCCTAACGGTAGCATGATAGTGAGCTTTTGTTTCGCAGTGAATGAAGCAGAGGTTGAAACCTTTCTTTAGCAAGAAACGACTCCCATCGAGTGGGTGGGACGACGACGCATGATCGATCCTTTTCAAAGGACCACGTCGAAGCGAGCAGATAAGGGCTGTGCCCAGGTGGCTATGTGTCTATTGCGTGCCTTCCTGTGCGAGCGAGTTCCTCTTAAGATCACGCCGAACGCCATCGCAGGAGCTGAGATACCACAGTGAAGACCGAAAGTTGTCACTCGGTCGAAGAACGTTTGTAGGGAAGGCAAGTCGAAATGAAGCTTTCGTCCTCGACACGATCCTCGCTCCCCTTTCTCGCAAAATTAATGTTAGCGCGTTCTCAATCGTGAGCCGCGCCTGTGGATTCGGATATGTCTTCGTCAAGATGACCCAAGGCCAGGGCAGCGCTATGGTCACCATAGCTACCTCTTCAAAAGATGACTTGTTACCAATTTCAGCACGAAAGGTCCATCAGCCATCGACAGTGTAAAGATACACAGCATGGCGGTCAAATACGGAATTAACACAGCACAGTGTAATGTGGCGCAAATGTCAAAGGAGTACGCTCGATACGCTCGAACATGACCCTGAGAGCCTCTTCATTTCCTGGCTGGCGACGATAAAGTGAGATGATCTGCGAATCATTCCGATTCTTACACTGTATCAATCATGCTGTCACGTCTTCGCTCCGTGCTCGCGGCGATCCTCACTCAGTGTTTGGTAGTGCACGCTCTGCCGTTCGATCCCCCTCAACCACACTCAGGCGTACTGTCCAGCGAATACAATCATGTGCCTGAGCCTACATACGAGAGATATACGCACCCATCCTCTCAGTCTTCTGGAGCTCCAATCTACTATGGAGGCAGCTCATACAATACTCACACATACATCGATGAAAGGGGTTCGTATGTGCCGTCTTCGCACTATCAGGCGTATGAGCCTTACACAATCAATTTCGACCACCAGCAAGCGAACCTCATGAATGCAGCACACCCTGGAGAGTCACACCAAATGAGCCTGGATAGACAGGAGCGTGCCGCACTACAGACGATAGAGGAGCACCTGATGACCGATCTTACAGAAGGAGATTTAGAGGCATTCAATGGTCTAAGTTGCGAATCTTTCGACCATCTATCTTCGCTTCTCCCTCCAGTGACTTCAGATGTGGCAGGATCGAGCGGCTATGCTGATGAAGATCGAGTTCACCTGAGTACTGGATCGGAAGAAATGGGGTACAAGAAGAGAGGAAGAAAATTCCAGTACTCGCAAAAGCAACGAGACTTCAGTCAACGAGTGATTGAGCTAAAAGGTACGCTTTTCACTCATCCACACTCATGGAAGTGCAGCCAGTACAGGCTTCTACACTCACTGACAGATCGTGAGAAGATGATAATTGAGTACGGTAGTAGAGGAGAAGTGGACAGGCTCACGATGGAGAAAATTGAACCAGTGAGTGCAGGTATGTACAGTATAACATGACGAGCTGAAAGGGAGAGCTCACGAGACTGCTGTCATCAGAGATTCAGGGCAAGGATGTGGACGGAAAATGTGCAAAAGCACGAAAGGGCACTTCTTCGTAGGATCGTCTCAAAGGTGAGGGAGTCACCGGATATGGAAAGGCATAGGATCTCGAAACACGATCGTAAAGTATTAGCTAGAATAGGACCCAAAATGCGTGACATCCTAAATGTTGCAAAGAGTGGTACCTTTGATGACGCTGTCGCCTTCGCTAAGGATGTCCTCCGCAAGGGTGCCGCAGATGCAACAGAGACTCGCGCACCCACAAGGTCAAAGAGGATGACTTCTAACAAAAGCGAAAGTAGAAGCAAAAGCAAAGTGGCAAGTCAGGGTAACAGTAAACGCAAAGGCAAGAACATTGCCCAAGAGAGGAAGTAAGAAGAGGGCATCAGAAGAGAGTGAAGCCATGTCCTGTGCTTATGGCGAATTTGTGTCTCTGGGAATAAATCAGCTCTGTCAGTCAACATAGTGATTCCCCGAATTCGTTCTCTTCGGTCCGCCATCGGGTGGGGCGTCTCTGTCTGACATCGCGTTGGAAGATCGTCTTACTGTACTGGGCTGTGTACCGGGCATCGATCTTTGTTATTTCTTCACTGCTTTAGTCGTAAAGCTATGCTACAAAGATACGACTGCAGCTTGCGGCGCCTTTGCGAGACTATGACTATCGCCTATAAAGCATCCCCTTTGCTCCCAGCTCCTCCTCTTCTCCAATCCCACTTCATCGAAGAGAAGATGTCATCCTTCTGCTTCCTCCTTCTAAGTTCACTCTTCCTCCTTAATGATGTTGGTGCAGTTCCACCTTCGCCTCGACGAGAGCAAGCATGGGGTCATCCTCCATCCCATCATGAATTTGACTACTTTGACCAACTTCCAGCGCTTGGAACTGACTTCTTCCATCGCTACCAAGAAAATGAAGCTCTTCCCTCCTTCTTGCATCTCAGTATGAATAATACTCCGGCCCTGCTTCATCAGAGCAACGTGAATTGGCAGCCGAATCCTCACGAGCAGCAAGTGTACCCTCAAGCATCCAGCGCACATCATCAGAATCAACATGGATTTGACGAAGGACAGTGGCCGGGTCACAATGGCTATTTAATGACACAATATCATGATTACTCGGCAGCGTCTCCTTCACTCGGCACACAAGCATCATTACACGAAGGTAGGGAAAATGCGAATGAAATCGGTGGCAGTAGTAGCAGTCCTAGACACACATACAATTTCGCCTTGCCTAAGAATCGGAAGTGGGATGCTTTTCAACACTTCGCCGATCGGGTCGTTCAGTTGAGAGGTAGAAAGTACTCCAGCTACAATTCTTACTATGTCAGTATGACGAACGTAATTGCGTCTCTGAGCAAGGCAGACAAGGAGACGATCTCCAAGGGCGATAGAAGCGAGGTAAACAAGCTAGCATGGGACGTAGCACGCAGAGTGAGTAGCGGGGTGTTCAGGACCTGCTGAAGCCGACAGATCAACCTTCGACCCTGACTCTACATCGCTTGCTTCTCGCCTCCTTCCCCTATGACAGAAGCAGCAAAGAGTTGGCAGTTGGTGCGATCAGGTAGGTCCTAGAAATGCTGCCATGTTGAAGCACCTTCTTCGTGTCATGTATGGACAAGGACAAAGGAAATACAACGAAAAGGTCGCAAGAAGTCTGGGAGAAGAAAGAGAGGTTGTTCTGCAATATCTCACCATTGGAGACGTCGCAAGTGCTTGTCGGATGGTCGGTAAACACACGCCTAAGCTATGGAACAGTGAAGACGAGGAAGAGATTCAACGGGTGGTGCGCGACTACTATGCTGTTCACACAGAGGAAGAGGAAGACGATGGGAGTCAAGCTCGCAACACAAGTCTGAATGATCAATGGGGAGCCAGTCAATCCACTTCCGGGGGTGTAGAGCATTCCAGACATGATGCGGTGCCATCCTCCTCTGATCGATATGTCTCAGAGATGTACACCTCACCATCTCCACACTACAACTTTCACGACTTTATGCCTGAGGCAGGGTCTTATTCTGCACCTCAGTATAGTGAATCCTCATCACAAGGTTGGGAAGATAGTGAGGCGACTGCCTTACGTGAATTTGCAGAGAAAGTCATATTCCTCCGAGGAAAGGTGTATGGAGCTCCATCATCACACATTCGCAAAATGAGAAGCATAGTCAAAGGACTCACCCCGCCAGAAAGAAAGATGATTTCGGAAGGTCGGGACAGGGATGGCATAGCAGATCTTGCTAAAAGAATGGCAAAAAAGGTGAGTGACGTCCTGCGAGTATTAAGAGTGCTTGTTCCGTTCTTCTTAGTAATTTTTTACTTCGCGCGAATCTCCCGTACCTTTGAAGCCACTTAAAGCGCAAGATTGGCACGATGACCTCAGTGTCTTGCAGGCTAGCAGAATTCGAGATCTGATGACCTCCATGTACGGTGAAGGACATACTGCAAAGAAAGGTCAGATTCTGAGATCGTTGGGAGATGAAAAGCATCTTGTGCTAGCTTTCCTAGATGAAGGCGACCGTGACGGTGCACGTCAGATCGTGTCGAATCATGATAGGACAGCGCACAAAGCCAAGCGAAAGACGAAGTACAAGTCGATTCCAGGGGAACATGGTGCGACCGAGGAGGGAAACACTACAGGTCGAGCTCCTCGCAATATTTGGGCACGCCTTCCTGAGGAGCACAGAAAAGCCATTCACGCCGCCACGCAAGAAGATGATTATGCCAAAGCGGCTGCTCTCTACCGAGAATCAATCTATGGAAATAGATCTCAAACCTAAGGAGCAAGCAAAGCAATACGGATGAATGTGAAATGGGAGAGATGTCAAGGTGATCAAATCGGAGATATGTATAGGAGGGCAGAAGGAGACCTTTCCCTTGCAACGCGTCAAGAAGCGTCAGCTATTAATTGCTTCGACTAAATGTACTGTATCTACTGCAAATAGGGGTGCGGCATTTTGTGATCCAAACAATAGTATCTATTCGATGAATAATATTGCTATTGCATCTGCAAACTTCAGGAGTAGAATGCACGCAATTTGTGTATTCCTCTAACCTATTCTATACAGCGAAGGGTCCAAGATTAGTAAAATTCCTCTGCGCAAATATATGTAATACTGCCTCGTGCCCTCTTCTTCTTCGAATGAATAATATCGCGCGGCATTGATGTACTGTACAAGTTTTTAATTCTAAGGAAGCGAGTGAGGGACCAGGCAAAGGAGACGGAGCGAGCCACTGAGAATGGGCGCTGCGCTCTGTTTGGTCTCGTCTCTGTTTCTTGCGTGTATGTGTGAATTTTTGCCATTCGATCCGATCTCCCTACCATACTGAACCTTCATCCCCAACCCTAGCTCGGCCATCGCACCGTTACCCGTCTAGCTTGTCATCCTTACGACCGGTCAAGAGCCTTCCATACACACCACCTACGCTCGCCTTTTACGTGTTCCAATTGCAAAGCTCCTGCTTCGCTCTCCTTCATCTCTCGGATTTTAGCAAATCGACCCCTTTCTACTTTGTGGACACTAACCACTCCCCAGGCTCGTCATACCTCTCGATTACCAACCATAAGAAGTAACGCTAGTGTATTACGACGAAAGAAGAATACTACGAACCCCTCTTTAGCGATTTCGATTCGTACATTGTCGACACAACATTCGTTTTCCTGCTCTTTTCATCTCGACAACAATTGCATCTTGCCTTTTGTCACATCTCCGCGTATAGCTATATCACAGAATGGGCATCTCGTTCGGGAATTACTACAAGATTTGTGATGAGGTGGCGCTGATAGTATGCCCTTTGCTGGGTACCGATCTGGGTCTGGAACCTAGCTGCTACTCCAGGAACGTCGAGATTAATAGTACAATCATCTTTCAGCCAGGTGAGTGGAGAAGCAGGAGACGTCGAACAGATCATCAACGAGGAGATGCAAAGACTGATCTCATGCGCTACTTCACACTTTGCAGCGACTTGTATCATTCACATTGCTGCCCTAATCATGACGACAATCATGGTTTACCACATCAGGTCGAAATACACAGCTGTCGGTGAGTGCACGCTTGCCGAATGGCGTTCTCTCTTGCTTAGTCCAACCACTGACTTGTCATCCTTATTGCAGGCCGCAAGGAAATTGTTCTCTTCTTCTACCTGTATGCTGCTTCAGAAACGCTCGCCATCTTCCTCGACTCGGCCATCATCCCAACGTACTCTGCCGTGTATTCTGTACGTGTCATTTGCGCGCAAGACCATCTCATAAGGGAGTATGCTGAACTCTCTCTCCCCTCTTTCTCCCTTCTCCTGCTCCTCGTAGTGGTTCACTGCCATCTACATCGGTCTGGGCACAGCGCTGTTCTGGTGTCTCCTCCTCAATGGCTTCGTCGGCTTTCAATTTGCAGAAGACGGCACACCAAAGTCGCTCTGGTTCATGCGCGTAAGTTCAGCGGTACTCTTCGCGATCGGCTTCCTTGTCGCAATCGCAACCTTCAAGGGAGCTGCCGGCATGTCACCCACCAAGCAACTCGGACTATGGATCATGCAGCTCCTCTTCCCTCTTATCTGCGTTGTCATTTACGTCCTCTCGCAAGTCGTCTTGGTCTTGCGAACTCTCGACGACAGGTGGGCGTTAGGTGACATTGCCTTCGGTTGCCTGGCTTTCACTGCTGCATGTGTTCTCATGTTCGGCTTTTCGGCTGAAATCTGCGTTGGTGTCAAACACTACATTGATGGCACATTCTTTGGCGTACTCTGCCTACTCTTTGCCGTCATGATGGTGTACAAGTACTGGGATTCAATTACAAAGGAGGATTTGGAGTTCAGTGTAGGAAGCAAGCAAAGCGTTTGGGAGATCAAGGACCCTCTTCTTGGACCCAACGACGTGGATGTGATGGCACCATCAAGCTACTCGACGCACGAATCGTACGCTCGAAGTAACACGTCTGGCAAGCTAGCACCAGGTACGAAGAGCGGTCTCGGCTATCCTCCCAACGGTGGATACAACAGTGGATCGCCCTACTAATCACAAACATAGATGAGCGACAGACAATCTCTCTTGTCCCCACATCAACGATGGACCTTTTTTTTCTCTAACCTCCTTCCTCCCCCACTTCATCGACCCAAAAAGTCACACACCTTGGCACTCTCATTAATGCTCCAATAACGTAACCATACAGGTTGCTCGCATTGTACTCTATCGCTAAATCTCGTCTTGGATCTCTACAACCATCATTCACTTATCTACCTCTGGTTCTTTCTCCCTCTCTTTCCACTTCTCTCCTCTCGTCGCACCTCTCCCTCTCTTTTTCTTACTCGCGTTTCCGTCAGACATCATCTCCTTCTGCTCTCAATGAATATCATACCTGTTTTCATCGCAAGCTGTCTCACTGTCGACCAGCCTTCTGGCTAGAGTGTGTGAAGATTAGAAAGATGAAAGCAGGAGAGTTGAAACTTCTCCCTGAGAATTCGGCATCATTGTTCGTTCCCTTGCGCGTGACCCTCGAGCGACAATTACGGGTCTGCAGGATTGAGTCACAAGAGGGAATTGTCCCATTCAAGCCACTAGCACAATCTCGAGCAGTGCGATGATCGCATTACCAAGCCCTGCTACTGACGGTTGCTTTCAAGATTCCCCTTCACCGATTTCCCCTTCTAACGGCACAATGAGGATACTGTATTAGGAAATGCTGAACCCGCGTTTTGGGCCTGATAGTCGGGCATTTTTCCTTCTTTTGCACTGCCCTGGGGGTGGTACCCTGAAGTATAAATTAGGATTCTCTATAACAATCTACTGTATCTGATAGTAGTAGGCATTATCTTGAGCCACAATCGTTCGCCTGCGCTTGTACTGTATCTCTAGTATTTTATAAATTCCTTTCCTTTTTTGACCGCGGGTGGCGAGCCCTCAATGCCAAAAAGTTTGTGGGCAATCAGCGGGGGCACCGCCCATTACCTGTGTGGGGAGAAGAGGAATTCAAACTTCATGGTACAGTCCGCAATGGACTTTCCGGACTTTTGACAGTAGAGTTCAAAGTGGGGAAAGACATATTCGAGGAGGGGACTGGCCAGACGTTCACCCTCCCCTCAGTTCTCTACCGTTCCTCACCGACTCATTCAAGAACATTTATAGGTCCAGCTGAAAGGGGGCTGGGTAGTAAAAGAGCAGGAACGATTGGCCCTCCATGATTTCCCTCACTCTTCTTCCCAGTAGCGAGAATGCCAAATTAGGACCATCTCATCCTATCGCCGGTGGCTCGCACAATCCTGCGATCCCCAGCTCACAACTTGGACAGAACAGGCGCTCAGGTATCAGCCTGAACTTCGCCGCACACTCACGCAACAAGACCGCTCCTTCACGAGGAAATGAAGGTGTGGAGGCGCCCAAGAAGCTCAAGATTCGTTTGGCTCCCGAAGGTATCCTCTTTCCGTTCTTGGAGAGACCGTCAGAAGTGAAGGAATTGCTTTTCGACACTGAGCAGAACAGGGAATTCTCCCATGCCCTTCAATCTGTGTTTGCAAGTTCTCCAACAGACTGGAGCCTCTTCCGGGCACTTCTTTGTGAGGTGGACCGAGACGAATTGAAAGACAAGAAATGGCTACTGCAGCTTCATTCAAAGCTCTACGCCCGATCTTCGACCATGTGGTGCAGATTGATCGATTGCCTGGGTGCACACGGAGTGGATTGGGCATCGATAGTGGAGGAGGAGGAGGAGGGGAAGGAGGGGGAGGATCAAGGGGATAAAAGTAATGAGCCCAACGGTGATCAACAGTCTTTCCTTTTCTCGGACCTCTTCTCGGATGAAGGTGATAATGGCATGGCCGATAGCTGTATGTCAGACGAGACTCTCAGTGGCAGTCTTGGCAGACTTGAGATGGAGGCACTGCATGAGGTTCCTTCTTCCTTTCGTTTACCGCACGCAAAAGCGAGCAAGCATTCCTACCGATTGAACGAGTCGTCGTTGTATCAAAGTCCAACGGAAAAAAGCACGCAATTTATGAGACATCGCCGCAACAGTTCCATCATCTCGACTGGCGAAGATGAAGAGCTGCACCACTTCTTATCCAACAGAAAGGACGGGTTCGCCGGCATTCGCTTGTCATGTCCAGGAGTGGAGAACGATAGGAAAGACAGTGTACAAAAGTCACATCATCGATCAGTCAGTACGCCCATCGCTAACGGTGGAGAAGAAAGGCAGACCAAAGATGATGAGAGCTGTTCTCAGCTGCACAAATTCACTCTCCATCGACGTTTGAGCTCGCTCTTCATGCCCAGTAGCATGATCGAGGAAGGCGTGAAGGCATCAAACGGTACAGCGGGGAGAGAACGGAGCCAAAGTCACAGCAGTGCGAAGGCCCACTCTAGGTCTCCAAGTGGTCGATCCGCAGCCTTCAGGTCAGAGATAGACTTTCCTAGTCCAACGTCCTCACTATCTCGCTCGTTCTCTAATCGAAGGTCCCTCAGCTCTAGTAGGTTTCCCAACAGACCCGTTTCTGAAGAAAGATCAGAGGCCACCCCAAGCCGCTTGGATCTCTTCCCAGACGGAAGAGCTCGGTTCTTTCCAACGGATGATGGCGACGAACCGAATAGCACGGGGGCGGTCGCTTTGCTGGCCTTCAAAGACAAGCTCAAGCTATCGACTCGTGGAGAACAGGTAGAGCGAGAAAGGAGTCATAGTAAATCTTCCGGCAGCAGTCTAATGAGCCCATCTTTGAGTGATGTTAGTTGCCCTACCACCGTCTCGACTTCAGGCCCATCTCCCGAGATAAGCAAGAGGTCATCATGGCTCGAGTCATTGGAGAAGCAAGCACCCGTAGCACCACCAAGACCACATCTACAACAGAAGTATCTCATCTTTCCGATCCCACCTAATCCACGATTCTCGCGCCCTGTGATCCTCTTGGAGCAAATGAAGTGTGAAGGAAATCAAGACACCATGACGAGCATCAAACGGAATCTTGGAAAAGACCAGTATAGTCAGCTCACAAAGCTTGTCAGTGATCACGATCGAGAGAAATTGTGTGATCAATGCCTGCTAGAGCGAGTTGCAAAAGACTTCTTCCGCCTGATCGATCAAGACACAGAAAGTCAAGATCGAATCGACCAGTATCTGCTAGACAGTCAATATGAAGAGCGTTGGAATGCGTTTGTGAAATTGTGTATACTTTGGAACGTCGACAATGCAGTCGTTCTTCAGGCAAAGCGTCGATGCGGACCCGCTTTGAAGCTTTTCTAGTCTGTGCGCCTTTCCTTTCTGGGCCCCCCTTCAATACCTTCTTGCTTTCTCCTGTTCATTCATGTTACTGCATTCCCCTTTCCCACTGTAATACAAACCGATACCAACAGTCATATTGTTCTTTTCTTCAAGCTCCTAGCTGTATGCAGAATACATTTCTCCTCCTCTGTCCTGTCTTTTCCGGTCATGAATGATATTAAATGTGAAAAATAGCAGATGGGTGAATGGCATACATGAAGGAGACATTAGGGTCCTTGTGGGATTATTGAGTACGCAAAAGCAGAGCGAGTCTTGGCGAGAAGATCCTCACATGGAAGACTTTGCCGTGTTTGGCTCTCCATATGAATTGGCAGCAATGATAGCCGCGGGATCCGCCTCCTCTTCTTCTGCGAGCAGCCTCTCCGCTTCCAAAGCAGCGATACAGCCTGTTCCTGCTGAAGTGACTGCCTGTCTATACTTCTTGTCTTGTACGTCACCTGCAGCAAAGACTCCCTTTACGCTAGTTTGCGCCGTACCAGGTGTAGTGATGATGTAGCCATCGCTGTCGCAATCGACTTGACCCCTGACGAGCTCTGTGGCAGGTACGTGTCCGATGGCGTAGAAGAGACCATTAGCTTCCAGATCCCTCTCTTCTCCCGTCTTGACGTTCTTGACTCGAACATGTCGGAGAAGATCGCCGTCGCCTTTTGCTTCCAGAGGGGTATGGTTGAACAGAACAGTCACCTTGGGGTGATTCAGCAATCGCTTGGCCATGATCTTTGATGCTCTCAATTCGTCTCTTCGCACAAGGACGTAGACATGACTTGCATACTTTGTCAAGTATGTTGCTTCTTCAGCGGCACTGTCACCACCACCAATAACGACCAGCGGCTTGTTTCGGAAGATGGGAACAGCTCCATCACACACCGCACAAGCACTGATACCACTTTGCCAGTAAACATCCTCGCCCGGCAAATCCATCCTTCTCGCACTAGCACCAGTCGCCATGATGACCGTAGATGCCAACTCCGGCTCGGCATCTTCACTGAATTCCCTCCAGAACTTGAATGGTCTCGATGAAAGGTCCAGCTTGCTAATCGTTTCAGTGACTATCTCAGTTCCGTGCTTCAGTGACTGGGCTCTGAATTTGTCCATAATCTCGGGACCCCGAATTCCATCGGGGAAACCAGGAAAGTTCTCCACCTCCGTAGTCGTGGTCAGTTGCCCACCAGCAGCGATTCCATTTGCGAGCATTCCTTCGAAAAGAACGGGTTGCAACTCTGCTCGTGCAAGATAGATAGCGGCTGTGTGTCCAGCAGGGCCAGAGCCGATGATCACCTGCGAATCAAGAGTAATAGACGGATGTCAATACCCCTTACTACGACACTCGAAAGACATTCTTCATCACATGCAATACTCACTACCTTGTGCTTCCTCTGCTGCTGCGAGGAGCTGCCATTAGATGTGGTTGCGGGAGTCATGTTCGTCGATTCAGAGTATAGTAAGGGCTTTGATGTCAAGGTTGTATATGTGGCGACGACAAGTGCTGAAGTTGCCAAGAATGCTCGGATCGAGGGTGAGTTTGTGCGGGGAGTCGAAGCGAGGAGTGGCGGAAAGCGAAAGGATTGACGACTAAAGGCTCGATGAGAAGGAGTCTGTCGAAGGGATGAAGTCTGTATGGGATATATCGTTCGAGTCAAGATTTGTCTCGCTGCGAACATACACAGACCTTCTTTTTTCTACAGAAATAAGTGATGTATGAGGATTAGAATGTTGCGCTTCACCCCTTCCACACCCTTCGTTTTTATCCGGTCCGCCTGTAGCAGCGACCTGAAGCCGGGATTTGTTCACCGTTTAAGCGCCACGTGGAGGTGCGTATGCCCGACTCCGCACGCGGGGGTCATTACGAGGCAGCCGGAAGCACCGTCGTTTCCGATAGTAAGGCCTGACTTGTCGCGTGGGCTGTCTCGACTTCTCCCTTTGACAGGTGCGGAAAAAAGAAAGGTCTAAAAGAGGATATGGGGGCTACTTCCCCTCGAAAACGACGACACCGCCAAACGGCAACGCGAGCATCAAGGTGCATTGCATATGCCTGCACTTCTGCTAACACGTTTTGTAGTCTACGACGAGAATAGCCCACTAAAAGGCCCGATGAAGAAGAGGGGAAAGGGCGTTGTGCTGTGCTTCCACTAGAAGAAGAGGAAATTTTGGATCTACCCTGCACTCCTTAAGCAGATCGAGGGGAAAAGAGTCCGTCGAGCTAAGGGGGAGGGGAGGAACCAGGGCTCGAGCCGTTCGATGTAGCTGAAAATAGGGTGATGCAATTGATTGACAAGCCGTCAATTCATCGTCTGACGTCTGCCATTTTGGACTCGAAATTGCACAACTTCATATATGAAGCCTTGAACGGAGTTCAATTCAGCATGCCCACCCCCCCTCCCCATCTCCTCCCCTCTGGCAAGCTCAAAACCAGTAAAGGGAAAGGAAAGTGGCTGGTCCTCGATCTTTTCCTTGTCTCATATTGGTCTACTACGCTGATAACAGTACTCTCCAAAGAGTTGATTCTCTTAAACGCGAGGTATGAAGATTCCTCTTCTCTTGACGCTACTGTTGGCCCTTGTCTCGGTAATTGCAGCTCACAAGATCCCCTTACTTCGCACGAGACATCCCGTAGCGTCCAGTACAGATACAGCGCATCAACAATCGAAGAGGAACATCAAGAGCGACACTCTCTTCTCAGCTTCTTCGATTGTGGTCCCCGTTTCAATTGGAACCCCAGCACAACAAGTGTACGTCTTACTAGACACAGCATCTTCTGACCTAGCGCTATTCTCCTCCGCCTATGTCTCGCAGTACGAGGGCGCCAGCTCCTCAGCATCAGCATCATCATCATCATCAACAGCAGCAGTGCTCGGCGAGCCCTTCAACTCTAGTGCTTCCTCCAGCTTTCTATCACTGACAGAGTCGTTTGAGAATCAGTACGGTAGTGGGGAGACATTGTCCTACTTTCAAGCACAAGTCAGTAAAGAGACCCTGTCGCTGCAGACGTACACGCTCACCGATCAGTCCTTTGGATTGATTAATGAAGGGAATGTGACATACGGACCTTTGGCTTCTGGTATTTTAGGACTCGCCTTTGAAGGGGCCAGTACGGGCATGAAGACGACTCCAGCGGTTCAACAACTCTATCTAGATAAAGCGCTGCCTCAGCCCGTCTTCAGCTTCGCTCTTATGAGGCCTAGTAGTGAATCAGAGGAGACTTCTCAGGAAAGCGTCACTCAACCGGGCGGCATCTTTACCCTCGGTGAATTGGACAGTGATCAGTACTACGGCGACATTGGCTGGTCTTCTCTCGTTACATCGAACACGGACTCTGGAGTGCCGACAAAGTGGCTCGCCAAGCTAGACAACATCACCGTCAATGGGGCTCTCGTCACTGGCAGCAAAGGCATGGTGGCCAACTTTGACACAGGTAGCAGTGCGACGAGAGCATCCACTGCATTTCTCGATGGCCTCTTTGCAAAGTCGACAGACGCACAGAAAGACGACAGCGGCGACTACTACGTTCCATGCGGCGACGGTATACCTCCCTTGCTGAACATGACAATCTCCATGGGCGGCATCTCTGTCGACATTGAACCTCTCGACTTGCTGTACAAGACGCAATCTTATGCAACCTCCTCTACTCAAGGCAGCACATCGCTGTGTCTCTCTACATTAAGCTCCACTGTCTCGTCGGACTACGACATTCAGATTGGAGATGACATTCTTCGATCGCTCTTTGTCGCTTTCCAATACGATCCACCGCGTATAGGATTGGCTCCACAATCACTCGACGTTCACAATCAAGGTGCCAAGCCGTCCTATGTATTTAGTGGGACGGAGCAATTGATCACCAGATCTCTTGCATCACCCACAAACAGCGCTTCCTTGACATTAGCGACCGTTGAGAATGTTCCCACCACTGCGATTCTAAGCCAGGCTTCCGTCATTGAGGAGGAGGGAGCGACCTACACCATTCAAGCAGGTGGTTCGTATGTGTCTGACACAACGAGAACGATGCAGACTGTCGTGGCTAGCTCAACACCGATCCCCATAGGTTCAACCATCAGCACATCCTCCATTCCCAGCAGCACAGCCGGATCATCCGACACTAAATCCACCTCACTGTCATCCTCTTCTTCCTCTGCAGCATGCTCAACATCGTTGTCGCCCTCGACACCTCAGCTCTTTGGCGCCATGTCGTTCACAATTCTACTCCTCGTCTCGTCTGCCTTTTTCTGCCTTCCTTGCTGAACGAGGCTGATGGGAAGCCGCGCAACACTTGTATTCATATCATCCAGCACAAACATAATGATTCGACCTCTCGGTGATGTCTTTATGTTTCAATTTTAAGGAAAACCCCTTGAAGGCAAGGTTAGGGGCTGCCCTCTCATGCTAAACAATCTGTAAGTCGTTACAATGTCTTGATCTCTACACGACCAAGCTTTCATGCCTACAAGAATTGTAGGACGGTAGCAGTCTTTTGCTACGCCACACCCGGCGCAGGTACACTGGACTCGTTCCCAGTGGGATTTGGGGGGATGCTGCGGGCAGGCGTTGATTTACGCCCTCACTAAGCGCTTCCCAGGACACGCTTGCATTGAAATTTTAATCATATTTCGCACCCCACGATATCCAGACTAGACTTTCAACGATGGTGAGAAGGGACTTCAGCTAGCTCCGGGCCGCATCCAACTTATTAATCTAGACGGCATTCTACCTTTGACAGGGCCTTATGACAATTTCCCTTTCTTATTTACTTTCTATTTGTACCGTTCCCTTAGTTGTACTGTACATACGATTATCTATTTCTGTGGAGGGACCTTCCTGTTTGTCCCATTGTTCTCTTGCCCTGGTCCGCGCGCCCTGAAAGTGAAGGTCTCGCTCTTTTTTTTCTGGTTGGTAGAGGTAAACTATGCATGTATGGTACTTACGGTTTCTAAACTCCGATCCTACTTGTTTGATTGCCTGTCTACAATGAGCGGTCCATCTCTGTACTCCACGAACACAACAGCGAGATATACACTCGTCCGTTAGATACCCGTCCTTTCTCCCAGTGTCACTAAGTAGCAAGGAAAGAGAAAAAACGAAGAGAAATTTAAAGAGCGGCCGGAAGCTAAAGAATAGAGAAACTCCAATCCAGCAGCAGCAGTGCTCATCAACAATCCTCAATCCGCTCTCCTTACTTACAACTCCTCGCAACAGACATACGGTCGACAATCGTCAGATCTGTCACGAGCCAGAAAGGGGTCAAAGCTCAACCCAGACACGGCGATCTTCTCCGGTTTCTTCGCTTGAGTATTCTTACCACCTCAGGACTTATTTACCAACTGAGAAGAATAGTAGAGCCATGGGTGGTTGCATGTCTCAAGATGCGAATGCAGATACACCAGAAGCAAGGCGGTCAAAAGTCTTGGACAAGCAGCTGAGGACTGACGAGAAGATATTGACAAAGGAAGTGAAGCTGTTGCTGCTTGGTGAGTGTTTGATGGAAGTTGTCCTAGCAATAGGGCATGCAGAGAAGGAGGATAGAATTGAACTGATGCAGTAGTATGTTCACCCTCCAGGAGCGGGAGAGAGCGGAAAGTCCACAATCCTCAAGGTGAGTAATTGACAGACGATAGGAGCCTGCAATGCGTGCAGACCAGCCGGGCTCACTTCCTTCTCCCACCCCATTTGTGTTCGTGCACAGTCGATGAGATTGATACACCATATTCCATTCACACCGGCAGAAAGGGAGCACTATCGACGCCTAGTGTTCATCAACCTCGTTCAAGCGGTTCAGCTAATCATAGATGCAATGGACGAGTGGGGAGGTCAGTTTGACCACCCAGAGTACCTCGTGAGTCGTTGATGTCTCTTCTTTTAAAAATCGCTGATTATTGATATCTGACGCCTTTCCCACAATTACCTCCGCGCAGAAATATCTACCGATGTTCACGTCGTATCCGGATATTGCAGACGATGAACCTCTACCGGGGGAGTATTTTGAGCCGCTCAGACTACTGTGGAATGATGGGTGTGTGCAGAGGATATGCAAGCGGGGAAACGAGGCTGCTCTGCCTGAGAAGTAAGTGGTCTTCCAGTAAAATTGTGTGCCAGAGTACACATCGTGATGCTGATATGATGGACACCCTTCCACCAGTATGACATAGTGAGGTTTGATGGGAGGGTATGGGCCGATGCATGCACATGTAACTGACTCTTCTCCTACCTTTTCCAGCTTCTTTACGGATCTTGATCGCTTCTTTCGACCGGATTACAAACCGACCGATTCAGACATCCTCAGGTGCAGAAACAAGACCACTGGCATAATCGAGACGACGTTTCCCATCGACGATCGAATGTACAGGATCTTTGACGTAGGGGGTCAAAGGTCGGAGAGGAAGAAATGGATACACTGCTTTGAAGGTGTGACGGCTGTCTTATTCTTGGTCGGCCTTTCTGGATACGACAGTTGTCTGGTGGAAGACAAGGACTCGAATCAAATGCAAGAAGCGCTCATGCTCTTTGATTCGATTTGCAACTCAAAGTGGTTCTTGCGAACATCGATGGTGCGTTTGAGGGATGGCCCCTCCGTCTCTCTGGGCGGAATGTCCATCGTCGCTGATTCGCAGAATTCTCTTCTCCCTCCTCCTTCTGCTCAATTTTGCCTGCAGATCCTCTTCCTCAACAAGGTTGACATCTTCCGTTCCAAGATCATGCAGTCGAGCGTCAAGAAATACTTTCCCGATTATGACGGTGAGTAACACAACACAGCGAAGGGAAAAGGTGCGACGCAATAAAAATGGCTGATGGGTCGATTCGACTCGACTGCAAACAGGAGACGACCATGACTACAATGCAGCGCGCACCTACTTTAAGAATCGTTTCGTCCGCCTAAATCGATCTACAACGAAAGAGATCTACCCTAGCTTCACAAATGCCACCGATCCTACCCTGCTCAAGATTGTCATGGCCAGCGTCACCGACATTATCTTGACAAACAGTCTGCGGGACAGTGAGTGCTCGCTTGGCTGGTATCTGCTATCCTATGTTTACTAATTTCAGTCCCTTTCTCCTTTGGCCCCTACCGCTGCTGCGTCTAGTCATGTGACCCTGGCAATATCTTGCACTAGGATATGCTGCCACCGGCAATCCTCTTCGATATGAAGAGCACCTCTTCTGAGCCACACACGCACACACTTCCATGATCCGATGTGGCCTGACCAACGAGACAAGCACGGCACTCGAAACATCCACCGAAGTGCTCATCCAAGTGGCTGCTCAAATATCTCGAGGGTGGTGGAGCCTTCTCTGCCCCTTCTGCTGCTCGATACCTATTTTATAGACGAAGGCAGATCAGAACTCTCTCTCTCCTCTCTTTTTATCCCCCTCTGATGAACATGTAATGGTGTATTTATAGGCAGTCGGCGTCTAATTCTAATCGATAGCTCTGGATATGGAGATTCGTCTCTAGAAGAGTACATGGGCATGTTCTAGCTTGCTACCGCCTTCCCAATCCGCATGCCCACCCTGACAAGAGTCTCTGTGGCTTTTCTCGAGTTGGCGACGAGATCTTCATCCAATTCCACCTTTCCCTGCTCAAAGCTAAGTAAAGAATGGAGGGGGGGGGAGTCAGTTGTGTTTTTCTGCAGCGTCACAATCGTCCTCATATGGCGAAAGAGAACCACCACTCACATGCATATGTTTGTGCTGCCTCCGAATGCATAGTAGCCGAATTCGTCCCCTTTCTTCACCGAATCGCCTTCCTTGACAGTCAAGTTGATCGATCCGACCATCATTGCTCCAATACAAACACAGTAGAACACTCCAAGGACGTCACTCCTGAATTGCACAATAGCACGAACGTTCTCCCCATAGATGTCGATGCCAGATCGAATCGCCATGGGATTGACTGTGTAGTATTGGCCTTCGACGAAAGTAATCTCTTCTACTTTGGCATCTGCTGGACAGTGGAATCGATGATAGTCTTGAGGAGCCAAGCGGAAGATGACTAGACTGCCTCCTGTCCGATACGAGTCGACTTTGTCCTTGTACTTTTCACCCAACAGCCTCTCGACTGTGAACTCTCTTCCTTTGATCCAGAGCTTCGTGGCTTCGGTGATGCTTGGGAAAGCCATCAATCGACAGTCTGCCGAGCTCACGATCACGGTAGGGTCTTGCGGGTCAGCAATCGGTCGAACACCTTCCTTCAGCTTTCTGTAGAAGAATTGGTTGAAGGTCTTGTAGCTCTCCAGAGGGTCACGGATCTCGTCGAGACTCAGGTTGTGAAAAGCGATGAATTGAGGAATCTCCCTTGCGGAGTTGGGTGAGTCGTACCTGATTCCTTGCTTCACACTCATGTTCTTGAGCATCTTTCTGATCCTGGCTCCTTCCATCCTTGATCTAGCACCCTTGTACAGCAGCCGAATTCCCAATCGAACGTACACCTGCATCTTCTCCTCCAACAGCTCACCCGTCAATCGATCTTGAACGATGATATTGGCACTGTCGGCACCCAGGCGATACTGACCTTGACTGATCTTTGAGATCACCTTTGTGTACCACTTTCGATGTGCTTGACTGGCCGTCACAAAGTTGTTCACCACCATGGAATCTACCCGACGCCAGTCCTGACTAGCACAGACGGCCAAGTGGGTCACAATGTCGACTTCGGCCTTCTTCGAGAGCTTCGACATGTGACAGAGCGGACAGCTCTTTAAGACTATCACTCGCTCTACTTGCTCCTCCCCCTCTTCCTCGGTGTTGCTCCTTGCCACTCCAGAAGAAGGAGAATTCGTTTTGGAGAAATAGTCTTTCTTCTCGATGGACGGCGTAGCAGTGAGTGTCAGGTTCGACATATCGCGGTCCAGAGTACGAGAAGATGGCCGGACACTCTTGGGATTATCTTCTTCTGTCACGCCATCAATGACAGCGGAAGGTACAAGCTTCGACTTGTCTGCTAGCTCGTTCTCTTCCAGTGAAGGGGCATTGGGTCCAGAATAATCCATGTGTGTATTGTCGAGAAGGCCGCCCGTAGGATCGGTACCTGCAACAGCTGGTGTCCGCATACCACTTCCATCCGGAGTATGATCCCAACCGTTGTCGACGTATCTCTTTTCACTCCATGGCTTGGATATCTCCCGCTCCAAAGCGATAATGGCCTCATCCACTGTCAATTCATCCGTCTCGACATCCTTCTTCCCAAATTGCGAAAAGAGAGTCTCGATCGTCTTTCGAGTCAACGTACTTCCCAAACTATCCAGCATACTCGTCAGCTCTAGGCTACTTAGTGTTCCGCTGTCGTTGGTGTCATATTGCGTTAGGATCTGTCTCCAGAATCGTTGACGAAGTGCACTGTAGGGAGTGAATTTGGCTTCGACTGTCAGGGTAGGATTGTGCTTTCCCAGACTTTTCCCTTCTTCCGACCTTTCATCGCGTGTTAGCGCAAGCTGCATATGCTTCATCTTGTGCATATTGTCATCAAAGGCTTCGTACAACCCTGTCTCTGAATTTGGCTTAGGGGCAGCATCCACTAGATCGGCAAGTTTCAGCTCCGTCGAAGCTACAAAGTCGTTGGAGGACAACTTATCCCAATCATAGATAGCTAACTTCGTGACATAATTGATTTCATGCTGACGAACGTGGAAGAGCAGCTTCTCATCCCACGTTGGATTGAGAGAGTGTCGAGCAACTCTAGTTCGAAAGATGCGCTGTCCAAAGCTGGCAATCACAAAGGCATCCATATCAAAGCCAGTGCCCAAACTGTTCTTCCAACGAGGGAGATCTTGTGCACTCTTGATCTCCATCTGCACAATGCCGATGATGTCCATCCCTAATTCTGTTTGCAGAGCAAAGTGTCTTCTCTTTCTCCTTTCACGCTTCCTTTGTATGTTCTGCTGTGAGTCGGTACTGCTTTGCTTTTCTGCGGATTGCTTCCTACCGGGAGTTTTCAGCTTCTTCTTATTCCTCTGTTTCGCTGCGGGTATTGTGATACCGTCTTCGCTGGTCGTGGCGGCGTTGACATTCGATGGGGAAGACTTGCGAAGCCTCTTTGGCAGGAGTCGCCGGCGAGGTCGATCGTGACTCTTTTCTTCTCCCAATTTTGGCTCTTCATCGACCTCTTGTTCCGCAGACGTGGTGATGATGGGAATGCCCGGGATGGCTTGATCACTCTCATACGCCTCGTCTACCTCCGTCGTTGTGGCGTCGTCTGCATCGGTATCATCATAAGCACTATCAGATTGGTCTTCTTCGTCACCTGTCAGGAGCTCTTCCCTTGCTTCACTCTCGCTATCAGAATCTAGTCCATCATCTACAAAAGCTTCCGTCGGTCCCGACATCCCGACTGATTGATCGGCTGGAATGGATCGTATTCCTGCTCCTTCGACCGAACGACTAGCCAACAACAACTTGTTATACACTTCGTCTGCTTCTCGCGGATTTGATGCTACCAATCCAATCTTGACCACGATCTCTCCACTGACTTTCGCATGTCGACGTGATGATGTTAGAGGAATCGTGAAAGATTGACTAGCACCCCACTCGGCGCTGTCTCCATCTGCCACCCAAGAAGAGACTCGAATGCTGCACTCTCCCATGTAGTCATTCCCGCTCCACTTGTCCTTGTCCCATACCACAAATTCGATGGCTCCTACATTCCCTTGATGCTGATGTATTGTACTAAGATCTATCGTCCCATTCGATGATTTTGCCCCTTTTCGAAGTCTCATGGGTCGAGGTGGCCCTCTTCTCCGAACAGCTCGAGTCGTTGCTACAGCTCCCTTTGTCGTCAGTCGAACAGGCGCTATCAGTAGCTTCGTCGTTACTGCAGACATCCTGCGGACACTGGACGGTCGAGAGCTTGTCGAAGGTGGCTTCAATTCATTCACCTCCCGATATGCTCCCTCCGATGCATTCAATTCGACAAAACTTCCCAATTTGGGCGATTGTGTCAGTTGAGCATCGCCAGATGATGAAGGAGCCTTGAGTACCCTGCACCCATCGCCGTCCTTGCCTGTCTCAGCACTGTTCAATAATTCTTGCGCTACTTGTTGATCCTCAGAGGTGCCTGGCCCATCGTGCTCCTTCGCAGATTGATACCAGTCAGGAGTGATATCCCACTCAAAAGTAGCCTCCGTTCCTTTCCACTTTGGCTCTAGAGTCTTTGGCTGGACCGGTGTCGCTCTCCTGTAGAACCCTTTGTCTTTCTTTGTCGAATGCGCAGGAGGAGGTGCGCCAGGCAGATTCACGACGATGAACGGGTCGGAGAGTCCATTCCGGTCTTTGCCTGCTAAGCCTTGAGCTCCGACAACCTGAACTCGAAGCTTCGCAGTGCTTTTGGTCATTGTTGAGCTTGTCGAAGATGAAGATGCGCTTTGTGACGAGGAGGTAGAGGCGAGAGACGGGTTCATTTTTGATAAGGAGGAGGGTAGACTTCCCTTAGACGAGGTGCCAAGAATTTGCTCCTGGTCTTTTCCTGCAGGCGGCTCAGAGCCATCATCCCGGCCCGTTTTCGGCTTTCCTGAAGTCCAAGGCATGATCGAACCTCGCAGGTCGTAATGATTCAGAATGACCCTCTTCCGATGCTGCTCATGAGCTGGAGGCACTATACTGACTAATATAGCTAGTGGTGATCCTCCGTCGCTGTACTTTAGAGCCCCTCTACTTTTGAGTACTTTTTGGCTTTCGCTTTCTTTCAGCAGCAGGCACGTACGCATTGACCGCCATGCATGTTCCAAGCGAGGATAATTGTTTAAATTCAAGATTTGGGGAACTCCGCCGACACCGCGGAAATAGCGCCCTCCTCCTCCTCTTTCTTCCTATCGGTCTTGACAAGCCCATCGCCTTTTTTTTTTACTGGGCTTCACCAACGTCAGATAGGGTCGACATTCGCTCTTTCTGGCTTCATGACAGATGAAGATCAATGAAGAGACGGTCTTGGTTGGAAGCAAGGTGGTCTTGGTGCCGTACAGGTGAGGATCATTTCCCGTGTGCAGAGGTGTAGCAGGCACTCACCTGTCTTCTCTACGTGGCTGGGCAGAAAGGAGCATGTGGAAAAGGTCAGGATGGAGACAGTGCTCATGCGATCTGAGTAGGCGTAGCTGAAAACATGCAGCCCCTTGCAGTATCATGAATGGATGAGCAGCGATGACATTCGACAGCAGACAGCTTCTGAGCCCCTCACCATCGCGGAAGAGTACGAGATGCAGAGATCGTGGCAGGAGGATGAAGACAGTGAGCTGACAGGCGTGAATGGGTACATGGGATCCTTTCCTTCGAGTACTGAATTCACTTTTTCGTGCGACAAGAGCTCACTTTCATCATGCTGGCGCGGTTGGAGGGCGAACTTGGCTCCCTGGAGGATGTTTTGCAGGCGTGCACAATGGTAGGGGATGTCAACCTGTTTCTCACCGAGCGACACGAAGACGACAAAGACAACAGTGACGACAAAGATGATCCCGTGAATGTGCCTCATACCATTGATGCCGAGCTAGAGGTCATGATTGCTGGTGAGAAGCATGTCGTCGAGCAAGCGAGATCTTCACTGCTAACATGACTTTCCCACCACCTCCTCTCAGAGAAACGATGGCGGCAGAAGGGTCTGGCTGCAGAAGCCTTAATGCTACTCATCAAATATGCCTCTTCATATCCTACCCCCGCCCCGACATCACCTCAAACACTCTCAACTCACAGCGGCATCTCACCCTCCAAGTATTTGCCTCTGCCCAGCGATGCATTTCTTGTCAAGATTGGATACGACAATCAACCCTCGATTCGTCTATTCGAGAAGCTAGGTTTCGAGGAAGTCAAGCGAAGTGCGATATGGAAAGAGGTAGAGATGAGGCCTGTCGATGGTGGTATGCGTTTACGAAGTCTTCCTGGTCCATCGTGTGTGCTCCGCTGGGGCCTGCCATGATAAACGGGGTAATTCTTGCGTATCATTTACATTTGTGTATCAATATTACTATTACATCATGATCCGATTCGGTGGTGTACTCTTTCCTTGTTTTTCTAGCTCCCACTCCCTAGAGCACAAAGCTAGATGTGTATTTGTGTTGACGGCTCATCGAATTCTCTCAAAGTAGTTTGATCGTCCCAATACGACGACGGAGAGATCCATGATCTGCGCAAGAGATAGAAACGAACGTCAGACAACAAGATCATTACAGCATCTCTCCCTCCCTCTCCTTCGACAGTCCACTCACCCATTCACCAGTCTCGAGATAGATCTTGAAGAAGTTTCGCACATCTTTATTCGGTAGTCGCCTCACTGCTGGAGTCAAGCCGGTGCTCCTCTTGATCCCACTGAGTGCCATACTGATGAGCACAGCATCTACCATGAGGTGAAAGAAGCGTCCAAACATGATCCAAGTATACTCTTGTGAGCGATATGTATGTCGAATGTGCAGTGTCAGCTATAGACACGCAGCGATGGCGAGTGTGACTGTGACGATGCTGACTTTAGGAGCGCAAGTGAGAACAGACCACCCGCCTGCGAACTTTTGTTAGAATTCCCACCTTTAAAATTAGACTGGACCATAAGAGGCGTCGCGTGTCTAACGGCACTCTGCTCTCGCCCTACAGGGCCTCTTTTATCTTCCCTCGTACCACAACATCAATGCTTTACAGGATCTATCTTTTTGCAATAAGAAAAGAGGACTACAAAAGATACAGTACAAAGAGGATCGATGAGATGGACAGAATCGCCTTCGAGGGATTACTAGATGATAGCGAGGAAGATGCACCAGAGTGTGCTGAAGATTGAGCCGCTACATGGGCCGAGGAATTAGAGACTGAGGAAGATGCTGGGAGTAGGTTTGTCGTGGTTGGTGTGATGTATGATACTGGATTGTATGCAGCTGCAACGGGTCTGATTGCAGATCCACTGGGTATTCCTAGTGGCATGACGTTACCAGTAACGTACTCTGCAAAGGTAGGGTAGGTGATGTTTTCAGGGTATGGATTGGTCTCATTCATGCACGCCGTGAGCGGCACAATGTTCTTGAACTTGGCCTTGATTGTTGGGTACTGTGCAATCAATTCATCCATGGTGCCTGCATTGATCTCGTGAGTGAGTACAATGTTGCCGTGTTGACTGTAATCTTCGTTGATGATCTTGTTGTAGTTGGCATCAATCGTGCTCTTGGGTTGGGTGCCGAGCGGTTGAATTTCCCAGTCGTCGGTGTCGTACGACCAGATATTGGTAGACATTCCCAGACCAGTGGCAATGGCACGGACTCGATCGTCCACATCTCCGTACGGGGGTCTCCAACATCGAGGTGTGACGCCGGTGATATCTTTGATGGCCTTGGCAGTGTAGTACAACTCAGCAAAGACCTGGACGTCGGTCAATTGTGTCATGTATTGATGACTCCATGTGTGCACACAGACGTGATGTCCATCGACGATACCTCTTTCTGCTTCCAATGGCCAGTCCATGACATTAGAACCGATGTAGAACAGTGTCGCCTTCTGGTTGTTTGTCTGCAGAAAGTCATAGAAGGCATTGTGCGAACAATTAGGACCGTCGTCAAAGGTGAGACCCCACGTTTCCGGCTCAGCACACTGCCAGATATCTTCGGGAATGTTCTTGTGCTTGGGTGTGTGACAATTGGACTCGGTCCACCAACAATCTGGATCGGCAGTAGCGTTGTATTTCACACCAGTGAAGACTCCCTTTCCACCCGTTCCTTTGAGCTGGACATCACTGGGTATGATTCCACTGTTTTGGATGTTCTTCCAGACGGTGGTAGCTTTGGTGTCTCCACTGACAATCGCCGCCGTCTCCCAAACAGTAGGAAAGCTCTTGCTCATTGCTGCGACAGCGGGAATGTTGTACGGTGTGCATTCCTGAGTAGCCGAAGTAATGGACGCATCCGAGGGCTCATCTGTAGGCTTTGAAGAGGATGCAGCCGCACGCTTCACAGGCGTTGGTACCAGACGACGCTCGTGTGCTGCAGCGTGATTAGTATACTGTCGCTTGTGGTGGACACCGTTTCCGGCATGAGCAGAGCTGCTTCCCGCTAGGAGTAGCTGGAGAAGAAAGGTCACAGTGACCGCAGTGGCTGTGTGCATGGCTTTCTCTTTGCTGCCTGTATATGAGTGTGAAGGAGAGAGATCGGAAAGGACGAGAGGAAAGGAAGAAAACGAATGTGAGGCTCTCCGATGGCAATCAATGAAGGTGGCAGTTGTTGAAAAAAGAGAGTGAGGGGAAAGTGTAGAGAAAGGACAAGAGTGGCATGTAAGATGTGGTGAAGCAAAAGAGGAGCTTTCTTAAGAGGATATGAAGTGATCGGAGAGCGAAATTTGCATTACACACACACCTCATCTAGCCCCTACATTTCCTTTCTTCCATCTCGACGAACGTTGATGCGAGATCAGAGTAAACATGCAACGCAGAATAATATATAAAATGATACTCAGAATCCACTGTTGAGGGAAAAGGGGAGACCAGGGAAAAATTGGGAATTCCCTCTTTCCTGACGCACACACTGCTCTTGTGCCTCCGCGTCGTAAAAAACAAATAAGGCTAGAACAAAGTCAAAGAATCTTATCGGGCTCCGAGGATTCTTTGGGACGCGCAGAAAGCGTGGGCTTGCGTTCGTTGCATTAATGGGCTGGAGAATCACATGTGCTTCGAAAGACGGACTTCCCGTGTGCAGTAGTAGGAGAAGGGCAGGCAGTGAAATCCCATCTGTTGTGATACGTACCCATGCATTGCTAAAATTGGAACATAGACGGCATCATCATCTGCAGTCGGCGAGTCATCTCTTCTTCAGTGCATCATCGCAAACATGATCGTAGCCTTTGTGAAAACTTGCATCATGATGCAGCGCTCGCTTGTTTTGGAGAAGTGATTGGGGCAAGACTGCATCTTATGAAGCGATCACACTTGTGATGCTGAAGTGCTCGGAGCTTAAAAGCTTTCTTGTGCCTTGGCACGAAAGAGGACAGCACACCTCGGGTTGGAAAGGACTTCAGAGGGGTCCTTGAAAATGAATGGACGTGCATCTGATGTCGGCCGCAGTCCTTGGGCAACCAGTAAGGGTCGTGGAGAGCACCACAGCCATGACAATTTGCGCACTGGGTCTCAACGACAGCTACTTCTGTGCGCGTGGCGACAAAAATGCAAACTCGTGCACCTTTCCTTTCGACTCTAGATCTTAGGGCTCTATGCGGGAGAGAGCATCTGTCCCTTCTTTTCCAGGTACTGTACTCATGAGGGCGTATGTGCAAGAGCTGTAATTTCCCTCTTTGATACGTCACATTTCAATTCTCAAGGATAGCTGCCTGTTTGCCCTTCACGTCTCTTTGATTATGTGTTTATGATGATGTCCCTCCGCAACGGCTTCGAACTACTATCTGGGACGCAGTGACTCAGAGAGTTGTGGGAGAATCCTTGCAGTGTCGTGTGCCTCGCCCCTAGGCAAGGAAAACGGAGTTGTTGGCTTCTAATCTCCAGTGAAACTCTCCATGGAGGTTTTGCTCTCATGTGGGGGACCATCTCTTCGCAGTCATGCCGAGTAAAACCGAGAGATTCCGGCACCGACTAATATCGAAATGCATTCAGGATTACAATTTGTATAAACCACTCTAAAGTCGAATCGTGAATATCTGTAATTAGAATGGCAGTCGCCCCGGTTTTACCTTATCAGCCAGGACAATCGATATCTCTTCTTTGGTATAGGGAAAGTCCTTCTGTAGGAGAATACATTACAAGTGGAAATCTCGCCGAAAAGGGAAGATTGGGCGGGTTGTCAGCCTCTAGAAGCAGCATTGTTGTAAAAGATTGCTATGCTTCTCGTAGGAGGGGTAAGTGATCATATGTAGAGCTTTGTTGCGTACATGGGGATTATATATGCCTGATCCTCCTCATGCCCCTCTTGCGCTGCTGAGTCCCCCATCTCCATCGCTCGTTTCATTCCCTCTCGGTGATCGTCAGCTCTCTTGTGTACGGGCACAGAATGGCCGATCAATACACCACCACCTCCACGAAGGACGCGATCCCTCGCACCAATGGAGCAGCAGTGCATATCCCGCCGGCTTTCGCCCCTTCAGTTAGCAGCGCGACGACGTCGAACTGCAAAGATGAGAGTGCAGTCAAGGCAGTCCAGCGACCGCAGATGCGAGGTCTCTCACTGACAAGAACGCACAGTCGAAGGGAAGTGTACGACGCTGACACAGCTTCGACATACGGCGAATTTGGATCGTACTCTAGTGGCGTCAAGGTGGAAGAAGAAAAGGATCAGACAAAGCGAACGAGCAGTCGACCCAGATCAAGCAGTCGCGACAGTGGCAGTAAGGGCAACCCAAGCAGTAGAGGTGCCAATTTCAAGCCTGCTGCTGCTCATCATGGCTTTGCGGAAGAGGCACACGACTATGTCCACGAGGACGCCAGGGAGAAGGCAGAGGAGGAGGAGATCCTGAGGGACGTAGAGCGAGGGCATAGCGGAGAGAGTGTGCGCGAGAAGCAGAGCCACGATCACGCACACGCACACAACGTAGACCTGGAGAAGCAGCAAGAGCAACAACAGAAGAGCAACAGCGACACATCGAGTTCTGCCACAAGAAGACCGAGTGAGATCAGCACCAGCTCAGCGGAAGAAGAGGAAAAAAGGGACCCGAATCTCGTCACTTGGGACTCACCATCATCACAGGAGAATCCTCGCAATTGGAGTCTGCACCGGCGGTGGTCTGTCATCGTGATTGTGTCAACGTACACGTTCCTCAGTCCGCTATCGTCCTCCATGATCGCTCCAGCATTGCCCACTATCAGCGCTCAATTTCACATCACGAGCAGCGTCTTGGAGAGCTTGATGTTGTCTGTCTTTGTGCTGGCGTACGCAGTTGGTCCACTCTTCCTTGCGCCACTGTCTGAGATGTTCGGGCGCAGAATCGTTCTACAGAGCGCCAATGCCTTCTTCATCATCTTCACTGTGGCTTGTGCAGTGGCTCAGGATCGAGTCCAACTCTCCATCTTCCGATTCTTTGCCGGTCTGGGAGGCTCAGCACCACTAACGATCGGTGGTGGTACAGTCTCTGACCTAATGTTGCCCGAGGAGCGAGGTGTTGCGATGTCCATCTACAGTCTTGGACCTCTTATGGGTCCAGCATTGGGGCCTATCATTGGAGGGTGGATCATCCAGAGAACCGGGAATTGGAGATGGATCTTTGGTGTGGCATGCATTGCGGCCGGTATCACTGCCTCGATAGGACTGTTCATCTTGCCAGAAACCTACGCTCCCAAGATCCTCGGTGACAAAGCAAAACGTCTGCGAAAGGAGACGGGGAACGAAAAGCTCCACACCGTCTTCGACCAAAATGCAATGACATGGCAAGCAAGGATGCGTCACAACATGGTTCGCCCTTTCATCTTGATTGCAACACAGCCAATCATCATCGTGCTCGGCTTCTACCTCATGATCACGTACGGATGCATGTACCTTGTCTTGACGAGCTTCGCTTCTGTGTTTCAGGGTGTGTACAATGAAAGTGTCGGGATCGCCAGCTTGAATTACCTATCTCTAGCACTCGGATTCACGTTAGGCGGCCAGATCTGTGGACGATTCAACGATCACAACTACAAGCGATTAAAAGCGCTGAATAATGGCGTCGGACAACCGGAATTCAAACTGCCAGTCATGATGGCCACTGCTTGGATGCCTGCAGCTGGTCTCTTGATCTATGGCTGGTCTGCACAGTATCACGTTCAATGGATCGTGCCAAACATCGGCGCTGCCATCCTGGCGTTCGGTATGATTGCCACCTTCCAATGCGTCCAAACGTATACAGTCGATACGTACAATCTCTACGCTGCATCTGCACTGTCTGCAAACACCTTCCTGCGGAGTCTGGCTGGCTTCGCCTTGCCTCTAGCTTCGGGAAGTCTGTACTCTAACCTAGGGTATGGCTGGGGGAATACCGTCTTGGGACTGATCTCCGCCGTGGTCGGGATTCCAGCCCCTTTCCTGCTCTACAAATACGGAGCAAAGATCCGGGCAAAAAGCCAGTATGCCTCCGACTAGACGGTGCTCGGCCCCCGTCCCCTTCCACACAACGTGCTGTCCCCACCGTGCCCATGTAACACCACCTTCATACCTTCACTTTCATCACTGCTTACTAGTTTGCGCACGATACATTAATCACTCATCTCTTGCATTATCCATTTTCATTAATCTCAATTAGAGGACACACAGATGGGTTTCGTGAGGGGGAGGGGGTGAAAGAGTGTATGTGAGGGGAGGTGAGGGTGCTTTCGTTAGGTGAGACGTGTATAATACAAGAAGTACATGGAGAAAGAGAGAGGGATTAAAGACAGTAGGAAAAAAATGGCGTTGGAGGGAAAGAGATACAAGAAAATCACTCAACGAAAGGCAGGGGTGCCGTGGCCGCGAGCGTTGAGATGATCCTGGTAAGCTTGTTCGTCGTCTGGGTTGACAGGGGACGCGTCAGCAGCAGCAGCCAGGTGCGAAAAGGGCGGGAGTATCGGCTGTTGCTGGATCTTGCCGCCGCCGCCACCTTGCACTTCATTCAGGATGGTCGAGGGAAGCTGGTGATGAAGAATCGGCTTGGGAAGCCCAGATGAGACATGAAACATGGGATTAATTGCTTGTTGATGATGTTGATGTTTTTGTTGATGTTGTTGTTGTTGTTGTTGTTGTTGTTGGTGCTGCTGTTGCAGTTGTTGTCTTGGTAGCGGCGGGGGTGGGCCTTCGCGACTTGGCAAGCTTCCGCGACTGATGGATGGACCTCGATGAGCGCTCTGACTAAGTCTTCTCGTCAAGGATCTAGGTCTGGCTCCTGCAACAGCTCCCTTCCCACCAGTGCCGCTTCGTCGAGTGTCGTTGTAGTCTGTGTCGCTTTCGCCCTCGGCGATGGAAGCAAAGGACGGCAGCGTGTACGATCCATGCGCAGACGACGGTAGAGGAGGAATTGCACCGTTCGAAGCAGTCGATCCGCTTCCCGGTCCTACAGTGTAAGGATGAAAACGTGGGGGAGCCTGATGATGAAGAGGAGAGGCTGAACCTTGTCGATGGGCCGACGACGTTCGACTTCCGTGGCTTTGCCGACTATACGAAGGCCGTGGACCGATCAAGTGCACCGGTCCTGGACTGGTGCTGCCTGTTCGATGTCTCACCACTTCGGCCGCCGTCATGTTTTCCATGTTTTGAATGAGCTGGTGATCGAGGGAGCTTGTCATTGAACGGGTGTCAAACGAGTTTCGATCGACTCTCTTACTTCTGAGCGACGACGAGGAAGCGCCGTCGATGAGCGCTGGAGCAGAACTCAAGCTGACATTAGACCCATGTCGATGTATCGCTTGAAGCTGTGATCCCGGGAACGTCGCTCGAGCAGGGCCAGGGTCACTGTCCCCTGTTTGAAAGGACTGCATCGACTGCCTGCGCGGATCTTCCATCGCGAGCTGGTGATGCATGAGCCTACCCACGTCATCTTCGTACTCTCGCATCTGAGCCTGTCCTCTTGATGACGATCGAGGTGCTTGCCATGCAGGATTACTGGACGTGCCGCTACTGACTTGACCGCCATACGGACCATAGGGCGAGTATGGGCTTGTGGAGGCGTTGTTGGAATAGTGCGGAAGGAAGGACTCTGACATGGGATTGTGTGACATGATCGGCTGCTTTCCCCGTGACGTCTCACTGGGGAAGATGGAGGAGGCAGAGGCGCTGACTCCTGCATTCAATGCTGCCTTTTTCGTATCACTGTTGTCTGCCAGCGTCAGCCATTCCACCTGATCTCGACTGTTGGAGTCGGCCAGGATCTGATTCCTCTTCTGCATGACCGCTCTCGCCCTCTCTCGCGCAATCTTTTCCTGTGCAGCTCGCTTTGCCTTTTCTGCCTCTCGAGCGGCCTTTTCTGCCAGCTTTTTTGCTTTCTTGGCGTCGAGAGGAGGTGGAGCAGGTGCAGAAGCAGCACGGGCAGCGGCATCTGCTGCAGCCTGTTGAGAGAAGAGTCTTCCACTGTGCTCCGCTGCGAGTCGTTGCGCAGGTGTGGAAAGGATCTTTGACTCTCCGTTGCCGGTCTGTGTCCCGTTTGCAAGATGAGCCTGTTGCGGTCTACTTTGATTGTCGACCACGCCTGCTCCCTGAACTCCTTGCCCTGCTGCCGCTGCTGCTGCTGCTGCTGCTGCTGCTGCTCCTCCTCCTCCACCCAGCACAGAAGACATCCATCCCTTGCTCTTCTTGAGCTCTCTGCCATTCGCACGATCTACCTCGTCGTTCCTCTTTTCTGCAGTGTCGCCCACAGTCAGGTCTAGCATGGACTGAGACATCGTACTCTGGTTTTCCGGTCGGCGATGTCTGTACATCTGATGGGCGTGGTCATATTCGCGGATCGGCAAGCCTGACTGTTGCTGTTGCTGTAGGTGCTGCTGCTGCTGGTGGTAGTAAGGATCGTAGTTGTTCTGATGCTGCTGTTGCTGCTGTTCCAGGTACTCTTGATGCGATATTCGCTGTGAATGGAACGAGCTGGATCGACTGTAGTCCACTGGATCTTGCGAGTGCGTCAATTCCATCTCGTCTCCTTGCATTCGACTCTGCGTGCGGGACATGTACTGCTGTCGACTGGCATCGTTGATACCTTGCATCTGCGCAGTGTTGTGCCGGGTACTCTGCGCACTCGAGGATGCAAATGGTGGCGCTTCTGATCCTTCGCTTTCTTGGTGGGAAGGACTGTTCATCTCGTCGGATCGTATGGAATTGTGACTGCCAGCAAGTACGGAAACAGAGTCAGGAAAAGCCGGATAGTGTGAAATGGCTGCAATGTCTCGTGCGGAACCATCAGGAGTAGTTGACCACTGTTGTGTCTCTTCCGATCTAACTGCTCCGTATCGTCCTCCCCTCCCTTCGCCGCCAGTAGACGGATCGGAGTTGGACAGAGTGACTTCCATCGGCACATCGGCGTCGTGAGTGGGCGCGTGCCTGGGCCTACCGGATGCACCGGAAAAGGACACCTCCATCGGTGTCGCTTTGCTTGACGACGTCGTCGTCGTGGAAGATGATGAGTGAGACGGTGGCATGACTGCATTTCGATGAGCAGTCTGGTCTATGATCGAAGCCATGGAACTCATCTGCGCAGTCTTGGGCACCCTCTTGGCCAGTGTTGCCTGCTGTTCGACCGTCGTAGCGGCGACCACTGCTCGAGCTTGAGGAGGCTGCAGTCGAGGTGCTACCTTTTCAAAATAGACGTGCTTCAGGCAGTCGTGCGTGGTCAATCGAGCCTCTGGATCATATCGAAGTAGGTCTTGTATGCAGTCGATCAACGATACTGGCACCTTGGAGCTGAACAGGGACGAGAACGTGATGGGAAGAGACTGGTCGAGAGAGAGGTGGGGAGAGAGAAAACGGTGGTTTCAGATATCATGATCGACCTTACAGGTTCCAGGGCGCCCCATCCCATTTCTACACTACTCACTGCTGGAAAGACGAAGCCTACATTCTTGCCCATCTGTATTCCTTTACTCCATACACCTCCTCCTATCAGTCTCCCGCGCACATCCCTCCCATGGTCTGTTGCAGGGTTGCCGAGTACTTCACAGATTTGTAAGATCTGGTCTACCTCGCTCTGACCCGGAAAGAGAGGCTTCAAATTGACGAGTTCTGCCAAGATTGTGCCCAGAGCCCACATGTCGACAGGATTCGAGTACTCCCTGGAGCGCAGCAAAACTTCTGGTGCGCGATACCACCTCGTGGAGACGTACTCTGTGTAGGGCGGCCTGCTATCTGTCTCTCTAGCCAAGCCAAAGTCGGCCAATTTCACTATGACCAAGACGTCCTTTTCCGGAGGTGCCCCAACGGAGGGAAGCGATGCGGATGATGGATAATCTGCCAATCCCGTCGTTGTGATCAAGAGATTCTCCGGCTTCATGTCACGATGAAAGTAGCCCTGTTGATGAATATGATGAAGTCCTTTGACGATTTGTTGGAAAATGGAAGCAACAAGACCGCCTGCCAAAGCCCTCCCTTTCCTCGACTTTGTCAGTTGGTAGAGGTTGCCCTCCATGCACTCAAAGACAAAATGAAGCTCTTTTGACACTGGCATCAAGAATGCATCGTAGAGTGGAATGATATTGGGATGATGAGGTATCGCCAGAAGGCACTGCAGCAAGGGGAAAGGGGGAGGGAAGAGAAAAGGGGGAGGCGTCAAAATTGTTGCGATACTCCTCACCTCGCTGCGCGCTCGCACGACTCACCTTCAATTCCTTCAATTTGATGCACTCTTCCCAGCTCGGAAATGGCTTCTTCATCTTCTTGATCGCAACGAGGCGCTTCCCAAGGTATTCTGGTCTGGTGGTGGGGTGTTGCATTGGACTGAGAAGCGTTCCACTGGGCAGCGGGCTCCTCCAATCAGCTAAGCAGACCGTTCCAAAGGACCCATCCCCTACATCTTTGATGACAGTGAAATCTCTAGGCCCTTCCCGCATCAGTGTAGCGGCCGTTGTTGGCATCGAAGAAGGCGAGACAATATTGAAGGAAGGAGAGGTAGTTGGAGAAGCAAAAGAGCGAGCCGGTTGCTTTTGCACATTGCTCGTTGATGAATCGCTGTTCTCATATTTGGGGAGGGATGAGGTTGATGCTACTGCTGATGTCGCTTGTTGTTCTGCCGGCCATGACCTCCCATTTGTGTTATTAGGAAGCTGGCGTAGACGGATCTGAGCTTGGTCTAAGGGTAATAGATGCTTCGTCTCTCTCGCTTGAGTCTGGTAGTGCTGCTGCGACGAAGCCGTTGCTCTGTCGTCACGAACACCAGCTACAGGTGAAGTAGAGCCGCTAGGGACATACAGCGTCGACATCTCTTACCCACGAGTGAGCGAAGTAGCCGCTCCTACTCGCCCAGATCTCTTCAACGAAGGCAGCGATGATTGAGAGAGAGAACTGTTGAACGTTTCGAAGAATTGTTTTGTTCTTGAGGTAGTCGAGAGATGTGTTGTCGTGAATATTCCTTGGATTGACGTGGCGGTGTCGTCTTCGAGTTTCATGAGCGGTGAGTGATGGGCCTTTGCAACTGGGAACACAGAGGATTAGCCTGAATCTGGAGAGGCAAAGGAGGCTCTGCGAAAGGCGTCAGAGTCGAGCGGCGGCTGCTGATGGGATTTGGATGAGTCGTATGACTGAGGGAGAGGATTGACAGGAAGAAAGTAAGAGACACAGTTAGCCTGTTAATAAGATCTCGGATTCAAAAGTAATGGCATGTCCTCTCGAAGAAGGCAGAAACGACGATCTTCCGCCGCCGAGGCAATGTACAACGACAACCACCAACGAACGTGAAGAAAAGTTGTGACAGGAATCGTGCTGAATGCGGTCAAGTTCCAACACCAGGGATCTCATACACTCACTGTCTGCTGCTGATACCGATGGTCTTTCTGAAGAAAGGGAAGGTACTCCCAGAGGAAGCCTCTTTCGTGCAGAATTATTCAGATGAGAGACGAGAGAATATCGAGACGAGAAAGAGATTCGGCCTAGCTCTACCTATCCGAATGCGAAGAAATGAACCGCCCAGAGGAGACACCGGACACCAGGATCAGGGCTGTTCAGAGATTTGATTGGTGATGTGTCCAAAAGTCGAACAGTGGGCGGGCCTCGGCTACAGATGCCGGGGACTGCGCCTGGCGACGGAGAATATAATCGTCAGGAAGATGTCGTTGCGTCTCTTCTCTTCCTCTCCGGTAGAAGCAGGTCGTGCTGAGACTAAAACAGCGAAGGGGAGGGGGGAACAAAGGATAAGAGAACCCTGCGTTCGAGAGGTGCAGTGGATGACAGGTGTGCTACAATTCTCGTATTGACCTGACGATTGCCGAATAAAAGTGTGTCCCAGTTGGCTTCTATGTAATCAATAAAGCACAATCAAATCCGAATCGTGGAAGTCTCCGATAATCCACTAGAGAGGCATGTCGAACTTCAAAGTGGACGCGTCCTACCATTTTTCTATTTCTCCTTTCGCCCAGCTATGACCAAGACAGTAAAACCTAAAATGTAGATACAGTAGAACCTCCCAGTTCTAATACGAACGGGACCAGCCCTTTTTTATTAACTATGGGGGGTTATTAGGTGTGAAAGTTGAATTGAAAATTTCACGATTCCTCTATTCTGACCACCATTTGTTAGGCATTATGCCCCATCTTTCTAAGAGCCTACGTCGGGCTCCATGCCAGCATAATATTGAGCATGCCGGGCAGACTCAGAAAGAGCTTGCTTTCTGGCTAAAGATGCAGCATAGCATAGTAGTGTTGCAAGGCACACTCTCTAAAACCCTTGCCGCCTCTGACAAGTGGCTCAATACAAAAATACACAAGAAATACAAAAGATTTTTGAAGTAAATTGCCTTGTTTAGTATGAAGCAATACACATTGCTATTGACAGCTGGGATACAACATTTGAAGATACAATAGTGCATTGCAGGAGCCATTGTGGTATTTGGTCAATACAAGACGCGTCAGCTCCAAAAAGTAAGCAGAAAAAGATTACAAGTTACTTCCACGTGTAACCAAGTTACTTCCACGTGTAACCAAGTTACTCCCACGTGTGACCTCCCAGTCTTAATATCAGGCTTAAAAATTCTTCGAATTGCATTAGGAATTAGGTCTGAGAGGTTCTTAGTATTTCCATAGGTCCCAATCGGGGACCGGGCTGTTTTCATTAACATTGGGGGGTTATTAAGACAAATCGTATTAAAACTCGGAGGTTCTACTGTAGTCACCGTTTCTCATACTATTCGGGAAGGGCCAGCATGGGGGAGTATGAAGGGGGGAGGGGATTAGCGGTGATGAGGTCAAGACGGCGATGTAGCTGAGCTTCTACATTTCGTCTAGCATTCGGCTCTAGTATTGAGGGTGCTCACGGTAAACAAAATCCACAACGAATGGAAAGTAGTGTATCTAGGCAATTTGTGAAGCACTTGTCGCAGTCTCTCTTCTGGAGCCGGGAGAGGGACAAATCAGACAGCTTTGCCACCAAAAACCACACACTCACGAGCTGATGAGCTACCCCTGTAAGTGAGATGATCTTCACTGTACGCAGTGTCATCTCAGGACCTCTTTTCTCACGGTCCAAGCCACTGTGAACGGTGACAGGTCCACCACTCATGATCACGTAATCAGATTTCCTAATAATTGCGTTCGGTGTGGAGCTTCTCGCGATGCTTGTGTCCACTTACTCATACCAATCGTCTACTTCCTTATTTGCGATCCTCTCTTGAACCGTTTCCACCTTTTGGGCCATACACAAGAATGAATGGCGGTCAGCCAACCAGTGATGGGGACGCCTATGCGTCATCGTCACCATCGTCGTCATCATCACAGCAAGGAAACAACCGGCAGCAAAGGACACCGACCGGCTTGCCTCCGCCGATGCAGCAGCAACTGACTCGCCAGGAATGTGAGTGTTGATACCTTTGTAATTGGAGCACGTAGAGCTTAGAGGTCTCGTCTACGCTCTCTTCTGGCTCCAGATGAAGCCATGTCAAAGATTAACGAGAGGGTGCAAAAGGTGCGGTCAGTAGGGTTCTTCGCCGGGGCTGCCTCAACGTACCTGTTCCTCCACTACCGAAAGAGGACGAATGGATATCTGAGGACCTTTGGTTACTGCACAATGGGCGCAATTGTTCTCTCTACCATCCTACAGCCCATCGCAATCTTGGCAAGTTCGGGGGACTTGAAAAAGGTGGAGAACCCTCAACATCTGGCGGAAGTCTTAAAGTCTGCAAAGGAAGCGAGAGAGACTCGAAGATCGGGAATTCCTCCACCAGGCCAGATGCAACCAGGACAAATGCCGCCAAGCCAGATGCAACCAGGACAAATGCCGCCAAGCCAGATGCCACCAATGCAGAGACCACAGCAGCCAAGGACTGACTTTCCGAGAGCTCCGAGTGGCAGTGAAGGCAGTGCCCGTATCAATCAATGGGGTGATGAAGTGGGAAGTGCACCGTCGAACGACTTTGCCAGTGCACCCTCCTCTGATCAATTGCCACAAGCAGGCTCTTCACAGGGACCTTCGCAAGGAGGCTCATCATCGTACAACTCCAATCCACCTCCTCAGCAAGCGAGTCAGAGTCGCTGGGGCCAGCTACGAGGCGAACGCAACGTCCAAGAGAGCAGCTGGGACAAGATTCGACAACAGAACGCTCGCGAAGCCTACAATAGACAATCGAACAACGGACAGGGTCAATCCGCATACTCTCAAGAAGGAGGAATCAGGAGTGGAGGGGAATATGGGGGACAGCAGGATGGCGGGCTAGCAGATCCCAGCTTTGGAAAGGGCATGTCCGCTTCTCGATCTCAGGCTCAGGAGGAGTACGAAAAGAGTTTTGAGAGGGAGAGGAGAGGCATAGACGGCCGTGGCACATTTTGATCCATGTCTTTCTCTTGCTGGAATTGAGATGACATGACTTCATACTGGGGGAAAGTGATGATTGGGCGATCCTGAAGGGTGCATGTGGGGCGGTGAGTTTCCGCCTTGCATGCTAGTCACTTAGGACATGAGTGACTACCCGTATGCTCCTGGTGATCTATGATCCAGGCTCTTGGCTCTCGTCTAACTCTCCAGAGTCGTATACGCACAGGACTTCGCTTCCAGGCGGTGGAAACTGTCGAGATTGTGTAGCCTGTCGGTGCTAGCTAGACGATTTCACGGCAAGCTGGGGAACAAGATTCGGTATAGCCAAAGCCGAGTCGACAAAACCCCCTCTACTGCAGCTTGAGCTTCGTCTTGTTCCGTCAGTGGAGTACAAGTGCCACGGTCAGAACTGGACTTCTCTTGATGTTTAAGTCGCTGCAATTCACCGTACTCCTCGTGCGATAGAGGAGACGAAGAGTTTATATGTTTGAGTAAGTCGGCTTCCGGCTCGCTGGGTGATAGAGAGCTCGAAGAGGTAGTAGTATCTGGTCCTGAAGTGATTCCCTTGACACTGCTACTAGCGAAGAAGCGATGACGCTCAAGATTTCCGCCGACATCGTCTTTCTCTTGTAAAAGTTCCATCGTCGTGTTCGTTGTTGCAGCATCAATATCAATCCAATTGGGACAGCTCAAGATCCTCATTCTGTACGCTCCAGTATCTAAGCTCTCTTCCTGCTCGCAATGAGAAACATTCAAGTAGGAACTAATGTCATCGTCTGATCGCATGCACAGCTGCTCCCATGTCTCTACACCGTCTGCAAACGGAGTCGTTTCTCTGCCAAGAGCGTGCCGAAGGGGAGTTCTCTTACGAAACGGATGGTGGAGATACTCTGGCAAGTGTCTTACGCATGGTCACTTATCAATAGGCAGCTCGAAAGCAATCCCTCGACCCTGACTCCATGACTCACTTCCTGCCACCCGTCCAATTGACCGCCATCACCTCGCGCCTCTTCTTCCCTTCTCCTTGGGGTCGCGCGCAACTCTGACTGCCACTGTGTGCCGCGGGCTGACACAATACAGGATGCAGGAGAACGCGTCGCCATGTGTCGTCTCCAACATTTATTTTCAAGAAGCTTTATGACATGCAACGGAGAATGCTGCGGATACAAAGGCAGGGCCACTCACGTGTTTTTCTATCATGGACGTACTTCTCGCGCGCCTAAATGATTTGTGCGGGCCTAGAGAGAGAGAGAGAAATCGAGAGAAGGCATTGCCTGCCAGAGTTGAAGATTTCCTACTAACCACCGACAATCATCCTCACACGTCAAGATGGGTATTACTCGTGATTCTCGTCACAAGAGGTCGCCTTCCGGAGCACGACCAAAGGACTACAAGAAGAAGAGAGCTCACGAAAAGGGACGACAACCAGCAAACACCCGTATCGGCCCAAAGAGAATCCACACTGTACGAGTCCGAGGAGGAAACCTCAAATTCCGTGCTCTTCGTCTTGAGAGGTGAGTTTTTGTGATGGCTCGGAAAGGGACTCAAGGGGGTTAGAAGAGATTAGCAATGGCGTATGAGATGACAGAGTGAGGGTTGGAAAAGGGGTGGGAGAAGGGGAACAGCTTGTGAAACGGAAAAATGAACACCTGCTAATGCCGCTTTCCTTCTCGTTTGGATCTGCAGCGGTAACTTCGCATGGGGATCAGAGCACATCACTGCCAAGACTCGTGTTTTGGGAGTAGTATTCAATGCCTCAAATAACGAGTTGGTGCGAACAAACACACTGGTAAAGGGAGCCATCATCCAAGTCGACGCAACCCCCTTCCGAATGGCCTACGAGAAGCACTACGGTAAGCCCGTCACTACCAAGCGACGAGCTGCCGGTGCCGGAGGACTTGACGAAAGCGCTGATGTCAAGAAGTCGAAGAAGGTAGAGAAGAAGTTGGCTGGACGACAGGAAGACGCTACCCTTGATGCTCTTGTTGAGCAGCAATTCGGAAGTGGTAGACTGTACGCCTGCATTAGTGAGTGGGAGCGGAGAGGGAATGATCCGTGACCATCTTTGACTCTGACTCTGATTTCATCCCCCTGTGTGTTTTATCTCTACCACCAGGCTCTCGACCCGGTCAGAGTGGACGATGCGATGGATATATCCTAGAAGGACCTGAGTTGGAGCACTACGTCCGACGTCTTCGATCTCGTGGATCTTCCAAGCACGGTTAAAGGTCTGTACTACATTCACACGCTTGCAATCACAATCTTTCTCTTGTATTCAGATTCTGTGTTTCGATTTTATTAATCGAATAGTTACAATATCACTTGGACGAGTGGTGGGGGAGGAAGTCTTAGTCTATGGTGGGGGGGGGGGGTGGATTACTGTATGGGTCAAGGGGATCGTTACTGTATACATGGATGTCGGTGCCAAGAGTTTGAGGTGGTCTTATTGGGTGTGAAGAGGGTTGGTTGGAGAGTTCTTGGAACAATTGTGCGTCTTCAATCTACTCGTCCTGCCGGAGTGGAAGGAGCTGTGCGTCCATGTCGGCGCTCATGACTGCGAGCCTTTCCTTGCTCACTCCTGCTGCGACGGCTAATTCATAAGATGTTGCGAGGAACTGGCTTCCCAGGTCCTGCATATGAAGACTGCGTCGGAGAGTGAAGAGGGAAGGGGGAGAAGGAAAGATCAGACCACGTCCGAGAGTCCCATCGATGCCCCACTCCTTTGCCTAAGCTTTTCTCACTTCACGAGGTATTGGCCGATCTGCCGCTGTGATTTACATCGTGAAAGGGGGGGGGGCGAAAGTGAGCAGCATATACACGCCCCTACACAACCAACGAACACTCACTGCAGTGGTGTACATCCAGGACAAGTTGTCCTTTGGCCAGATTCTTCTCACATCTTCGTGCGTTTTCATAGTGTTAAGGACTGCTTGAAAGGCTGGTAGTGTGTCGTGCTCCCATTCACCTTCTTGAGCTTGCATGTAGGATTTTATCAGCTGTTGCACCCAGCTTGCCACTCTGATGACGTCCTTTGGCTTTTGCTGTTCACGATCCCAGAATGCATCAGTGGCCAATTTGATGAATGCCACTCTGATCGACAAGGGAACTTCCACTTGATTTGTCACCATGTCTGCCATTGCCTCAATGGCATCACTGGTACTACATTCCTTGCTATACTCGATACAATCTTCCATGTCTTGCCACCGCTTCACCCGCACCAGGGCGTTCACATAGATCACATCGAGAGCCGTGTCAATTCCTTTCAGAGAGGTGGCTGCACTAGTGTTGTGCGCAGCTGCGCCTCTCAGACCTTCGAATGAACAGCGGCTGGCAGTCGCTACCTTCCACCAAGTGTTTTCATATTCCTCCTGTTCTGCACTCGCATCGAGTCCTTCGGTGCACTTGAGCGCGCTTGTGAGGATCTGGAGGCTGAGCCAGAGCTTTACGTGGTAACTCTCGTCATCCAACGGCTTGCTGAACTCGGTTCGATGGAAGAGTATGTCGAGAGCATGTTCACTGAGTGTGGCACGCTGCACCGGACTGATAGAGTGTTTGTCTTCATGAGAGATGTTGTAGACGACCTTGAAGATCCAAGTGGCCACGTCTGCTTCTTGACTGTTGTCTTTGTCTGTGGCAGCTGAGACCTCGACTGCCTTTATTGCTGCTTTGACTACGTCTAAAATGGCGTCACAGGTCTTCTTCGTGAAGCCGCCTTTCTTCTCGGCAGCGTCAATGTGCAGCTTGAGGATCGTTCGTATGATCAAGAGCTGATGCAGGCTTGCTTCGCCGTCCTCTCGACTGCCGATCTTCATCAATGCTTCCAACGCAAGTGTCGCGAACTGTATCATCCTGGCTTCTTGAGCTTCCTTGATGAGAAGTGGAAGCATCTGACCGTCATAGTCGTTTGCGTTGATCAATGCCTCCAGACTTGCCTTTGCACTTTCCTCATCCTTCAGACGCAGGAAAATTATACACTTTGCCGTGTACGTTGCACTCATCTCGACGGAATTCAAGGGCACATTCTCGAGCATTTGAAGCGCCTCCTTGTAATCTTTGGTCTTGATCTTACACCAAGCTGCTTTTCTGTTCGGGGGCGGTGGTGGAGGAGGTCGTATTGGTCATGTGCAAAAGAGGTAAGAGAGAACGGAACTCACCGCCAAGCTTTTGTGATATTCATCGGTTGAGCATGAAAGACATGGTGACCGGCGAGTGAATAGAAGCCTGTATAGCCATTCAGGTCGCCTAGTCTGAATAGCTCTTTTTGACAAGCGAAAGAAATGTCTTCGTTGAGGTTCAGTTCGTTCGCATCGATTACTGACAAGGAAGTAAGAAGATAAGCCAACGTGTAGTCAAGTCTCGCGGCACCTCCATTCGCCATCCTCCGGACTCACGATCGAGAACATTCCTGGCTTCCTCGCATCGTGCAGAGTTGGTGAGACTGTCAAAGTAACACAAGAGGAGAATGCCAATCATCTTTTGCGTGTCGCCGCTTGGTCGAGATAGTATGGCTTCTAAGATCAGCATGCAGACTGAATAGTTGTAGCTATGCTCAAGTATGGACGGATGTTCCTTGGCTCCCAAAAGACGGACGATTTGATTCACATCAGACAAGCGAACGTCTCCGAGTTTCGCATAAGCTTCCCACACAGTCATGATTGCTCCGACGTCCGCTTCTCTTTGCTCCATGATCTCCAGTCGAAGTAGCAGAGCTCGCTATCATCAAGAGCATGATCAATCATTCCGCAAACCCTTCTATGTATCCCACTAACATTCATCAAAGTCACTCACGGAAAGAGTAGTCTCACTCCCCTCACCCTGGCAACTCTCTCCAAATTCAGCCAGGAGCTTTTCAGCTTTGTTGTAATGATCAACGTCATTGTTCGCGATGGCTAGCTGATAGTGGTATTGAGCTGTAATTGCAGACGGTCAGGTAGCCTGAAGACTGACATTCGATCCACACTACTCACCCAAATCTTTCGTAGCTTTGAAACGAGCAGCCTTATACTGAGGATAATCTCCCATGAGCTGAATGGCGCTCTCGAGCAAGGGAATGGCCAAATGATAAGATTTGCGACGAGCGTCATCGGAACTACCTAATTCGATCAGCCTTGAACAATACTGAAGGCCATTGTAGACAGTCTCATTGTAGGCCCAGCTTCCGGGGTTTGCATCAGCGCAGTGTCCTTGAGGTACAGAAGAGACAAGATCAGTAAAATGCACTTAGATACTGGGGCACCCAACTCACTGAAAGCCTTCTCCAATTCGTTTCCCGGAAGCCCGGTATTGATCGCTTGTGCCTGCGGATGGTGTAACGTGTGCTTGAGCTCAGCAAAGGTCAGCGGCTAGGACTGATTATTAACTCACCAAAGCAAACATGGCACAGTGATGGGTAGTCAACGCTTCTGCAGCAATGACTTTGGCTTCTGAGTCATCGTCTGCGATCTTGTGCAGACTTGGGAGGTACTTGAGAGAAGTACAGAGTTCCAAATCATATGTCGTGAGCAGGTTGAATACTTTGACAGCCAACTCACCCGTGAACATTCTTGCAGAAGAGCTTGAGCTTCCGAGTCGTCAACATTCAGCAGATTGAGAGCCGTGTGTGATAAGACATTGACGAGGCGAGAGGCGGCTGAGCAGATGATGTGATCAATTCGGTCGTGTCATACACTGTTTATCAAGCAACCGATAGAAGACTCACTTCTATAGTCAACAGGACCCAGACCCAATGCTGCCACCCGAAGTTGCATGACAGCAATACCGCGAACTAAAGGTATAGTTGTCAGCAAACGGCAGTTGAATCGAGGCGTGGTGACCCTCAAAGTTTCTTACTGGATGTCACAAAGCGCAGTACGTCATCTTTCAGTTCATCTCCTGCCGTTTGCAGAATCTCGATGGTGATGTTCCACAAGTGAGTACCTTTCAGGTATAAAGACATGAGAGGTAATGCTTTTAGCAATATCTCGTGCTTCTCGCCCCGCATTCATCCTTACCAAAGGCATCCATCTTGGCTCGATCTTCGTCTTTGTCCACTTCCTTTATCAAATCACACAGCTCACGAGTAGCATCATGAAACTGTTTTATCTTCTCCATCACTTCTTTGTCGCATGCTCGATCCTTAGTCAAGACTGCTTCAAGGCGAGAAAAGAAATCTGCAATGGTAGAATATTTAGTAGGGAAGTTCGCCTTCTTGCTCTTTCACAGCAATGCCGAAGTCGAAGCACTTACGGTCATACCTCGCCCTTTTCTTACTCAAAATGGCGATGGGATCATCTTTTGGCTTCTCAGTTCTCACAGTGGGAATAGGAGTGAAGGCAGGGCGAGGACGGACCGTGTGACGGCGAGGTGGAAGACCGCTGCGGTCTGATTGCTGTTCTGGAGGCCGATCATCTCGATTCTTAAACGGCGGAACGAACTTAGGGGGGGCAGGGCGATGATAGGATGCCATGTCTGGACTGTCTCGGATCGTCAGACTATCGTTCTGCTGTGGGAAAGAGGCGTGGGTACTAAAGGTGAGGACTGCGAGGAAAGCTGGACCCGGAAAGGCTCTTCGTATACCTATTCTTTACTAGCTAAGTGTCAGCTACTACGAGGTAAGATAGAGTCAGAGTCCGCGAGAGAAGCCCAGGCTCGACTTGCAACTGGAACGTTAAAAAGAGACTGTAGAGCTTTGAAAGTCACGACAACGAATTGGATCAGAGATGGTGGTAGCGAGGAGAAGAGCAAGTCGAGGGATGAGACGCGCTTTACACGAAATGGCGTCCGGAACTTTTTTTTGTCTAAAGACCTTTGCATATTGAGAATGTCGTAGGCAAGGCTGGAGTGTACAGCGCCGAGCAACCTCCCCCAAGCTCTTGTCACGCTGAATGTGCGGGATATTGTTTCATGTGAGCCCGCATGGTAAAGATACGCCTTCATGGTGGAGCTCACTGGTAGCAACAAACGAGGCGAGAGGTGAGTGCTAGCTTGTGTCTACACTGCTTTCTCTAGCAAGGTCTGATCTAAATGCCCCTCCTCATCAGGGCCAGATGCCTCTCAACAAAGCACTATCAGGATTGGGTACAACCAGGCAAAAATACATAGCAGTGTGCTGGCCCTCCAGGGCGTCGAGATCACAAGGCAACCAATCTTCACCCAAGATGATCGCCTGCAATTGTTGTGGAACGGAGAAGTGTTCGAGAGTCAATTCGAAATGGACCCATCCATCAATGATGGCCAGCAGCTGTTGAGTCGCATTGAACAGCTTTCTGGCATCGCTGACGAACCAAGATCAGTCGAAGATGCATTCGTCGAGGTGCTTAGTAGCATAGAGGGTCCTTATGCAGCCCTTCTCTATGACGTGAGCTTTCTGTAGGACGATGCCGATGCAAAGCAAGAAGACTGATCTTTCCCTCTTAGTCTCTCTCTTCTACACTCTACTTTGGCAGAGATCCTCTTGGACGACGCTCTCTACTTCAGGGGTCCAGTGATGGTACAAACTTTTGCCTGTGCTCTGCTGCAAGCCTTGAAACTATTCAAGAGGGTGTCCGCTTCTCTGAGCTAGACTGCTCTTCTCTCTGGAAGGTGAAGTTGAATGAAACGAACTTTGAAGTCGAAGCTGTCCCGAGACAAATCACACAACATACAAAGCCCTTCAAGCTATACGAACTACAAGAACTACAAGGTAACGGAGCGCCATACACATTGAAGGGTGCTGAACAAGAGGTTGTTCTGCAATTTCTCTCCATCTTGTCCGACAGTGTTCGTAGACGAGTCTGCCACATCAGGCCTCATGGTAGTAGCAAAGAGGCGCAGGTCGCCGTTCTATTCTCAGGGGGACTAGATTGTTGTACTCTGGCGATGCTGGCTCATATGCATCTCGACCCAGCGCAACCGATCGACCTCCTCAACGTCGCTTTCGAAAATCCCAGAGTGCTACATGCCAACTCTAAAGCGGGCAGTCTCACTGCCGAATCAAAGACATTCGACGTTCCCGACCGCAAGACTGGCCATCAGAGCTTTGAAGAACTCAAGCGATTGTCACCAAATCGGCAGTGGAACATGGTGGAGGTCAATGTGCGTCACACAGACTATCTCGCCGAGAAGAGCAAGATCGAGAGCCTAATGGAGCCATGTATGAGCGTGATGGATCTGAGTATCGCTGCAGCTCTCTATTTTGCCTGTCGTGGAAAGGGAAGTGAAGGCTATACTAGCTCGGCCAAGGTGTTATTGTCGGGTCTAGGAGCAGATGAATTGCTTGGCGGCTACACTCGACATCGGAAGATGTTCATCCTGAAAGGAAAGCAAGGACTCATAGAGGAGCTTCAGATGGATCTTGATCGACTTGCTAGTAGAAATCTGGGCAGAGATGATCGCATTCTATCCTCCAGTGGAAAGGAAGCTCGCTACCCATACTTGTCCCACTCTGTCATCACCTTCTTGGCAAACTTACCCATTGAAGCCAAATTGGACTACGACACTCTACCGGCAGGTCAAGGTGATAAAAAGCTGCTGCGAGACGTTGCTCGACACTTGGGATTGCAGCAGACGAGTACGCTGGTGAAGAGGGCGATTCAATTTGGTGCTAGAAGTGCAAAGATGGAGATGGGTGCTGGCAGGATCCTTGGTCATGAGAAACTCAAAAGCTGAGCTGCGAAGTCCTCCCAAAGATCCCAAAGATCCCAAAGATGCTGAGGTGTTATGAGGTAAAGAAGACGGCACCTCGCGCACACAACACAAAATCGTCTAAAGCTGGGTCTCGTCAGGTCCTTCGGAGGCCATTCCCGCACTGATACCACTCTCTTTAGCATCACCATCATCTACTAGATTAGACTAAAACCTTTCTTGATGTATCTACAAGTGTTCACGCCGTTTAAAGTCTATGCTGTTCCTTGCTCTGCATGTGACAATACTTTATCTGAGCTTGCGGAATACCTTTGGTGCAGTGCACGTACTAGCACAGTGAGCGAGGTGGACTGTTTGGGGAAGAGCAGATGGGTCAGTATGAGATGGGCAGAACCTTCTTTGCCTCGAAAGCAGGCACACTCACAGCTAGGTGAAGGGAAGGGTTCGGCCAATTGAGCAGCATAAGCGCCGTTAGTATCTCGCCCTCTTTGATCTTTCACGCTTATTGCAGTACTCACAACTCTTCTACGCAATTCTCATCCTTGAACCCATTTCCAGCTTCGACTCTTTCTTGACATTCGAGGAAGTGGTGCTTTGCAGGTGAGCACTCTTTTGAGTTTTCGCAATCTGTGTGTAGATGCATCAGGGAGAGGTTAGCGCAAAGCTTTTGACGAAAAGAACATTGTACGTTACTATGGCTCACCTTCGTAAATGCCGGGCATGATCTGCAATGAGACGAAGCAAACACCAGAGGTCAGCCTGCACTTCTTCTATCGCTTGCTACCTATCAAAAAGCACTCACGTCTTCGGGCTCGTCGTCGTCCTCCTCTTCCTCTTCGCCTCCAGCATCACCACCCTCCTCTTCCTTGTCGTCACCACCTTCTTCCTTCTCGCCACCCTCGTCCTTTCCATCATCACCACCTTCATCGTCCTTTCAAGTAAAAAGAAAGGAAAGCAAGGTCAGACAATCTCGAGAGGTACCTCGTCGTCCTACTACCTCACTCACCTCGCCTTCGTCAGCGTGTGCTACTGGGAAGAATGATGAAAAGGCGGAAGAAATTGAATCGAAAAGTGACGACGAAGGCGCGGTGGCCTCATCAGCTCTTGAAGCGCTTATCGAAGATGACATGTCTGTGTATCAGAGGAGACTTTGTATGTGTAGTCGATATCCTTCCGATGCGATGCAGCGAGAGACGCTTTGGCAGACAAGAAGAGATTGAAATGAGAGTTGTATACTTTGCAACTTCCCTAAGCAACGGCTATTTGACTCGCGCTTTTTGTCTGTTTGCCTCTCCCTCTACCTTCCCAGTCGACTTCAGAGGGCCAATCCGACCTATCCGAAAGGACAGAAAGGAAATCAGCTCCCGCGTGGCCAGCGATTCGCTTTCTTTTCCCTCGATCGCGTGAAGCAAGTCTTGTAACATCAGTCCAAGGCTTTGGCTCTTATAAAAGTGGAGAGAGAGGGAAGCGCACGGCCCACAGAAGTGAGGGTCAAATGACGCTAACAACAAAGAAGTTGTGTGCAGGTATCTAAGATAGTGAGTGGTAGGTGCTTATGGCACCGTACGTTATCGTCAGCTCACACCCCCAACCCACAAGCGATACAGCCATGCCCAGCGTACTGATCCTCATCGCAGAAGGGACCGAGGAGATGGAGGTGAGGAGAAATTGGTCGTGATCGTGCTGCGAGTGATCAGCGTCCGCTCATGTGTGAAAGGCTGCCGTTCAATTGCCGGTAGTTTACCATCACCTATGACATCCTGGTTCGTGGAGGTCTGAATGTAAAGAGTGCATACGTTGGATCTTCCGCTCACTCTGGAGAGGAAGACCCTCATGGCGTCCCATTTGTGACCTGCTCTCGAGGTGTCAAGATTGTGCCTGACTTGCGACTGCCTGATCTGGCCGGAGGAAAGGCACTCGAGGAATATGACGCCATTGTCGTTCCGGGAGGGAACAAGGGAGCGGAGATCATCAGCTCGAATGAAGATGTCGCTGCTCTACTCGCTGCATTCTATGGAAAGGGCAAAATTGTTGCCTGTATCTGTGCAGGTGAGACAGACACGCAAGGGGGAGGGTGAACATTGTGACCCATAGACTTATGCTGCTTGCCCTCCTCCTCTAGGAACACTGGCAATCAAGGCGGCAAATGTAGGAAAGGACACTGCTGTTACAAGCCATCCTTCTGTGAAGGCAGAGCTAGAGAAGGGTGAGTTCCACGCTTCTTCTCTTTGAAGGCGATCGCATACTAATGCCGCCCTGTTCAGATTATACCTACAAGGAGGAGCGAGTCGTCGTGGCGGAGAATCTTATCACGAGGTAAGGAGTGAAATGGTTGACATTTTCTTGGTTGGCGGCTAACAATGCATACACAAACGTCTTTCTATGCACATGCAATCTTCAGTCGAGGTCCTGGAACGACATTTGGCTTTGCATTGGCAATTGTAGAAGCTCTAGCGGGTAAGGAGAAGAGGGAGGAGATTGAAGAACCAATGGTTCTTCCTCCGACGCTTTAGAGCGAATAGTGCTCTGTCATGGCAGTATACAAGGGGGCAAGAGTAGTGTTTCACAGGAGTGCAGTGAAAGAGGGGTGCTCTCATCGACTGCAATGTCACAATTAAGCAGATATAGCAATCAATCGACAGGCGTGCATTGTATTGACCTCTGTGTGTACATCCATATCTGTCGTAGATGTGCCGATAGATGGTAAGAGTGACGCAGAGTAGGAGGGTGCCATCTTTTGGTCTGATCTTGTCTGTTTCCAGTGAGGAAGGAAGAGAGGGACCTAAAGATCTTTCGCTGTCTCCCAATATTCACTAAGTACCCTTGAAGCCCCGCGCGGTGAAGTATGGGGAGAGGGGGGGAGTTTGAATATATTGTCCATGTTGGCGCTCCCTATTCTTGTTTTGTCCCTCCCCAAGCTCGAGAGGCGAAGGGATGATCTATACACATCTCGTCTTAAGATTGTGTAGGATATATATACACACCGTCCACCCCTTCCTCCTTCCTTTTTAGCTTGACCATATCCCAACTCCTCATATAACAGTCACTCCTCCCGATGAAGATCATTGTCCTTCTTTCATTCTTATCCACTCTTGCCATCTTCGCTGCTCCTAGTGATCAGAAGCTCGTAGCTCGTCGTGATCATCATCTTGGCGCAGTGAAGGCCTACAACACCGTATACATAAGAGACGAACACACACAGGACGATCGTGATGCTGACACCTGCGATCACAATCATGAGAGCAGGACAGAAGATAAGGGTGAGCGTCTCTTGCTTTACTTGCGCACTCGAGGTGGTTGCTCACCCTCCGTCTTCGCCTTATACTCACAGATAAAGAATACGGTGGCCATGCCCAACAGTCAAGCAAGGGAAGCACGAACAACGATCAAGTCACAAGCCTTTCCCCTCCTCCCTCTAGCAATTCTGCCCAGTCCTCCAACTCTAATTCAAATCAAGCCCCTGCTACTAAGCCCGTCCAGCTGAAGCCGCCCACGGTGAACGTGCCTGCTGACGGTGGGGTTCCATCGATCCTTCCACAACTTGCTTTTGGATCCAACGTCACTGGTCATATCACAATGTATGGAAACGGAGATGGCAATGCATGCGGCTACCCCGTACCCGATGAGAGCAGCGACATCTTCCCTATTGCCATCGGAGCATCGATATTCGGCAAGGGGGAAGCCTGCGGTGCTTGTCTAGAAGTGAATCCCGGTCCATATGGGATAAGAACAAAGGTCCACGGTGAGTCGCGATATTTCCTTCCCTGAAGAAAGTAGATAGCTAAGTGCCACCTTACTTTTACTGCAGTCGCTGATGACTGCCCTGAGTGCGACAAGAGTGTGGACGGTGAGTAGTTGAAGTTCTCACTTCACTATTACCTCTTCCGAATTACCAACGTTCCTTCTCCCGCTTTCAGCCACCATCAAGACGTGGCATCACATGTTCACGAATGTTCCTCCGGGGAAAGTGAACAGTGAGTAGACCTGAGTTTCACAGCGCTTGTATTTAGAGGTACACTGACACGACATTCCTCTCTTCTTCTTGGTCATCCCTCGGTGCAGTCACCTGGGCATTCGTACCATGCGCCTTCACTCAACCTGCTCAGATCAAGTTCATCTCCGTCGGCAACTTGTATGATGCCCGCTTTAATTTCTTGCAAGTCTCCGGTGCCATCACGCTTGCCAGGATTAGCCATCAAGATACTTGGGTGAACTTGGTCAAGACAGAGACTAACGGCTACACACTTGATACGACCGACAAATCAGGCATGTCCAATCAGATCTTGACCCAGAAGTCCTTTACAATTCAGCTTTGGAACGCTAGAGGGGAGAAAATCGAGCAGAGTGGACTGACGCCGGCGTCCTTCCAAGAGGGCGGGATTCTGACTGGCGATCCAAGCTTCCAATTCAAACGTTCCTAGACGGTTTCAAAAGAAGATATATCTCTCTTTTCCCTACTTTGTATTCTCAGACTGGCTTCTGGGTTTGCTGGCTGCTTGATGTAATGCCAGCCCTTTTCCTCTTACTCGCGAAAGAGAGGAATCCTTTGTAGGGGTCCTAAGGGTGTGATACGCGAGAGTACGGCGGGTATGTACTGACCTTGAATCTGTGGAGCGAAGAGTGTTGAAGGAGCAGGAGGCGGTTGTGTACGCTCGGAGAGTGGGAAGAAGGACCGGTGAGATGAAGTCCTTCCCATTGGGCTGCGGCGGAAGGACGTGGATGCCTGCTTAGTCTGCGCTTGTCGTCGCAGGTTGTCGGGCCAGATCGAAGTTCCAGTGGCGAAATGAGATCCGCTTTTGGGCGTATCATTCCTTTCTCGAACGACTTAAAACGCCTCAGGAACAGGAAAGAGGGGCAATAAATCAGGTAAGGTACGTAGCGATCCAAACAGAGGATACAGAGTATGGGTGAGAGAGAGAGAACAGTCGAGCGGTGTTCTATCTTCCCTAACCCCTACTTCACTCACGTCTCCTGCGGGATCGGCAATTCAAAGACGATAAGCTGGACGGAAACGTATGCAGCCTTTGTCCATAGATTCAGACAAATTTACAGCATCTGTTGACATTCAAGGGCGGATCGAGCAGCTTTTCTTTCCAACTACGCCTATCCTGGTGTCCGCATAACGGTGGCTTGTTTAGTTGGGCGGAATTGCACCAAGGGGGTGTTAGAGGGTGAGGAATTCGCACTCCTACTGAAAATTACAAACTGATCTTCAGCCAGGCCCCGCTTTTTGAGCTAACATCGCATGCAAGGGAGACCGCAGTGTCCGGAGCCTGGTGATCGGTAGGAGGTACCAGAGAAGAGTCCTGCGCCAGACGGGCATTCCGCATTGGTCGCCGCTCCTCCTCTGAAGCAATCTAAGTTGCTCATGACAACATATATAGAGCAGCTGGCCTTATCTATCCCCCGCCCATCTCCAGTACCTTTTCCCCCCTCTCTCTACCCTTCCTGCCCTCCTCCTTCGCATTCATTTTTTGCCTCCTCCCTCCTTCTTCCAGCCACCATGAAATCCTTCTTCCGCTTCATCATTCTTGCTCTCGTGGTCCTCGTGGTTGAACAGACGCAAGCTCGTCGCCACCACGTCGTCCGTCGGGCTGAAGTAACATCACATGAAGACCTACCTACCGAAGAACACTACAACTCGACTTTGCTTGCACGACAGAACGGCGGAGGAGTACTACGAATGGGACAGAGCGGGTTCGTGGATCTTGCTACCAGCTATATCGTCGAGGACTCTAGCTCGAATGCCGGTTCCTCTAACACTCCCGCTTCCAATCTTTTGGGCGGTGCTTGCGGCTGGGCCGGCATGCCAAAGAACGGCGCTGTAGTGTGGGGAGCAGCTATCCAAACAAAGTACTTTGGGAAAGGGTTGTCTTGCGGTATGTGCGTTCTCATCAAGCAAGATGGTACGCCGCAACCAGCTAGACAGGGCGGAGCCAGCAGTCAAAGTAAGCAGAGCGAAGCTGAGAGTTCGAGGCGATGTGCTGACTCATTTACCTTGATGATTACGTATCGTGCCAACAGGAAGCATCAAGGTCGCCATCGTCGATGAATGCCCCAACACGCCTGGCGACTGCAAGAGCATTGATATGCAGCTCGACGGGATGCTAGCGTTCCAGGGCCAACCTCGAGTCGGTCAGATGCCAAGTACGTGCAGCATTGTGTCGTTGCAATGAATGCTCTTCGACTGAACGCTCTTACCCTGATGCCCTGACAGTCGTCCCTACTGTTGTCCCTTGCAACTACAAGGCCGCAGGTATCCACATCCAAGTAAAGCAAATCACCGCCAGCCCCTACGACTTCCGAATCGGCTTGAGAGGGAACAGTGGAGCTATTGCAAAGGCGTACGTCCGAGGTCCCCGCAAAGAGCTGATTGAATTAGTCAAGTCGGAAAGCAACCAGTACACCTTACCAGATCAATCCATGGCTAAAGTGATCCTCGGTGGTCCAACGTTCAGCCTCGATTTGGTCAGCAATGAAGGTGAGAGACTCTACCTTCCCAAAATCAAGCACAACATTGGAACATCTAGCTTCGGCCAATGGCAGGACACTGCCAACAATTTCGAGAAGTCGTAAAGTGGTGCTGCTGTTTATAAATAAAAAAAAAGTCAGCGTGACTGGTCCTAATGCGGTTTCCAGATCTGGCTATCTGAATCCGCAGTAGCAAGGCAGTCACTGTCAGAAAATATGTGCTTGTTGTAACAGTGATTGTGTAGGACTGGTCCAAGAATAGTAGCAAATCATTTGTATTGGTAGAAGTGATAGTGGTCGTCGTCGCCGTCGTAAGAGTCTTTAGTGAAATTCGATATGAAATCAGCAGTTGCTCGATGCAATTCACTTTAGCAATCACACTGCACGCAAGAAGCATCAATGCATTTCCACACTAAGCCAGACATCGCAAGGCGTCGGTCAGACAGCTGAGCTTCGTTCGTACGTCCATGGGAGTCGCCGCTGCCTTCGTGATTTCGTGATGAGGACGGGAGAGACGCTTTAGCCCGGCGGACATTCTGTAGCTTAAAAGTTGACAGTAAAGCCACGCGGCAAAGATCGAAGAAGTGCAACGACATGACTCGAGAAGAAAGCCTTTCTTGCCGGAAAGTCCTGCTACGAGAGTTAGAGAAGTTACACACACACTCTCACCATCTCTATACAGTACAATAGCCACCCATGGCGAGCAAGCTGAAAGTAGGCCTGCTCGGCGCTACCGGCACTGTCGGACAGCGATTCATCCTACTGCTCGACAATCATCCCAACTTTGAACTATACGCCCTAGGAGCATCATCGTCCAGTGTCGGAAAGACGTACAAGGAGGCAGTTCAAGGTCGATGGAAGCAATCGAAGCCGATTCCAGCTTTCGTCTCTTCGATTAAAGTACAGGAATGTACGGTGGAGAATTTCAAAGACTGCAGCCTCGTTTTCAGTGGACTAGATAGTGGACCGGCCAGCACAGTAGAGCCAGCATTTCGATCTGCGAATCTGTGTGTCTTCTCCAATGCAAAGAATTACAGAATGGACCCACTGTGTCCACTCGTAGTACCACTAGCAAATACCTCCCACCTGGACATGATCCCATATCAGCAAGCAAGTCAGTCACCGAAGCTTTCCAGAGGGTTCATCGTCACGAATGCCAACTGCAGCACGACTGGAATTATACCTCCTCTTCAAGCGCTACAGGACGCCTTTGGACCCCTAGATAAAGTTCTCGTGCAGACGATGCAGGCCATCAGTGGAGCAGGCTACCCCGGTGTCTCTTCGTTTGACATACACGATAACGTCGTTCCATACATTGGTGAAGAAGAGGAAAAGATTGAGAGGGAAACGTGCAAGATGTTGGGAAAGTGTATCAAGAGTGGAGACATCACGTCGTTTGAGGCGGATCCAGTCATCGTTAGTGCACACTGCAATAGAGTGCCAGTCTTGGATGGTCACACGGAGTGCGTCAGTGTAAGCTTCAAGAACCATCCACCTCCTACACCAGAACAAGTAAAGGAGTGTTTCCGCAATTACACCTGTGAAGCGCAAAAGCTGAAGTGCCACAGTGCGCCCGAAGTGGTAATCACTGTGCATGAAGAGCCTGATCGACCTCAACCTCGACTCGATCGAGATCATCAAAATGGTGCAGGAGTCAACGTCGGTAGGATAAGGAAATGCCCAGTCTTAGACATCAAGGTGAGACGTTTGAAGAGTGATGCGCTTTATTGCCCTCCTTACTGAGCCTCCTCTCCTTCCCTCTCTCTCAGTTTGTCGTCCTGTCCAACAATGTGATGATCGGAGCAGCTACTTCGTCCGTCATGAATGCAGAAGTCGCACTAGCGAAAGGGTATCTCATGTGAAGTAATAGTATAAATTCAGAGATAAGATATCATGATAGTCTTTTAGGTCGTGAAAAGTGACGATCGGGAGGGAGGGGACACTTCCCACCTCACCCCGAGTGATGAGATTGATCACCTTTGACCCTATTTAGTCTCCTCGTCTGCTTCATGCCATCCAACCTCGACCCACTCAAACTCTACTGTGATGTTTCGAATCTCACCACCGCCCAGCAGAGATGCTGCCCTTCCCTTCTTTCGAAAGTCAATCTCCCCTATTCCAAATTGGCATTGAACAGTCTGTCCTCGACTTGGTTGCGTTTCACCATTTCTCAGCGGTGTCTCAAAGGCCGGTATGAACCACAAGTACCCAGCCGACGTCATGTCGGGCAGAGCAGAGTGAGTAGCACCGGTTCTGCCCGAGAGCACCTTGAAGAGCACTTCTCGATCGGCATCAATGACGAGTCCCCTCTCTCCGCCGTCTGCGGATTTGTTGATAGGTGATTGTGGCGTACTGTCGTCGTCCAGATGCTGAGGAGTACTTGCAGCAGCAGGAGCAGAAGCAGCAGGCTCGGCACCTTTTTGTGATTTTATTCCCCGGAAGATCTTGGTGATGCCACTCGTTGCTGCTGAAGGCTTTGTCCAAGTAGGCCTGGGTGCTTTACTTCCGAAGTGCGTCGTCGATCCTTTGCCAGGCTCAAACACATACCGCAGAGTCAAGGGCTTTGGTGGTGGTTTTGCCGTAGCTGATGTGGCATGCAAGCCTGGACTACCCGTCGCACTTGCCGCTTTCTGGTTCGACAGCATACTCCTGCCACTCTCACCTACCAGAGCCAGTGTCTCCATCTGATCGAGGACTGTTCTGTCCTTGCCGTCATTCCAGTCAAACCCTCGAAGAGCATCCTTCTCTGCCAAGACATTGATGCCCCATTGTCCTACACCTGTGTCATTGCCGTGCTGTCGTAGCTTCAGGTCGTACTCCCGTCGATGATCCTTGTTTCTCTTTTCACAATCTCGCCATCGACGTTCGTGATCTTTCCTCCGCAGCTCCTTCCTCGCCTTCTTGTCTTCCTGGCTGATGCTTTCGTCATTCTCGTCGTACTCCGGGGGTAACAAGTCAGGAGCAGACTCTCGAGGGTCCAACGCTCCAAACGCCCGCTGCCTTCTCCTTGCTCTCCTTTCCCAGTCCTCCACCCTTTCTACGAGATCCGAATCATACCGCGCTATCTGCACACTCAGATTGCCTTCCTCACCACTCTTCTTGTCACCATCCACCCCCTTGTTGGCCTTTCGATCAATAAGAATTCGATTGATTCGGACTGTTCTTCTCTTTGGCTGGATCAGCGAGGAGTCGAGTGCTGCTCTTGGATCGACTCCCGCCAAGATCCTTGACCAATAGCCGACCCACCTCCTCTGGGAAGGGATAGACACCGCGAGCCTAGGAATGGCTGGATCTTGCCCTTCCACTTCATCGTTCTCCTCCTCCTCGTCACCTGCAAATTCATCACCACTGTCAATCTGGCTCGGACTGCCTATGACCACCACCTGTTTTTCTGGAATCAATAAGCTTTCCTCCATACTCGTCGGCGATATGACGACTGCAGATTGTTGTGGTGAGTGTGCATCACGGCCAGGCAGGCTCAGGTCAACCGCACTCGATGGTGGTTCGATTTGATGAAGGTCTGATGTAGACCTGCCTGCTGGACTGGCTCCCAAGGCCCTCAAATTTGTTCCGCTCTTGCTTCCCAGTCGCTTGGCCGGGTGATCCAAGGCTGGGATAGAGTGACTCTTCACATCACCACTCCCCTTTGCCGCACTAAGATTGGCGTGCGATGCGGTCCGATTGAACGACTCGAGCAGGTTTGACATACTTCTCTGTCGCAAGTTCGGCTTATCAGATTGACTCCCAACGTTGGATAGACTCCGCTCCCTACCAGCAGCAGGAACTGCACTGTCATCTAATTGCGCTAGATTCAAGTCTGACTTTCCACTCTTTATCGATGTTGATGAGGAGGACGAGCTCGGCGTGCTTTTTGGCTTTGCTGGCTTGAGTCTACGAGAAGTGTGAAATTCAAAGACAGCATTCAGCCGCTCTGTCATCTCAGCCAGCTTTTCAGCTTGCAGATCGGAGGCATGCGCTCTGCGACTGCTCTCCAACGAAGCCTGTCCACTTGCCGATGTGGGCGATTGAGATTCTTCCGAAAGCAACGAAGGGTCTCGAGACCTTGAAGAGCGCCGTGAGCCAGCCTGATCTGGGTGTAGGAAGCCGCCATGACTGGAAGGTATAGCAACCTCATTGGCGACCAGATCCTGGTCTATCCCTTGAGGAACCGCGTTCGTACTATCTCTTTTTACCGTCACCTGCGATTCTGCTCTCCGCTCGGCTATTTCTACTTTACGCTGCTTCCTGTCGTGCTTGCTTCCTAGATTCCTTGGATTCTGTGGCGGCAGAGGTAAGACCGGCAACGAAAGAAGGTAAGAACACGCCATAGTTCCAGATCGTCCCTTTCCAGCTGCCAAGGGTGAGAGAGTGATCGAGAAATTAGTCAGCCTTCTGATCTATACCCTCGTCGGAAATGGAAGGCCTACCCACCTTTGCAGTGAATGACGGCGACATTCTCTAGATCCTCCGCGAGCCACGCAGTCAAGTCTGCGACAAACATCGGGATCATACTAAGAGGCGGAGGATGGTGATCTGGGAAGGGGTAGCGTGAGACCGATCCATGGAATTCCTCGGCGTCGTCTGTAGAGGAAGATAGCGAATGATTGAGTATGCAGGTGACACCAGATTCACTGGAGTCCTCGCCCGACAAACTCACAAGTGTTTTCGCTGCAAGGACATCTACGTCGGAGTAAGTGGTGGCAGAGTAGGTGTGAGTCAATTGGGCGTGTATGCCCCAGTCTCCCGAGTAGGTCTACCAAACTTACAGATTGTATATCCTGTACTTTCCATTATGTTTGGCATCGAGGAATTTTCTCACATCCTTCCTTCGATTTCGATAGAGGGCTTCCAAGTTGGACGCAGGCCAGCCCATGATGAGGAGGCGATCGGTGACATAGACCAAGTCCAGGTCGAGTCCCAATTTTGAGTCAACGTATCTTGCCTTTGGGCCAGACACGATCCTTCTAACAAAGTCGGACATTGTGTCGATGCTCCTAATAAGACTGGAAAGCTGCTGTCAAACTTGCTCGCTTCGACTACCTGTGTGCTTTGAGTCTTTGTGCGTTAAGTGGTGCAATAGCCACAGTGCCAAAGATCCACGTCGATGCACTAGAGGCAGGGTCGCCTTTCTAAGTTGCGGCTGACAGCGATTCGTCGAAGAGACTTGCTTGTAATGAGATATATACTTTCTCGGTCAGATTGCTTTATCTCACCTCCTTGAGGATGTTAGTCCGTCAGGCCAAGAGGAGTATGAGGCTTGCAGGAGGACTTCTTGGCCTTCTCGGTGTCGAAGCATATTTCCACTGCTTCACGAAAAGGGACTCGAAGTAGACACTCCAAGTGGAGGACGTCATCAAATTACTGCTGGACCTTCTTCTTAAACTTGCGACACCAAAAATGGTCTTATTCTTTTACGGCTTGGCATATTAAAATTGCTCGGCGCGCTACGTGAAATAACAAAAAGGCATGCGTGCTTTTCCACCTCACCAAGTACCTGAGTCCTTGCTGGTATTGTCCATCGAAGCCACACCTTGAAGGAGCTGCTCCCCTCTTTGGCACATCAGAGTGACAGCATCGTGGGTCGTCATCAGATGGTGGCAGACCAGGCAGATGATCCCAATTTCCCTGAAGGAGGTTTAGCCATAACACCCTCGTTTGTGAAGTATGCAGTGTACGACAAAGACGGTGACCATGGCTGGCAACAAGACACGCAGGAAGACATTGAAAGTTTCGGCATCGCTGGGAGGGTATGGGAAGCCGCCTATGTCTTGACAAAGTATCTGAGCTTCCCAGGTACTGTCAATGGTGGCTCTTCCTTTGACCCGCCTTGCTCGCTCTTTGACACGACAGATTACGGCCGACAACAACACAACGTCCTTGAGCTTGGTGCAGGTGTCGGCGTAGCTGGGATCCATCTTGCTCTGGAGGTAGGGAAGAGAGCTAAAGCAGCATTGGAGAGAGGCGAGACAGTGGACAGCTCGACTCGTCTTATTCTCACCGATCTTGAAAATGTTCTGCCGCTATTGAGTCGTAACGTGAAGCGAGCCAAGCTCGACGATGACACGAAATCGACCAGTCAATACGTCAATGTCGACGTTCGAGAGCTCGCATGGGGCTCAAGAGCAAACGTTGACTCAATAGAGAACGAATTACGACTTTCTCCTTCTCCATCGTCATCATCATCATCATCAACAACAACAACAACAACACCACCACAGGCAATAACGCACATCGTATGCTCTGATCTCGTCTACTTTCCAGAGCTCCTCGCACCTCTACTTCAGACGCTCCTCTATCTTACCCGAGGTCAGGAAGCGATCGAGGTCATCATTGGGTACAAGCTACGATCTTACTCCAAGGAAGAACCTTTCTGGAAAGCATTCGGAGTCTGGTTTGACTTTGCGCCGGTACTGTTCAAGGAGGACAAGACTGAGTGGAGACGCTTCGGGAGTAGAGCTGTCGATTGTAATCAGCACCTCCCTGGTAATGAAGATGGAGAAGCTGCGGCAGAAGATGAGATGTTTGTATTTGTAGCACAAAGAAAAGCATCTACGTTCGACTGCGTGGCACCGATAGAGGATGAGCGACTCCTTGGAGGATGGCTAGACAAAGCAGGCGCACTAGTGCAGGGCAGCGGAGCCGAGACGTTCGAATTGATGCTTATGAACGCAATTCAAGGGTAGACAACTACCAACACAACATTCTTTCACACAACCTCCTTCATATGTACACTACTCAAGCATCGTTGCATGGAAATAGTATTCACTTCTCACTGATCTCATTACACCCCGCAAGTCCTACTTATCAGCCAGACCCGTTCTCCCGCCCATCAATTCTGCCAAGTCTTTGAGCTCATGCCACCAAGCGTTCTTCGCTCTTCTGTTCTTCATATCCGCTTCCTTTGCCATATCTTGAGCACTCGTGAAGACGACCTTGCTACCGATGATCGTGATGATGACTGCAGTATCATGGTTGTACGATTGCATGGTCTGATCCAGCTTACCACTGCTCGTCTTGACCTTGATGGCCTGCTCCTCGAGGAACTCGCAACACCGAAGCGCCAATCGAGTGGCCCTCGCTCGATCCAAGGGACTAGGTACTCCTCCTTGCAGCGTGTGTCCCAATGAGGCACTTCGAGCGTCGAACAGATTTCTGCCTTCTTCCTTGAGAATCTTCGTGATGACTTCGGTAGTGTACACACTCGATGACTTCTCATTCCGAATCACCAGTCTTCCTTCACTCTTTCCCTTGACATCCAGGCTGAAACGCTTTCTCAAAAAGGAAACATCTGCACTCAACTGCTGTAATCCGATCCCCACTTCTGGAGTGTAGACGAGGACGGCACCTGCTGCCAAGGCACCCAGTGTAGCAATGTAGCCGCAATTTCCTCCCTGTGTCTCTACGACAAAGACACGGTTTCGACTGGCACTGGCACTCTGTTTGATGGTGTCGCAAGCATCGACGAGTGCATTCAAGCTTGTATCGGCTCCCAAACTGAACTGACTGACGGGGACGTTGTTGGAGATCGTGGCAGGAATGGCGGCAATGGGAATGCGGAAAGCAGGGTACCCCTTTCGATTGTCATCCATAATCTTCACCGACAGGAAAGCTTCAAATCCTCCAATGACAAGGAGGGCCTGGATATTGTGCTTCTGCAGCGAGGCGGCTACTCCACCCAAATCTTCATCTGGTAGCGTTCGATTTGTTCCTAGCTCTGAACCTCCTCGTACTGCCCATCCATCCACTCGAAGCCAATTGAGAGACTGAATGTGGTCATCCAAGAGGCCGTTGAATCCGTTGTAAATGATGAGAGGCTCATGTCCCTTGGCTATACAGTATCGGACTGCCGTTCTTGTGGCTGCATTCATCCCTCCAGCTGGCGCTCCAATGTGAATGATGCCCATTCTGATCCTCTGGTTCTTAGGCAGTCTGGTACTCTCGTCTATTCTGGAAGTCAAGTCGAATGCTTTGAGACCCTCTTCGAACTCAGGATCTCGTAACGCCAACGCCTCTGCGAATCGCTTCGTCTCGATGCACTTTGCTACCTTTTGCGTCTGCTCAACGGCGTACATCAAGGGGATCCGCTTGATCTTGTTTTCTCGAATGCCAATCACGTAGGAGGGAGTGTCGGGCTTCGCTTCTAGCAGTGCTTCTACTGCTTCGACACCCTGCAAAGTAGCTAGGATACGATCTTGTGCTACCGGCTTTCCTCCCCTCTGCGTGTGGCCCAAGGTGGTAACTCGAGTGTCGAGGCCTAGTTTATCAGAAAGGCAGTTCTTGATGTCGTCTGCCTTGATTGGATTCAAGTATTTATCCAATGCGCCTTCTGCCACAATTACAATCGTCTTCCTCTTTCCCACTTCTCTGTGTTTCTGAAGCACGCTGCACATCTCGTCCTCCCAGTTGTCTGATTGAGGAGGTCTTTCAGGCACGAAAATGTAGTCTGCGCCTGTCGCTACACCGGCCATGAGAGCCAGCCAGCCACAGTGTCGACCCATGACTTCTACTACGAACGCTCTTGAATGAGAAGCAGCCGTTGAGGAGATACTGTCGATAGATTCACAGATCCTCGCGAGTGCAGTCGAGGCACCGATCGTCAAGTCAGTCGTAGCCATGTCGTTGTCAATGGAGCCCACCAAACCGACGATCTTTAGATGTGCATAGCGCTTTGCTTGTGCTGCCGTGATCTTGCCTGATTATAGTGAAGGGGAACAGGCGAAAGTATTTAGCAACTTCGATGAGGCTCTCTGCGTGACACTATCGCTTACCTGTCTCTTGCAGCTCTTCCACCAGTCCAGGCCATTCAGCTCTCAGCTTGTCGGCTCCTGTCAGACTACCGTCTCCGCCACAGACGGCTAATGCGTCTATGCCACACGCGACCAAATTACGAGCAGCCTTCAAGCGACCCGATCTCTCGCGGAAAGCAGCGCATCGAGCTGTCCCGATAAGAGTCCCTCCTTGGTCCATCCACCCTCGAACATCGTCCCAGCCGACTCGAACGATGTATCGACCACGTAGGCCTTGTTCCTCTGCTTCCCCGACTCCTTCTCGTAGTACCTCTCCCTCCCCATACGTGGGCACAAAGGTCATTCCGTCAGACATAGTCGAATCATCGTTCAATGTAGGAACATCTTCACCACCATGTTTCGATTTTACTGAATTGTGATCATCTCTCGAGGGAGCGCCAGGAAGCTTCCCAGAGCTCTCCCTTGCAGTCTCCTTTTCGGCCAATTTGGCCTTTGCGCCCTCTTCTTGCAGACCTTCAACGGCTTCTTGATCGTCTTCCCCGCCATCGTTTCCGCGTACGAGACCTTCCCAGCCTTCACGAATCACATAGGCGTGACATTTTCGAAAGATGGCCATCTTGACTACACTTCGAACAGCAGCATTCATTCCGGCCGAGTCACCTCCTGAAGTCATCACGGCAATCTTCGTCGGTGATGAGCTGACGGCCTCATCGTTTGGGGCGACATCGGCGGCAGAGGAAGTCATGCTGTCCTGAGCAGCTGTGCCATTCTCTTCAGGCTCAGTCATGACTCGTTCGGTAATAGTGCCACTCCAACGACCAGCCTGATCAGATGATAAGCTTGCAAAGTTGAGCAGAAGAGCAGATCGGCTGGGCGGCAGGAGAAAAGTGATGCCAAGAAGGTGTGGTGAAATTGGAGAGAGGAAGAAGGACTGTATCAGTTGTCGTCTTTTCTTTGCCCGTGCTTAATCTTTCCCTACGCACACGAACGATAGCTAAGTTCTGTTCTATCTCTTTTGAGGCAGCAGAGCAGGAACTCGCTACTGAACCGTGCGAAGACAAAGTACCAGAAGAAGAAGAAAGAAAGGCCAGGACACAAAATCTCCTTATCTTGTCTGCTGGGGTGGACCACATTTTTACACGACGCGTGGGCCTCTTTCCTTCTCGTCTGCTCCAAAAGTTGACGCCCACGCTAGCCGGTCCCCCCTTGGCTGCCTATGTCTGGCGGCATCACCATCAAGAATCATTGTACACGAGACTTGCCTCTTCGTCTGCAATTCAGTAGAAGCCATAAAAGGCTGATGTGTGTGCTCTCTTGCTACGACTCACGAAAAATTCGAACACTTTGCATTGAAACTGGGGTCCCACATGCTTGCAGGCATTTGACGCCACGCGAAGTGGCTTGGCATGCAGACGAAGGTGTCATACTTGCACGTCTAAAGCAGCCCGCGAAAGGGCTGCCACTTCTTTTCCTTTTCCTTCCAAAAGCATCTTTGATGGTGGCATGTGCGCTTAATCTAGTCGGAGCTGCTGAAGGCATCTGTACATCGCTCCTTTGTAATAGTGTCACATCGCACTACTAAGCACCGTTAGTGCTTGAGAAGCAACGAAAATAAACCTCGGAAAATATCAACCACCTCCACTTGATCCATTCGATTCAGCATAGTCTCTAAGCAAGCGTCCGTAATATCAATAACTTCCAGAATAGAGATATCAGCATACCCTCTTCAATACCTCGCCAAGCCAACTTCATGTCATCTGCGCTACTTGAAAGCAAAAGTTTAGTCTCTCTTCCATGCTACACACCCACATAATTGGCTCTAAATGCAGCATACTAATGTAGATTCGCGGGCGAGAAAAAAGGAAGCATCACCCCACACATCACCAATGAGAGGCGTACTCCCCGACTCATCAATAGAGACATCTGAGCAAGGGGAACAAGGCCAGGCTGCAAATGTTGAAGCGCAACTCTTCGAGTCAGGTGGAGAAGCCAAGTCGCACTCAATAGACTTCCACACACAAGATGATCGGTCGACTGACACGTCCTACAGCAGTCGAGAGATCACTCGCAGCTCTGGCACGGCAGCGACACTCCTATCGGCAGTCAACATACTAGCTCAAACATCTGCACAGACTGTGAGTGACGCACTGCTAGGACAAGCCCACATGGTGGCAGCAGCAGCAGAAGAACAGTATCGTCGCAACAGCCTACCCAAAAATCAAAGCTCGAGCGAGGGCGAGAAATTTCACACCGACACTCGAAGGCCATCCTTTGCAGGGTCTCGATTTGCTTGCTCTTCGAACGGTGCTCTGTATGGAATCGAAGATCGAAATGAGTCCCCCTATCCAGTCCTTTCTGCAACGCCAAAGTCACCAAGATCTGCTGCCATCCTCCAAGTGGACAGTATAGCGACAAAGACAGCTGCTCACGAATATCTTGAACAAGGGTCGTCCTTGGACAACAACTCTGCTAAACCGCCTCGAGCATTCCCTTTTCTAACAAAGGGTAAGCAAGACTATAGCAGCTCATCGCTTTCTTTACCTCTACCCAAGTGGGATAACAGCAATCCCTTCCAAGGTGTTCCAAGTCTGCCTTTGACACCTTCGGCTTCTCTGGCTATGTTACCACCTACAAACGTGACACAAGGAATGAGGAATCCATTCACACCTAACGACGTACAAAGCGACTTCTACTTCCAGCCCACCTATCGGCTAGGCCAAGGAGAATACGAAATTATTGCTTCCGCCGCTGCTGTCGCTACAGTGGCATTCACTACAGTCAGCTCTGAAGCAAGCGGCAGAACGAATCGCAAGCCTCTCCCTTCAGTGGGCGAGGAGCTCGATACCACCTTCAGCGACAGTCAGGGTAGATACAGTCGAGCGCTCACACTGAAAGAGCAAGAAGAGATTGCCTCCATCTTGCGAGCTTGGGCTGGTCTTGAAGGTGTAGAAAAACAGCAAGAAGCACGAGAAAGACTGCAACAACGCCAAGCAGAGCTCAATGAGGATGCAAACGAGATGCAAACGCAGTTCTTTCCTCCTGACTTTGCACGACACTACTCTTCTCAGTTGACGGCCTTGGCAGCTGGCTATTACCAGAACATTCACTCAGATGGCCTTGCTGAAGTACAGAGCGATGCTATTTCAAATACTGCCTCTAACGAGAGACAAAAAGAGCAACAGCAGCAGCAAGCACTGGGGGAAGCATTCAGGCAAGAATTGCGTGGTTCTGGAGCAATGACGACTAATTCCATAGCGGCTCTGGCAGCAGAGAATTCGGCTGCCTTTCAGGAACAGCAAAATAGCGCCACTGGTTCGAGCTCCACCGCCGAAGCAGCGGTAGCAGCAGCAGCAGCACAAGCAGAGAAGACCGAACCAGACTCCGCGAGTAGAAAAGACAAGGTTGAAAATGGCAGTCTGGCAGAGCAGAAGGAGCTTCAACAACAGTACCAGCAGCGACAAAGCGAGCAGCAGCAAGCGCAGCGCAGTCAGGACGCCCCAAATGGCGAGACTGCATCGCGAGATCTGAACGAGCTCATAAATAAAGCTTCTTTAGACGCTGCTGGAGTCGGCATATCATCCGCTCCCGTTCGTGATCATCTCTTGCAGTATGCTCACAGCCTGTACTCTACTGGGAGAACAGTCAAACCAGTCCCACAGAGCGAGGAAAAAGGGAGGGCAGCTAATGCAACCGCCACGAATACGACCGCCAAGAATGCGACAGAATTACATCCTACTTTGCTGCCTCTTCTTCATACTATCTATAACAGGCACCAAGATCATCTTCCAACATTGCTGCTCCTTAGTTGCGCTTACTATAGCAGTGGTGATCTACCTGCCAGCTTATGGTACAACAACCTAATCCTTCGAATCGACCCCAATTATGTCGAAAGCATGAGCAACATCGGAACAACCTTGCGTGCATTAGGGAGATGGAAAGAGGCAGAGGAATGGTGGTGGCGGGCGATCAAGCTTCGACCTGGCTATTGGGATGCTTATGAGAATTTGCTTGGGGTGCTGTGCTCCTCTCAGCAAGCTCCGCCTGAGCAAGTCGACGGATCTGATGCCGCAACCAATACAAGTAACCCTCGATTTGTGGAAGCACTGAAGCTCTGCGATCTGGTGGAGACGCACGTCATGGCAAGAGCCAACAGCACAGGTGGTACAGAAGAGGAAAGGCCGCGGAAGGTGGCCGGCGGAGGGGATCGCCCCATTTGCTTGCCGACTCATCTGCCGTTCACTCAAGCACCCCGGTTGCAGAATCTGTTCTACGCTAAAGGGAACTTGAAGTACGTCCTGCAAGAACACGGCGTCATTCCAGCGGCAAGAGAGTACCAAAAGGCGATTGAGATTATGCTGTCACCTTCCGAGCAGAGTGCCTACAGCCTGCGAGATCTCGTTGCAGCCACAGTGGTAGTTGGCATCTTGACGTTGGGCGTTCGAATACCCGGTGCAGCTGGGAAGGATGCTTCACACGACATTGTTCAAGCACTAGGACTTGATCCAAGCAACCCGCGGCATGCTCAACTAGTGGCATCTGCTCAGTTCAACAGCTTGAGCTCCGGTGGTGTGCTAAGGCTAGTACGAGATGCGGGTGAAACGATGATCAGTACTCTCTTACGACTGGGCGGCGGACAATTGCCCATGCTGATGTTGCCTCCCGAGTCAATCGCTCGATTGAATCAAATCTTGTTCGCAGAGACTAGTGGCGCCTTGCCCGCCATCATCATTAGCGCCCACTCGCAACGCTCTTCCAGCAACATCTCCGTCACTCAACAGACACTCCAACAGGCCTCTTCGATGACGAGCACCATTCTCTTGACGATCTCCAAGCTTTTTCAAGACTCTATTGGCAATGCCGCGACAAGACGCCTTACGCTTGGTGGTGTCCCTGCCTCGGTCTCGCTGCTTTTACCTCTGTACTATCTCTCTCTCACACTCCAACCATCCGCTTCTACGGCCAACAATCTTGGCATACTGTACACTTCCATACCGGCCGTCGGCAGCAATCTCAACGGTGCCGGACAAGTGCAACAGGTGAACGGACAGGCAATGGCACTGCAGTACTACACATACGGTCTACAGTTGGACGCTAAGCACCCGCACTTATACACCAATTTTGGATCTCTCTTGAAAGATCTAGGTCATCTGCCGGAAGCTGTGCAGATGTACGAAAAGGCGATCGAATGCAACCCAAACTTTGACGTCGCTTTGACCAACCTGGGGAATGCAATTAAAGATCAAGGAAAGACGCAGGAATCTGTGCAGTACTATCGACGGGCGGTCAAGGTGAACCCGAACTTTCCAGAGGCCTTGTCCGGGCTTGTCAATGCACTGCTGGCAGTGTGTGATTGGAAGGAAGTGTATGGAGAAGGAAACGGGGAGGAGGGCGAAGGAGAAAGCAGCGGTACCCTGTTGAAGAGCGTGAGAAGCTTGCTGGAAAAGCAGCTAGACGATGGGACTCTCTATGGGGCGATGTCATTATCAAACGAAGGGACGGTGGAAGACTGGCTTGAAGTGGTCGTTAAGGCGACGGGAGACGACCGACCAGAGTTCCGGCAGTACCTTTACTCGAAGTTCAGCGCCTTCTACGATGGGCACCTCGATCGGAAGAAGATGAAGATCAATGAAGGATCCTTTGTCATCCGTCTGATTGAGCGGCTGTCGAGGAGATGCCAGAGGAGGTGGTACGTGGATGAATATGTTGCTGGTACGGCCACATCGCGCATTCAGCCGAGTGCAGAGGACGCGGAAAGGTATCGCAGAGTGCGACTACCTTCTTGCCTGCTCATTCCATCTGTGCCGACTGTTCTGCCTTTTCACACCTTCACCCTAAAGATTCCACCTCGTCACATTCGTCTGATATCCCATCGAAACGCGCTCCGTATCTCCCACTCTGCGCTCACTCAGCTCTGGCTTCCTCCGCATGTTTATCCACCTCCGCCACCGCCCTCTCCTAAGATCAAGGTGGGCTACGTCTCTTCCGACTTCAACAACCACCCTCTCGCTCATCTGATGCAGTCCGTCTTTGGCTTTCACAACTTGGACGAGTTTGAAATCCACCTCTACGCCACGACCGAGTCTGATCAGTCGCCGTATCGCAACAAGATCGAGAGTGAGGCGCAATACTTCACCAACGTCACTTCCTGGTCGAATCAGATGCTGATCAAGAAGATTCTCGAAGATGGTATCCACATACTGATGAATTTGAACGGGTACACAAAGGGAGCTAGAAATGAAGTGTTCGCTGCTAGACCCTGTCCTGTTCAGATGGAATTTATGGGTTTCGCTGGTGGTCTAGCGAGTGGCTGGACAGACTGGATTGTGGTAGATCCTATCGTCTGTCCGCCTGAAGTGACGTCGACGGACCACTGGAGAAACAAACTTCACAGGAAGTCGAATAGGGTGACCGACTGGAAAGGTGACCTGGACCCAGAAGACGGTAGCAATGACTGGGTCTATACGGACAAGTTCATCTACATGCCTGATTCGTACTTTGTCAACGATCATCGACAAGGCTTCCGCGAGTCGAAAGATCGTGAGACTGAACACGGGGACCAGACAAGCAATGACGACGAAGCATGGCAAGAGGAAGAGGAAAGGAGATGGAAGGCACGCAAGGAGATGTGGCCGACGTTGCCAGATGATTACGTTATCTTCAGCGACTTTAATCAGCTTTACAAGGTGGAGCCTACCTTGTATATGCTGTGGCTGAGGATATTGAAGAGAGTGCCTAACAGCATCCTTTGGCTTTTGCGTTTTCCTGCGGCGGGAGAAGCGCATCTGCTTGACTACGCCCATCGAATGTTTGGACCTCAAGTCGCTTCTAGGATCATCTTCACGGAAGTGGCACCAAAGGGCGTTCATATCCACCGTGGTCGAATAGCTGACTTGTTCCTGGATACGCTGGAATGTGGCGCTCATACGACGAGCGCTGACATTCTTTGGAGTGCAACACCCGTCTTGACGTGGCCTAAACACAAGCACAAGATGGCAAGTAGAGTGGCGGCAAGCATTGTGAATGCCACTGGGGTAGGGACAAAGATGATCGTAGATTCGGAGCAGGCCTACGAGGATCGAGCGGTAGAACTAGCAAACGGCGTAAAGTACGTGTACGTCGATGCGCAGGGAAGAAAGCTGCAGCCGTTTGTGCGAAGGGGATCGATACAAGCCGATGCACTGGAGATTAACACGGAGAGTACTTCTGCTATGCCTCATAGTCGACAACTTCTCTCTTCTAATCGTGAGACTGCACAGCCGATCAATCAGGCTCAAGATCCGGCGCCGGCCAACGTCGAGCAAGCCGCAGCAGTCTCAGAAGCCTCTAGTGCTGTTTCTGATCATCGAAAGCGGGGTGTCCTACTACCGTCGAACGGCGAACAAGCTCCCAGTGAGACGGCATCACGCAGAGGACTGGGTGAATTGGCTGAACTACGTAGATCACTCTTCCTGACAAGAGACAAGAATCGACTCTTTGATACGAGACGATGGGTCGCCAACCTGGAAAAGGGGTACAAGGAGGCTTGGAGCAGGTTTGTCGACGGCACAGACACGGAAGAGAGTCGAGAGTGGGAAACGCTGCCGGAAGACGATGTGAGAAAGAAGAGTGGGCACATTTGGTTACACGATTGAGAGGGGAGAAAAGACGCTCGAAAGCAATCGTCGACGCCTCACTTTGTTATAAAGGCACGCTCTCCACACGTACGCTCTGCTTCGATGTCATGAAAGTTTGGTGCTATTAGCACACCTCCCCGTCAAAGCAATACATATATTACATAATGTCTTCCCTGCGACCAAACACATGGCCTGTTCAATGATAATCCTTTACACGTACTCGGCCTCATAATCTGCTAGAGGCTTCTTTCTGCTCCCTCTACTTGTTCTCTGCATCTTGTTGAATCGTTGTGGGTTAGAATTTGAATTCCGGGAATATTTCCACCCATGGCCTTGCCGATGAGGGTCAACAGCATCTTCAATTTGAGAAAAAGGTGTCCTGGCTGTCTTCGCTACTGTCGAATCCGTTACTCATCGCTCTAGTCGCCATTGCATGTCCCAGACTGGATGGATGGCTGTTTACAGTATTGTAATTACTGAGTCGTAAGTTGGTAGCTCGATCGTGTCGCCTCATTCTCATACCCAAATCTTGCACAGTCTTGTGCAGCAGTTGAGCGACTTGATCTTCCTTGTGATCCATTCCGGCTAGTTGCAATGACTTCTTCACCCCTCGATAGAAGCTCTGCGTACCCAGCCAATACAATCGAATCACATCAGACTGAAACTTGGTAATCTGCAGTAGATGCCCTTGTCCGTTGGCGGCAATGTGGTCCAAGTCCATCTCCGTCATGTAAATCTGCTGCACTCGACACCAGCCACGGAAAATCGATGACTCAAATTCGAGTTTCCTCGGTGTCGTGTTGTTGTTGTGATTGTCCTCCTTTCCGTCGAGCTTGTCCACAATCGTCTTTCGAAGGGCGTCGCAGTGTGCAAATCCGATCCTTCGAATAATGGCGCCATGCAAGTAGCACACACTCGTGCAGAACCGCATCATCATCATTCGAAAGAACGAAGGTTCCAACCAGTCGACTACCTCGGACATCATCTGAAACATGAATTCCAGGTCATCCAGATTGTGTAGCGTCTTCTTGAACAGGACGGAAGGATCCGTGTACTTAATATCATAGGGCAAACTTCTCACCAAGAAGTTTGTATACATGACGTTCAGTCCGAGTATCTTTGCACGTAGATTGCTTGACATCTCCTCTCTTTCCAGTGTACCTGCCGTGCTTACGTCGGACGATTTCTTTTGACTTTCTTCCGATTGTCCATCCGACCAGGGCGCAAAAACGTAAGAATCTGCCATATCCTCCGGGACGAACCTGTTCTGATTGATCTCCACATTGAAGTACGCCATTCCTGTCCTTGTCCCCAGCCACAAAGGAAGCAGTGCTAATCTGGCGGCTTCTTCTCTCTCGATACTAGATCGAGGGACGTCTGGCGTGACACGATTCTGGATCGGTGAGTCTTGGAATCGATTGGCAGTCGTTATTTCTGCTTCTGCGTGAAGAATTTGCTTGAGGTTCGTCGTCCTTAACACAGAGGCGGCGATCCCTAGCAGGTAGAGGTACCGAGGCGACAATTCGTTCTCGAGCTGCATCAGCATTAGAGCTGCCTTTGCTGTGTCTAACCATGATCTTGAGTCTCGTTCAGGCGAAGCTAGATCTTGCTCCAAGAAGGTATGTGCAGCCTCTTTGATCTTCTCCGACAGATCGTCCGGTCCTAGAGGTGGTGGCATGACTTCATCGGGTATCATCGTCTCTCCCACACCCATGCCGTACGACCGCCTCCTAGACTGACGCTGTCGTAGGCCGACGGCAACCATACCATACACAAGAGCAGGATGTATATGCTCCCTCTCCCGTTCCGAGTAGCCCGCTCTACGGATAGTCGGCAGATGCCACATGTCGAACCAGTAGTAGTGAGAGTGGGTGAATGCACTGTTGAGTAGGAAAGTCACTATACGCTGGCTCGACTGTCGATTGTTGCCGAAGAAGGAGAGGAGGTGATCGAACCAGAGTTTGATTGAGTCGGAGAAATTAGGAGAGATGGGTAGAGAGACGAATGATGAAGTAGCTATTGGGATGGACAAGTCCGAAGATCGCATAGCAAAATAATCGTGCAAGCTTGCTGAAGATGATGTCTTAGTATAAAGGCTTTGCTGCTGCCGCCAGTCGTCTTCGGAGGTCGTAGTCGAGGAGGAGGACGACGCTATCCTGTTCTGCTGCTGATAGTCTCGCCTCTGTATCGCAGTACTGGGTCGACTTGATTCGTCTTTGTTCTCGTAGTAGCACTTGACCCCACGTCGTTGGCAATGAGCGCAAGGATTGTCGCTCTTGTTGCATCGCAGCTTTTGAATGCGACAAGGCACGCAAGCTTTGAGTGCTGGCCCTGGTCTTCTCCGGCGCTTCGAGGATGAATTGCCCTTGTCTGAGCTGGAAGAGTTCTCGCCGCTGCCTGAAGGCACGGCAGACGACATCATGATGCTTGTTGGGGCTAAGAAGATTAGATTACTTTTGCGCAGCGAGCAAGTCCAAGATACGACAGACGTGGGGCGGCCCGTTGAAGATCCTTCCTCCACTCTGAGATTCTTCTGAACTAGAAAGTATGCCTGTCTCAATGAACGGGTAAATTATAATGATATCCATCACGTCTGATTGTTGTTATTAGGGTGTTAAAGATTAGATAGTATCGATTAGTAAGGAAGCGGAAATGAGGTATATATTAAGTACAGTAAGAGAGTATCCGGGGGGATCTCATTCATAAGTAGAGCAGTCTCTTTTTCTCGTCCCAGTACGTGTCCTCGTGCTCTCTACTCCAGAGCGTAGGACTTCAATGCAGGCTCTACTGCCGCGCGTTGGCTCAGAAGACCTCCTGACGTTCCAAGACCTTCCGTAACTGTTGCGACCGCTTCGTAAAATGCCTCTGAAACAGTCTGGGGAATGGCAAAGTCGGAAACGTTGGGTGCAAAGGGTTGCAAGCAGATTGATGGCGAAATCGCCTTCACTCTGGCCAGTGAAGCGACGCCTCCATGCTCAAAGGCATCTAGGGCTAGATAGAATGCGACCGTGTTGATGAGGATCTCGAAATGGTCAGCGACCATGAGGGGGCACACGTCCTGGACGGAGATATGAGCGAAGGCAGCACCGTTGCTTCCTAATGCCGAGTCCGATACGACTGGCTGGATGACTTCGTCTTCGATGCCATAGGTACTAGTCGTGGGCACGAGGGCTAGATTGCCTCTCTTGTTCAGTGCCTTTAAGAAGTTCGATTGAACACCGAGGAGGACGGATTGTTGAATGACACTTGGTGTGGCACCTTTCACGACCAGATCTTGCAGTGCTTCGACGATGGGACCTTCAGCAGTTCCTTGGAAGTCACCAGACAAGGACACGTAGTTGGCAACCTTTGATCTAGTGGAAGGCCAGTAATTGAGGGCCCACTGAATGTTGAGATTTCCTTGCGAATGACCAATGAGCAGGATCTGCTTGTTGCCAGTCATGGAGTACATCCTCTCGATCGCTGAGACGACATATTCACCGCTGACTTGAGCATCGCCGAGCGTTCTGTTGGGCAAGTTGACATAGCATCCGTTGTAGCTGAAAAGTAGAGGAAGCGAATGGATCAGCATGGACAGGTCTTTGATTGCGGTGTATGTAAGTATAGATCGACTCACCCCTTTGCGTAGAAAGCGGGAATGAGACCGCCCACCCAGGATTCATCACCCGTACCTCCTGTTCCATGGATGAAGAGAATGTTCTTGGATGCGGCCTGCTGTACTCCATTGGGGCACTCGATTCCCATGGTCAGCAATTGAGCCTGTGATTCAGAGAATTTGGCATCTTTGGTGATTCCATTGTTGACCGCCCTGGCAACGAGAGACAGGGGAGACGCAACACATGACAGTGCGAGCAGCGGCAGTATAGCGAGTTGTGGAAGCATATTTGATCAGGTCGAGTGAAGAGGGGGGGATGATATCGATACAATTTGGGAGACTGAAGATGTAACACGGGACAATATATAGAGAAGTGGCAGAATTTCCAAAGCTACATAGGCATGCCACGGAAGGGCTCGACCACTACTCTAAGTCACAAGCGGGAAACGAGCACCAAATTCGTCGCTGCTACCGAAGTATTAGACAGGCACGATCTTACTGCCCCCTCTTGGTAATTACGTACGTACGTGTTACTAGTCTCGAGACGTAGATTTGTACTGCTAAAGAACTTTCGATCATGGGAAATTAGATCTTGCTTGCCTTGTTGGTTTCGGGCCCTCGAGCGTATTCCGGCGCGGGTGGAGGACTAGCGCTTCAAAAAATGATGCCACTTGTGCCAACGGTGACTTAAAGAGGGCATGCAGTCATCCTGTTGATTTTCAGTAAGGAGATGCCATTTGCGAGCGAGGACGTTTGTAAAATGGAGGTTGGATCTCGGAGAATGTGACGTTTCATCATAGTGCATCGAGATCGAATCATCAGCAGTTTGGGTATTAGAGTGATCGAGAGAGAGAGAGAGATCTTCGGCAAAGACGCTAGAGTGTTCCCCCTTAACGAGAATTAAGACATACAGTCGCGTTCCTTTAAAACCTACAGTCGCGTTTCAATTGTGTTAGGGTGTAAAAATGGAAACAAATATGAAAAGAGAACGAGAGAATTAACGGTGGCGATTAAAATTTCGAGCACGATCGAAATTCTCCGTCCCCTGAAACACTTCTTACTTGATTTGCTCCAGCGACGGGTAAACAAGATCTTGAACCAATAAGAAAGAAGGAGGTGGACACACAAGAATTGATTATCGCATGACTTAAGGAGGGGGACCATCAACGCGGGTACACAGAATATTTGCCGCTGCACGATAGACCACGGGTGCCGTCATAACAGTCCTTCGGTACAATAATCTTCGGACGGGCGAAGAGGCCAAATATCGAGCGTGAAAGCACAATCTTCCTGTCTGCAAGGCTTGATCATGATCCAAGTCACCTTGCAAATGACACTGTGCTCATCTTCAGATGCGCCTTGACGATCAGTGATGAAATTATGAGAACTTCGCATCAATGCATCGGCGTTGTTAGTGTTCTGTGCTTTGACTTCGACGAGTGAGCTCCAGCTGAGCGTTCTGCTGTGGAGATATTCTTCAGGCTGCTTGCTGCTGCGGCTCTTCTCCACCATCCATGACTAGAAAGGACATCAAATGCGCGAGAGACGACATTGTGCTGATGCCGCGTTACGTGCGAATTTGAAAGTAACGATCTTTCTTCCCGGGACCCTATTCTTCAAAACGCGCTAAAAGTTGTGTGTCGCTTCATGGCAATTTAGTCGGCGACTTTTTCGAAGCGGTGGAGGATCTTCGGACCGAGAACCCCTCTTGCCCACATATCAGCCATTGCACTAAGAATAAATTGACCCGCACCTGCTAAGATGGCCACTACTCTAGCTTTGTTTCCAAGGTAAGAAGCTCGCTGCATCGAGGTTTGAGAAAGGTATCAATGACGATATGCTGCTTCCACACTAAATGCGCTAGCCTTTGAACCTTGCTCGGATCGACCAGACCAATTTCATTGACCCGCTCTTTCGTTCTTGCTCCACTTTTTTGATGGTTCTCATGTGATTTTTACTGCCTTGCCCTGTCCTCAAGGAGGAAAAAATCGTGCGATGGTCTTTTTTTCTTTCACAGAACGAATCGTTCAAGCTGCATCATGATTCAATGCACACCATCGTTAGGCACTTTGTTCCACGGTGTTTCAGAATCGTGTGAATCCGCTGAAAGGTGTCTTCTTGCCTTGTACAAGTATTGCATCGACGTCATACACATACGATCGAGGCGGGAACCGATTGAGTCTTGGGTGTCCTGCCTCTAGGGATACATCCCGGACGACGTCATTTCGCGAAGATATTTTCAAGACATGAAGGCGTGTCTGCGTTTGACCATTATCTCTCTTTCCTCAGAAGAAGACACCGCAAGCAGAGAAGTGAGAAGGCATATAAGATCGCTTGCTGTGCCGTTCACTCAGATTCTCTTTCTTCCCCAACCCAGCTACTTCTCTTCGCCTCTCACACCAGCACTTCACATACTTTTAATTCTACACACATACATACATCGAAATGGTGAAGCTAAATATTCTTTTGATCTTGGCTGTTGCTCTCGCAGTAGCATCCGCTGCCCCCATCCCTTGCCCTACCACCACAAGCTCTGGCTCAGCTGTCGACCTATCACTCCTCTCAAATAACGAGAACATTGGAGCAGGCAACGGAAACTCAGACAACGGAAATGGCAACTCGGTAGGCAACGGCAACACAGGTGCAAAGGATAATGGAGACGGAAATACAGGAGCTAAGAGCAACGGGAACGGTAACGAGGGAGCCTCAGGCAACGGTAACAGCAACCAAGCAACTGGTAACTCAGCATCCAAAGGTTCCCAGAACGCAGGAACGTCCGGAAAAGTAGGCAACTACAAGAGATTAGCTGCTGGCGTATTGTCGAACAACGAGAACGTCGGTGCTGGTAATGGCAACTCTGGAAACGGCGACAGTAACTCGGTGGGAAATGGAAACACGGGTGCCTCTGGAAACGGCAACAGCAATACCGGAGCTGCTGGAAATGGAGACTCCAACACCGGCGCCAAGGGCAATGGAGACAGTAACAATGCAACCGGAAACAGTGCCTCCAAAGGCTCCCAGAACGCGGGAACATCCGGATCAGTGGGTAACTACAAGCGACTAGTCGACGCTCTTTCCAACAATGAAAACGTTGGCGCTGGCAATGGCAACTCTGACAATGGAAACGGCAATTCTGTAGGCAATGGCAACACTGGAGCCGCAGGAAATGGTGACGGAAACGAAGGTGCAGCAGGAAACGGTAACTCTAACACCGGCGCCAAGGGCAATGGAGACAGCAATGAGGCGACAGGAAACAGTGCTTCAAAGGGTGCACAGAACGCAGGTACTTCTGGGTCAGTCGGTAACAGCGAGTGGAGAAGAGAACTTCCATCCGTTCTCTCCAACAATGAGAATGTTGGTGCAGGAAATGGCAACTCTGATAATGGAAACGGAAATTCAGTGGGCAATGGCAATACTGGAGCGGCAGGAAATGGCGATGGAAACGAAGGTGCAAAGGACAATGGTGACGGAAACACAGGTGCTAAGAGCAACGGGGATGGTAACGAAGCAACAGGAAACTCTGCCACTAAGGGTGCTCAAAACGCCGGAACCTCGGGCTCGGTAGGCAACAGTGCATGGCGACGAGAACTTCCATCTATCCTGTCCAACAATGAAAATGTTGGCGCCGGAAATGGTAATTCAGACAACGGCAACAGTAACTCTGTGGGCAACGGTAACACAGGTGCCACTGGTAATGGTAATTCTAATACCGGTGCGGCTGGTAATGGTAATTCCAACACTGGAGCGAAAAGTAATGGAAATGGTAATGAAGCAACAGGAAACTCTGCATCAAGCGGTGCTCAGAACGCTGGAACTTCAGGTCCAGTCGGAAATAGCGCCTCTTGGTAGATACGAAAAAAAAATCTTCTTACAATTGTACATTACATCATATTCTCTAATTAGCTTTTTGGAGTTCTTTGCTTCTAATAATCTCAGATTTTAATTATCCATCTTTACGTTCGAAATACAGCACTGAAAGGCTAATGGACGAAAAATGCTCTATCAAGAGGCTCCTTTTTTTTACTCAACACAGGAGACCTTCCTGACTCTTCCTCTCTGTTGATTGAATTTAAGATGTTGTGTACAGATGTATAGATCGTCTTTTCGAGAACATCGAAGAGACACAGGCCGCGACATGCGTAGCAATCTAAAAGTAGCATAACTCGTCCACCTTCCTAGCTCCCAACGATCGAGTCGAACCACTCCCGACTTTTGTCCGTCTCCAGTGCCACCAAATCCAAGCTGGAGAATGTACGATCAACGCTAGCTGAAAATGAAGTCTTGTCACTCGATTGCACGACTAGACCCGTGCTGATCGTTGCTCGTAAGGTGTGAAGATGATCAAAAGGAACCTTGACGAGAACGCGAATAGCTCTGTTCTCTTGGACGGGGAGGATGTGGAGTAGGTCCCAGTTGAAGCTGCCATTGACGAGGCCGTTCAAGTCGACCAGTGCCGTTTCCACCGCTTTCGCAATGGTGAGCCGTGAGGGAATGCTCGACGTTTCAATGACCTTCGTCTTGCTCTGCGTCGGTTTCAGATCAAAGCTGAGGTACTGAAACTCGTGCGTCTTGACGAACTTGCGCTGCAACGATGAAGTGCGTGTGACCTCTCCATTTGCGTCTTTTGAGTTCTCACTCGGCGCTGCGTTGAGGAATAAGAGGTGACAGGGTCGCCGTTGAGCGCACGTCGATGATAGTTAGATCACCTCTTTCTCACCTTGATCAACGGCCATTGGAGTGTCCTTCTGAGTGGAGGGTTGTATCTTGGATGCACTCGCTTTGTTTGTTGATGATGGTGGGGCTCGCGACTTCTCCTTTGTGCTCTTGGCTGTCGTACTAACTGTCCCCTTCCCTTTCTCTGCCTCTCCCTCGCCCTCGCCCTCTTCCTCCTTGCCTTCCATATCGAAGAGCAACTCGAGCGAGTCTTTGTACTTCATCAACTTCTGCAGATCGCTCATCTCCACAGTCAGCAGATCAAACGCTATGCCGACCTTCATTTTTCCCAGCTCTCCTGTCGCGCTAAACCTGGGCAGCTTTGGATACCTCTGACTGAAGTGCGTCAACATGAGGTATTTCACCTTCATCGCCTTTGCCACCTCGATCGCTTGTCCAAACGTGCTGTGTCCTTTGTAGTCGGCCATGTCCGGCTTGGAATCTTCTATAGTGGCTTCATGCACCAAAAAGTCAACGCCGCTTCCCGCTTTGATTAGCTTCTGTGTCGGTCTGGTGTCGCCAGAGTATGCCCCGCTCCACTTCTTCCCACGAAAGACGATACCATAGCAATGCATGGCTCGATGATCCACTTCCGTGGTAAAGACTTCAGTGCCGTGTAAGTGATCTACTAGCTGAGCTCGAAGCTTCCTGATCTCCTCTGATTTGGCCTCGCCTGCAGCACTCGACTTTGAATCGCGACTTCCATTTGGGTCCTGCACATATTGCTCTTGCCCACTGATCTCTTCCGAGGACTCTTTGACTTCGGGATATACTGCCACATCAGGCACGACCCCGTGTCTGGAGTCCAGCAGGTGGCTCTGGATGAACACTACGCCGTTGCTCACAGCATTCTCCTGAATGTCCATGGAAAAGACCTCGTTTGCCTCTTTCAGATACTGTCTGATGAAGCTTGGTGCAACAACAAAGAGCGGTCGCTGCACATTCAACTTAGACCTCTCCACCAGTATTCGACTGACTCCCATATGATGATCTCCGTGAATGTGACTGAGGAAGATCATTCGGATGTTCGCTATCACATCATCTGCACCACTGTGAAACTTCCTCTTCAGCTGTCCATACGTACTTTCCCCAGCATCAAGCAGCACATATCCGGCATTCTCCCCCGGCAAGTGAATAAGCGTGCCACTGACATTTCGATACTTGCTCGGCATCGCGCTGCCGGTACCGAGCGTAGTCAGTTTCAAAGGATGTAGGTCCTTTGCACCGTCTTGATCACTCTGGGTGGCCTCCGTCGCCGACACTGACTTTGCCAAGTCGACGTACGATCTCCAGGCTTCCTGCTTCGCCTTCTTGCTTTCCTCCGTCACTTGCTTCCTTCCGGGCGTCTCCTCAAAAGACTCCAATCGCTGCGCTTTCTCCGATGCCAAGGGGAAGTTGAAGTCCAGCTGAACCTCGTCTGTGACGTGTGGCGGACCTCGAGGGTGCAGAACAATGCTGGTGTCGAGCCCTGCCAGAAACATGTTCTCGCCTTCGAGACCTACACTTGACAGCTTCATTTCGGGTTCGAGATTATACGCTGGAACTTGAAAAAGCTTCTTGTCCAGTCTGCTCATTCGCAGGGTGGCAAGAGCAGAGGACGGATAGGACAGTCTATCGGGCAAGAAGGATTGACTGGTGATGATATGATGAACGCCATTGAAAGATTTGATGAACGTCTGGTATCGACGATCCTGCAAGACATCTGGATGGACAGCGTGAACAATAGCATGCAATTCTCCCTCCTCGAACTTCAATCGCGACTGCGTGTCTTCAGCTAAGAAAGAATCCAAGTACTCGATCGAAGGAAGGTAGACTTGGAAGAAGGATGCGCCAGGTCGAGTTGCTCCGAGAACGTCAGTACTCTTTATGAGCACCTCTTCCGTCTCGACAGCAGGCGACTGATCCGATGGCCTCTCCTTGACTATCTTGCCTCTCTTTCTCAGTTGCTCATCTTGAAACTCTCTTCTCACTCGTGCAAACCAGGCATCTCTTTGCGGGTTTTGATAGGTAGCCCATGCCTTTGGTCTGTTAATCTTGACTTCACTCCCACTTGTCAGAATCCCTAATTGAGCGCCTTGAGGGACACCTAGCTCTCTCGCCCTTTCCACATCGACCTTTCCTCGAATCGGCCTTCCACGGATGATGAAGAGCAGTACTGGCGCTTGTTTGGTCGTCGATGAATCTGCCTGGTACGGCGGCATTGGTGGGGCTCCCAAAGATCTCCTGCTGGCAGCTGCTCTAGCTGCCAGCTTGTTCCGTAATGCCGCATCACCAGCTGCATCTCCTTCCTCCGGTCGTTGATCCGCCTCGCCAAATTGATGCCGAGGATCATTGGGAAACATTAGCTGGAGGAATTGTTGAGCATTCCCGGAAGAGCTCCTCCTCCTCTTCGAAGGTCTTTGATCGCCATTCGATTCTGCATTGACGGGAAGTGAATACCCACTTGGAAGGAGGGGTAGAGCTTGGACTGTGATATACTGGTCCTTGAAAATGACTGATTGTAACTCTTCCTCCTTGACAGCTGGCTCGACTTGCCTAGACGCTTCACCTTTTCCAGGGAGTGGCGCTTCTTTGACTTGCACGTTGATGGCATCACGCCGAAGATATGATCGAGTAGTCGCCAAATAGTGTGTCAATACGGGAGGACCATGGATTGTCAGCTCAGTGTGACCTGCGTCTGCTGCTCCCATCACCAAGCCTGGTAAGCCACCACACTCCTCGATTCCGACTCTAGGGAGGAAGATGTTCCCTAATCCTTTTCCTAGACCACCAACACTTTGTTGAACAAAGGCTCGGGTGGTGCCTTCCGGACAATTGAAAATGTACCGCTGCGATTCTATGCTGAAGAGCAGTACGGCCAAATTCGTCTTGTTGTCCGAGGACGGAGGATGAATGATCCTCACGTTGGAGAGCATCCTGACCCAAGCACTATGAAGAAAGACCGAATTGTTTTGATGCAGTAATTGGAAATGACATTGGCGAGCTGCTGCTCTCCTCCAAGTGGTCAAGCCAAGCGTGACGGGCAATCTCGAACGGAAAGCGGCGCAATGGGTAGGGGCGAGGGCGGACACAGGCGGATAGAAAGGATGGGTGAGCAATGAATACGTAAAATAGAAAAAGTAACACCAATTAAACTTCTCCCAAAAAAGTCCTTGCTTCTTCTCGTCTCCTCGAATCCAGTAGCTACTGCTTACGTACGCGCGCGCTGATGAGGGTGAGTAGGTTTAGACGCTTTGGGATTAAACTATACACATACTTGGACTCAGGCGTTGACTTGTGAACGCTACTTGGTCCTACCATTTCAACATACTTGCTACGACGATCTGTGCGGATACTACATCTTCTCAAGGGCCAAAGAATAGGCTCAGAACGACCGCCAACCACACTTGCATCGCCATCGAATTAAATCATGTCTAGTCCTCTCCATTCTCCAAGCTTCCCGCATCACTAACAGAAACAGCGCACAATCGCACTTCCGAAAATGCCGACAGATGGCGCATCCTACGACACAGGCTCGACTTCAAGCTCGGCCGCTCTTGGCGTCGGTCGACCGTTGGAACGAAGACCTTCTGCTGTGAGAGGATCCGTCGGCATGACAGGAGGGCAAGGGGTATCGCAAGCGAACCACATCGACGACGAAGCGCTAGACAATATTCGTAGATATGAGACTGTCAGTCTTCGCAGTGTGTGTCGATTGCGTAGAGTAGCTTACATCGGAGTCCTTCTGTACAGTTCTCCACAGTAGATTGGATCGCTGACAGTACAAGAGAAAGGGCAAGAGCAGCCCGAGAGAGCACACAAAAGGCACAGAACCTGTCTTCGAACTCGCATTTGGCGAATGGGAATGGAGTCTCCTCAGCATTTCAGACTGACTCAGCCTGGGGCAGGGCAAGGTACGGACCGGGAGACAAACCACCTCGATGGTGGCCTATTCGTAATCCATGGGGTAGGAGGGCCTGGTGGTTCTGGAGATTTATGTGCCGAGCAACAGGAGCAGTAACAGACAGCGGAGTGGTAGTTCTTGTTGGTGAGTGAATGCGACTGTAGTTGACGCTACGAGCGGAAACCTCACTACTGTATCTGTCTTGTCGCTGTCAGGTCTACTGATTGGCATGAATATGGCGGTGATAAGTATTGCTACCGAGTGGGCTTCAGACATCAAGCAGGGGTACTGCTCGGCGGGCTGGTGGCTCAATCAAAAGTTCTGCTGTGGGGGAATGGAGGAATCTGGACCTGGAGGAGCTGCCGTGCCTCCTGCTGCCATAGTTGCAGCCATAGCAGGTGCAGCCTCCAGCATCTCTTCCAACACTACGTCTACTTCAACATCACTGTCTTCCACTACGACTTCGGTTGCTAGTAAGATCATTGACACAGCAGCCGGACCTGTCATTACAGCTGCAGCCCAATTGGGATCTAGAGCTGTGCCGTACATGACCAGTGCCATCAATCAGCTGTATGCTAGAGCGGAGACCAGCCAGGGCACACCGGCTGGGACTGCCGACATCTGTGAAGATTGGGTGTCCTGGAGTACATGGACTTTACCTTCCTGGATCATCTACATTTTCTTTGCAGTTGTCCTGTCAGCACTGTGCGCTCACTTGGTCAAAGTCTTTGCGCCCTACGCTGCTGGCAGTGGTATCAGTGAGATCAAATGCATTTTGGCTGGCTTCGTCATTAATGGCTACCTCGGTGTCTGGACTTTTGCTCTGAAGAGCTTGACATTGGTGAGAAGAGTGTGCTAAAGCAACCAGTGTCAAGTGTCTTTGCCATGTTTCTGACTTTCTTTTGTCTTTCTGCATCAGCCCCTCGCAATCTCTTCTGGCTTGAGCGTAGGAAAAGAAGGACCAGCAGTACACATTGCATGCTGCATCGGGAACATAGTCGGTCAACTCTTTCGTAGCTTTGAGAGAAGTCAAGCTCGAATGAGAGAGTTGCTGACGGCTGCTAGTGCGGCAGGAGTGGCTGTTGCTTTTGGGTCGCCGATCGGTGGAGTGCTTTTCTCTCTCGAGGTGGGTGATCGAACCTTGAGCCGGCCCCTACGTCTTGGCATCATGTTCTGATCGCATCGATCTGACCTCCACCCCTCTCCACAGGAGATGGCATACAACTTTCCTTCGTCTACCATGTGGAGAAGCTTTCTGTGCGCTCTGGCTGCTACAGTCGCCCTTTCTTTTATGAACCCGTTCAGGACAGGAAAGCTGGTTCTCTTCCAAGTCTCTTACGATCGAGATTGGCACTACTTTGAGATTGTGTTTTACGTCATCATCGGAATCTTTGGAGGCTTGTATGGCGCCTTTGTGATTCGCTACAATCTGCAAGTACAAAAGTTCAGGAGGGAGAATCTGGCGTCGCATGGAGTGGCTGAAGCGGCGGTCTTGGCCGGCATCACTGCTTTTATCGGGTACTGGAACATGTTCCTTCGAATCGACATGACGGAATCGCTCGAAATACTGTTTCGAGAGTGTGAAGGGGGAGGCGACTACGATAATCTTTGTCAATCGTCGACACAGTGGCAGATGATCAATTCACTGCTCTTGGCCACAGTGCTACGGGTCGTCTTTGTCATCCTATCGTATGGTTGCAAGGTGCCTGCTGGAATTTTCGTTCCTTCCATGGCGGTGGGAGCGACGTTTGGGCGAATGGTCGGTATCCTCGTCAAGGCCTTGTACAATGCGTACCCTCATGCAGCCTTCTTCTCGGCTTGTCAGCCAGATGTACCTTGCATCACGCCGGGGACATACGCTTTCCTGGGAGCGGCTGCTGCGTTGGCCGGCGTCACGCGAATCACCGTAGCGGTCGTCGTCATCATGTTTGAATTGACTGGAGCTCTGACTTACATTCTGCCGACAATGCTTGTCGTCATGATCACAAAGGGCGTGGGTGATTGGTTCGGCAAAGGGGGCATCTCGGAGCAGACGATCAAGTTCCAAGGCTACCCCTTCTTGGACAAGGATGACCACATCTTCAACTTGACAGTCGGCAATGTCATGACAAGGGATGTAGTCGTTCTGTTTGCCAATGGCATGGAGCTTCAAGAAGTCGAGAGCAGATTAGCAGCAGGAATCTACAAAGGGTTCCCGATTGTCGCCGGCGAAAACGACATGACGCTGCTGGGATACGCTGGAAAGACGGAAGTGCGATATGCGATCGGAAAGGCGAGGCGAGTGAGGAGCAGCTTAAGCCCAAAGATGATCTGTTACTTTACCCTTGACGGGCACGCCGCCCGAGGACTTCCTCCAACGCCCCTTTTGAACACGTTTGACGACGCACAAGAGGCGAGACGACAACGGCAGCAGGCGAATGAGGATGACGAGAGGCAGGGCTTGATGAACAAAACCTTACTTGGAGGTGACGATGACGTCGAGGAAGAAGTACAGGATGAGGACGACGCACTAGAGGGGGGTGACGACGAGTTGCTGGGCAATGCTGGTGGTGGAGTCGATGGAGAAGGAGAAGAGGATACACTGGAGTTGGGTGGCTGGGTCGAAGCAAATCCGCTACATGTGCAACCGACAATGCCGTTGGAAGTCGTCATGGATCTGTTCAAGAAGATGGGACCAAGAGTGATTCTAGTTTCAAAGTTTGGCAAATTGGAGGGCATGGTGACTGTCAAGGATCTGCTGAAAGTCATAGCGACGCAGGAAAGAGCAGAATTGCTAGCTCATGAAGCGGCGAGAGATGCTCGATCATCTCAACCAGGATCATCACTGCCTACCAATGCGACAAATGCACAGCGCCTCAACAGTATGCGCGGCATGAGGGCTGCTTCCCTGCATGAATTCGGAGTAGGCGACTTTGGCGGAGAGCTGGAAATACTGCTGAAGGATGCTTGGCAGTGGACAAAGGTCAGGACAGATAGGATAGGTGTCAGCCTGAGACCCTTCTCGGGACGTTTTCAAAGAAGGACAGCGGGTGACGCCAATCCAAGGCGCAATATGGCTGCCACCGAGATGAGTGCTCGCGGCGAGGCAGACGCTGGTGAGACTTCCTACTTTGTGCTGGAGGAAGAGGAGACAGAGGAGGACATCACGGGCAACCGTGCTGAACGATCAGCAGAAACTATCAGCAAATGAGGAAGACGATCTTCTTTCCAGTAGTTTTTCAATGCCTCCCTCTCGCCGCCATGTCACTACGACTGTACCCGATATGTAGTGTAGAGCTTTGATTCGCTATCTTTGTGGTTGTCTCGACTGTAGTATACATTTTGTTGTAGTGGGGTAATAGTCATTATTTTGCAGTAATGTACAGAACTGAGGGTGATTGAATGGATGTCAGTGGCTGGTCAGCGATTGTCAACAGCCCGCACAAACGATCACGGCCCTCACCATTGTTTCCTCGGATGAACGTGTCGCCGTACTTTCCCCTCTGCACGCCTTCGACGACCTCTTGTGTTTCCTCCAGCGCAATGTTCATGAAGCCGTCCAGGCAGCTTAATGTGCCTAGTGAGATAGCAATACCGTTTCAGACACAAATCTTGATCTCGCGTCTGTCCACCTGCGGAACCCTCACTCACCATGATAATCGACACCACTATTCAGACGGACGATGACCTGCTTGCCGATGACTGTCTTGAGAAAGTCGTTGGGTGATCCCTTGACAGGTGCTGCTGAGACGCCGTTCTTGGCAGTAACAGTCGGTGCGACCTCGTTTGGTGTCGGTGATGATGCCGAAGGAGTAGGCTCAGCGTCCGACATGGTTGCTGGGTGTTCGAGTTGATGAGGACAGACGATGGGCAAGCTTCCTCTCCACGCAATGCAAGGCCGTTGAAAGTGAAATGGGGCCCAAGGATGGTTTATTAACGCGCCAAAACGTGACTAAGTGATCATCGAGGCTCTGACATTTCCAGACGTGCAAATTAATTCTGAATCCTTCTTCTTCCTCCCTCGTTTTCCAAATTACATCCTCCAGTCTAGCCAGATCCGCCAAAGGTGAGTCTACGAGCGTCCGTGAACAGTTAGCCTCGTGTTCTTCTCCGGATGAAATGTACACCACTTTAGCATAGTTCACTCTTATCAGAGGACTTTACCGTTCTCTATGCTGACAGCCTGTATTTTTCAATACAAAATGTCTTTCGCTCCTATCTGATTCTTCTCTCTTTTCTCTGCCTTTTCGGACAAGTTGATTGGGGGACACGAGACTGACAATAGTTCCTTCCTTGGACAGGAACACTCCGTACCACAGTGATGGCAAAGCATGTAAATTGATGGCGAAGCAATGGTATACAATTTTTATGTGAGAAGAGGCGTCGGTGAGAGAAAAAAATGGGAGAGACAGGTGAGGGGATGGATGCATTACAATTCGACATACTTTGCGAGGTCTGCCGCTTCGATGTGGTCCATCGTGTCCTTCATTCTGTGAGCAAAGATGCACTTTGTTGCTGAAAGTAGATCAAGGTGGATGTCAGCCTCGACGCCAGACGTCATTCCTTGACTACTGATAATCACTCACCGCCCTCGAACACGAATTCGCCTCCGAGAAGGGAAATGTCGCCGCCTTTGAAGGCTAACAGCCCTGACCCCATTGCTTCGCCAATCGATTTGGCCGCGAGTGAGAGAGAGCTCTGACCATTGAAGTATGATGGCTGACAGGTTGATGGACCATGGTGTCATCAGCAGGTAAGTTTCCTCACACACCACCAAGCTGTTATTATTTCGACTCACCTCTTTCGACTCTTCCGTCTTTCCCAAGAAGCGTCTAGTCAGACCCAAGGCAGTGTATACTCCCTTTTTACTATCGACGTACATCTCAAAAGGGCAGTCGCTCACTTCTTTGTACCTGTTGATTCCTTCGTAGCTGCCATGACCAATCACAATGGCCTTGGTCTTGGACATTTCGGTCGAAGTTGTAACTTTGAGTTTCTCCTCATTCGCACAAGCTCGAACGTACTCGACGCAGAATCCACAATGGTGATGACGCACAAAGATGACAAGTGTTCGCATTTGTGTGTCTAGCAGTGAAGATAGGGTGTGCTCCTTGCCATCGGCGTCTTGTACAGAGGACGACCCGGCCTTTGCAAGGGCATCAGCTGTGGGGAGCACATCATCGACGGGCGTAGGCGAAGAGAAGAGCATCTTGTACAGGCTGGTAACAGATCACACGATCTTACAGGCGCTTACGATGGCGATACGAGTCGACCTGAGGACTGCAGTTGTAGTGGCAACAGCACTTAGTATCACTCACTTCCTCGCGGTGTCGGCCGTTCACGTCAATTAAAAGAACAACCCTACCCTCTCTTTGAGCAGTGTGACACGGCTTGTGCGCGCGCGGTTGCAAGAAGGCACTGAGAGAAGAGACACAAGAAAGTGTTTATTGGAAGGGGCGGAAATTAAGGTCGATCCGCGACCTGTCAGTTCATGCGTGTTCGAGCGACGACCAGGCATACCTCCCTTCACCTCTTTTCATACACTCTCCTCTGCTCATCTCGTCATTGACATCGAAACGGAAGTGGATTGTGGCTGCTGGCGGATAGCGTGCAAAGATGCCGACGGAATTTGAAGATGTACTGACGAATCAGCCAGTAGTGATCGACAATGGGTCGGGCACGATCAAGGCGGGCTTCGCAGGAGGCAACACACCAAAGTCGTACTTTCCAAATTTGTGAGTGCCTTTCACTTGATACAAACAGCGGCTGCTTATACTTGGCTTACTCACTGTGAGCTTGCTTCAGCGTCGGTCGGGCAAAGCATCAGAGAGTCATGGCAGGATCAGAAGATGTGGACATACTGATAGGCAAAAGAGCACAAGAGCTGCGAGGTCTGCTGAAGATCAAATATCCGATGGAGCATGGCATAGTGACTGATTGGGAGGACATGGAAAGGATATGGCAGTACGTGTACGCTGAGGAGCTCAAGACTGTACCAGAAGAGGTGAGGAGATCAGATCAATGATGAGAAAGAGAAGAGGGAGAGAGAAGGGGGAGGAAGCCAGGCGTTGAAACTCCCTATTCTTACTTCATTCTCGCTAGCATCCTGTTCTACTCACAGAAGCACCGTTGAATCCGAGACAAAACAGAGAGAAGGCAGCACAGATCTTCTTCGAGACGTTCAACGTCCCTGCTTTCTTCACTAGTATCCAGGCAGTGTTGAGTTTGTGAGTGTAGTTTAGAGCAGTAGAACGAGTGGCCTCATCTGGTTAATTCCTTGATACGTAACAATCTTCCTCACAGATACGCATCGGGGAGAACGACAGGAATAGTCCTCGATTCGGGCGATGGAGTGACGCATGCTGTGCCAGTATACGAAGGGTTCAGTATGCCGCTTGCTATTCGAAGGATCGATGTTGCCGGGAGAGACGTGACTGATGCACTGCAAACACATCTGCGAAGGGCGGGGTACAATCTACACACGAGTGCTGAAAAGGAGGTGGTGCGAATGATCAAGGAAAAGTGTTGTTATATTGCGATGAACCCGGCGAAGGAGGAGAAGGAAATGAAAGAGAGTGAAGAGTTCAAGCTGCCCGATGGGAACACGATCAAGGTGAGACGTAGAGGAGAGCCTGGACTTGATTTGGAGAGAAGGAGAGCTGACTATCCTTGATAATCTCTTTGCAGCTTGGCCCTGAGCGATTCCGGTCGACGGAGATCCTGTTCAATCCTGAGCTGCATGGCCTCGAGTACCCAGGAATGCCTCAAATCATCGTCGACTCGATCAACAGGTCGGATCTGGACATGAGGAAAGAGCTTTTCCAGAGTATCGTCCTCAGCGGTGGGACGACGTTGACAAAAGGTGAGCGCTCGATTGGCGATACATTCACTTTCCTGTCGCGCCGTCCTCACATCGTCTCCTTTCTATGCAGGATTCGGTGATCGGATGTTGTACGATATCAAGAGACTTGCTCGAGACGAGACAAAGATCAGGATTCTCGCTCCACCGGAGCGCAAGTACTCGACATGGATAGGGGGCAGTATTCTCGCAGGACTCAATACTTTCAAAAAGGTGCGATCGGGGAAGTTTTGGACGTATATTGAGCTCAGCCTGTTCTTTGCATGCTGACAGTCATTGACACATTTCTTTTTATATTGACTTTCAGATGTGGGTCTCGGCGGAAGACTACAACGAGGATCCAGATATCATCCACAAGAAGGTGGGTGACTTGACAAAGGAGGAAGAGATTCCGTTGAACATACCAAGCTTATCCTGCTTCTCCCTTTTCCTTACAGGCCTTCTAATCGACAATCAAATCGCCCTGCATGCTACCACTATTACGAATTCCATTCGAACTGTACTTCTTATCATTACCGAAAATACCATCAGTTCCAATCTTGAGGATCTTTTCGACTGGTTGCAAGACGTAATACTGTCAGCATTCCCCTGTCGAGCTACCTCATTGTTTCCTTGCCTCAAGTCCCACTCACTCTGCTGCACCACGCTGGTCCTTGGTCTCTGGAGTTCGGACTGCAGATAAGGTCTATCGCACACCTGTCGAAGGCTGAGAGGTGCATGCGATTAGTGTGTATCTACCAGGGCTACTCCGTAGTGCCAGTGCTAAAGGGCTCCCCCCCGACACTCACTGTGCGACGATGATCGCATTCTCCTCGTGCGAGAACGGTTGCACTTCTCTTCCAAAGCTAAGGAGGTGAGGAGAGCATGAGAAGTGAGCATACTACCGCAGTGTGAAGCTTTTTTTTTCCTTTCTCTCTCGATACTCACGCCATCATCTTGGACTTTTTTGTGGGTGAAGACTCAGCAGAGAGAGAGCCTTTCATCTTTGCAGGACCTCGCTTCTTTCCTCGATCCGATTGCTCTCCCAGCTTCACTGTCTTGGCAATGCGAAGACCTTCAAGCTCCTTTTCTACATCGTCTTCTTCTTCTTCTCGTTCCCCGTCCTGGCTATCGCTGTCGTCATCGTCATCCAAGACAATACAAATACTGTCCTTCTTCGCGGAGGGAGGTGTTTCCTTCTTCTTGAAAGGGGGGATGGGTCCCACGGCAAATGAGTAGGCGGTCATTTTAGAGGGGCAGTAGACTTTGTGCAAAAATTGAGGTGAGGGGGAAGGGTAGAGAGCCTTGGAGGGTGCAGGAGCCGCTAGCTGTAATCTCTCAGGAAAGTCAGGGTAGAATTCGACGCAGTGTGTCCTTAGCTCGCTCCTTACTCGTTTTCACTCCGACTCATTTAGTCTCGTTGATGAGCCAAATGACAGGAGAGTATCAACTCTACCGAACTGAAAAGCAATATTCCTTCGAGAAGTCTGCAGGGTGTCATTGCACAGCATCAGAGCGAAGGTCTACAATCTTGATTATTTTGATTCACGGCTCTCGATCATTACGTTGGTTCATATTTTACAAAGCAGAGACAGGGTATTGGTATGAAAGGCGGCAGATCAACGTCCGACTTGAGCGAAGTGCTTCTTACTGGACGACTTGCTTGCTGCAGAAGGCTGGCCAAAGAAGGTATCGATGGCACTTTCTAGCTCTCGAGCTGTGCATCTTGGCATTTGTTGTCCCTCTTGTAGGACGTCTAGTCCTACCTCTCTCCAGCTCGTTATGATACGATGCAATCTCGCGGAACGCTTCCCTTGTCTGCGCTCCTTTGGCATTGAATTGGAGATCATGAATTCTTCTACCGACACATCGAACTGACGATCAAGAAGAGGCACAATCGACGTCAGCCCAAAATCTCTAAGTAATTCTCTCTCTCGAAAGGACACTCACCTCTTCGTTTGACTTTCGTCTCTTCTCTGCCCTCTTAGCCTTTATGTTTAGGTCGAGGAGTGAGTTTGTATCGATCTGAAAGGACAGTCGAGCCATGAACTTCTCTCTTCGCTTCTGATTGACCTCTGTTGCGCTAGGTGGTGAAGAGAGGTAGATCGGGGCGTCGTAGGACTGTGTGACCGGCGAGCTGAGTGTCACGGAAGACACGCTGGCGTGGGGGGAATAGAGGAGCGCTTGAGTCATGGTGTATCTGGATCACAACGGGGATGGGAAGAAGAAGTGATGTGTGCAGGTGGTAATGAAGAAGATGAAGAAGGGGGCCTGGAATCGTCAAGAAACGGCATTCTTATGTACATTTCAGAATTACCAGCAGTCATACAGCACTATCAGTCGCGCTCAATCGGGACGCTCCTCTCGATGATACTTCTGATGGAGGCGCAGCAATGATTAGATGCATGATTCAATACGCCTCACCGTATGTATTCGCGGTCCGCCCAGTTTCACGGATCTTGTGCCCTGATCAGGCGCCCGATCGTGGGTCCCGGCGCGCTGCATTCTAGTAAAACAGACCAGAGAGCTTGAGCTTAATCGATTGCTGTGCTGATGGAGGCGCTCTTCCCTCAGACTGATCGCGATCATGACAGTGATCGCTTAGAATTTGTTGATTCCACCGTCAAACAGTCCCGATGACAGCGCACCTGTATCTCTGTATCAGACTGGCAAGGGGGGAGTAAGGTGGTGGCTGCAGTACGGGGCACCACCGCCTTGTCTAGAAGAAAGTCTGGCCAGTCGGCCACGTGGATTACGCCAGTCGTTGACACTACATATTTTGCATTCTACGACTTCCGATCATCAGATTGCGTGCTCCTCCTACTCCTACTAGACATACACACACACACACTCCCGAGCACCATGGCCGAGACGGGCTTTCGCTACCTCTTTGCTCGGATCTTTTCCGCAGCAACGCGACTGGAGACCTCAACATCAATACAGCTGACCCTATCCAGATTGCGACAATGGCAGCCAACTAGAGGGGAAAAGTTCAAGTTTAGCTTCATGACAGTTTTGGCACTCTCGTCCATGTACGTCATGGCAGTACCTGGCTTCCCCTTCAAGCTGGCCATTCCAGCCTTATGGCTCCTGTCTGTCCTGTTGCCTATCACATCACAATTTTTTTTGCCTGCCTCACCGATCTTCCTGTGGCTGCTCGTCTTCTACTCCTCGCAATTCATACCAGCGACCAGCCGACCACACATCTGGGTCAGCGTGCTACCGACCTTGGAAACAGTCTGGTTCGGTGCTTCCATCTCCGACATTCTCACTAGGGTCGGCAACCCCTTTCTCGACATTCTCGCCTGGATACCCTACGGTGTTGTGCATTTCGCTGCTCCCTTTGTCGTAGCCGCCTGCCTCTTTGTTTTTGCTCCCCCGGGTGCGACAAAGTTTTTTGGAACAGCGTTCGGATTCATGAACTTGTTCGGCGTCATGCTTCAGGTTGGTTTTCCCTGTGCGCCACCATGGTACGAACTTCGAGAAGGTCTCACACCGGCCGACTACTCGATGAAAGGGTCGCCGGCCGGTCTGGCACGTATCGATGAGCTATTTCACTCTCATGGCTACACGATTGGATTCACCAATGCACCAGTACCCTTTGGTGCCTTTCCCAGTCTTCATGCTGGCTGTGCAACAATCGAAGCTCTCTTCTGCAGCTATTTCTTTCCCATCGCTCTCGAGATGGGTCTCCCTTTCGTCAAGAGTCGAGTCAGATTTGATGCAAGAGTGCTCTACTGGATATACGCATTCTGGCTATACTGGTGCACCATGTATCTCATGCATCACTTTCTCGTAGATCTTGTGGGCGGGGGATGTCTGGCGACTGCTTGCTTCTACTGTGAGTTGGAATTTGCAACGAGGCGTAAGGTCTTAGCATGTCGAATTTTGGCCCCTGCTGACTGTTGTGACTTCTTCTTGCAGATTTCCTTCCCGACGAGCTTCGCACAGTGATGGAACAAGGATACGCATTCAAGCCATCAGCTCCAGCCCCTCTCTCTGCGGCACCACCTTCTGAATACCCTCGCGAAGGATTTGGAACTCGATCGAGCCTTGATCTGTCTAGTACAGCGAGGGCCACGCATCGCATGGAAGCAGGTCACGGCAGTGCTACCGCCGCCGACGGAAAAGTAGATGCGCAAGTCTTGTTCGATTTGCAGGAAGCGAGAGAAGGAGACGAGAGTACTGCCAACGACTGGGAGGCAGAGGATGAAGAGAGTGGTACGAAGAGGCCGCTGGCTGAAACGAGCTCGAAATGAAGTACTTGCAAGAAACACCACTCCCCCTCACTTAGACCCGTCTTGCGTCCCATTGTAATACTACATTGCACCCATGTAACAAGCATCTTCGCATCAAAAGCATTTCTCTTAATAAGCTAAGTATTGTCACACACAACTCCCTCGCTCCCCCTTTTGAAGACGTGACAGACATCGACTCATTCTATTGATCGTAGGACTGTATGTGTTGGAGGAGAGGTGCATGATGACATACTAGAGGGACATGATGAGGGGCGACAGGTGGAGGGGGGATTAAATGCTTGTAGTACTCTTACACGACTAGAACTCGAAGCCTTCTTTTCGGAACTGATTCAGATCAGAGCCTACATGGGCATGCTGAGCGAGGTCCATTCGATCCAAGCAGAGAAAGATCCTTCGCAACGTAGACCAGAGATTCGAGCTTTCTTGTGCTTCGGCGAGAGGTGCTACTTTAGGCTGTCCTGTGTTCAGTTCAGAAGGAACATCAGGTAGGGCGTGAGTTTGTTGAAGAGACAAGGCAGCCAAGAGATGTTCGGCAGCTTCATGATGCGCTCCTAGACTAAGACATGAGACACTTAGATTATAGATTGCTCGAGTGAACGTTGGTCGAAGCTCCAAAGCTTTGTGATAAGCTTCAATGGCATCTTCCGGTTTCCCTCCATTAGCGAGAGTGGCTCCCAGTCGATTCCAAAGTAGGAAATCATTCGGTCGAGCTTGTAGAGCGGCTTCGAAGCAGTCTTTTGCTTGATCGTAGCTCGAATTACTGTAGAACAACACACCCAGACCGACTTGAACCTCTGGATCGATGCGACCGGTGGCGTTTCCTTCCCTTGCTGCTTGTAAGAAGAGCGAAGTGACTCGATTGAGCGACGCCCATGGATTGTCGTCGTGACCAGTCAAGGTGCCTTCGATTGGATTTCTTCCTCCCACAATCGAAGCGGGGAGTGGTTCTGGTTTGAGATGTGGATACGCTCTTTGCATGTATCTTTCTAGAGTAGAATGCGCAGCCGAGTCATACCCTTCATTGGTATAGGAGATAGCCAAGGCCATGTATGCTTCCAAGTTGCCTTCGTCGATCTTGATTGCCTCTTCCAATGCTCGAATAGCTTGTGTTTCCTTTTCGTTCATCGCTTGGGCCTCTCCCAATCTTCGCCAAGCTTCACTCTTGCTCCGTCTGTGGACGTCTACTTCATTCTCTTCTCCTCCTGTACCGCCCGTCGCTTCCCTCTGCGTTGCTACTTCGAAGAGTAGAGCTGCATCGGCCAGACTTCCGCCATTCCCCAGTAATCGCAGTCCCTCCGAGAGAGGATCTGCATGGGTGACAAAAGGGTTCTGGCCGTCGAAGCGGTAATTACCCAATCTAGGATAGCCGTCTACACTGACGCTACCAAAGCCATCAAGGAGTGCATCTTCTGTCCCATCAAGTCCACCGACTTCTCTTCTTGCTGCTTCGCCCATCCCAATTCCACCTCCAGGATGGACGTACATCTCGTCCTGTACTTTATTTCTTGCCTCACTCAGCTCCCTCTCCCACTCTGCCAAATCTGGATCTGCTGCATTTCCAGCATTCATCGAGTTCCACAATTCCTCGAATCTTGTTTGTGACTCGGTCCCATCCGCTTGAACGTCCGCCTCCAACTCATCAAGAGACTGTTGAATGGATCGATCTTGCTCTTCTTGGCTCGGCAGCGAATACTCTTCACTGTCTTTCTCCTTTCCCTTGCCTTTGCTTGAACTGTCTTGATCATCCAATTTAGCAAATTGCTCCTCCCATTTCGCATCATCGAGTTCGACGAAGCGAGAAGAGGACTGCGGGGCAGAGGTGGTTGCAGAAGCCAATGGCGCCTGATTGTACATGCCACTCAACCCCATACCACCCATGCCCATGGAGCTCATTCCGCTTATACCATATCCGCCGTTCCTAGTAGCATATGAAGTGTTGCCTATATTGGAAGGGGCATGTTGTTGCTGCTGCTGCTGTTGTTGTGGCGAATAGTTGCCGTACTGTTGTCTCCACGCCTGTGCTTGTGGACCATCTTGTGACCCAGCGCCACCACGGGCAAATACTGCTTCCATGTCCGACATGCTAGGCCCTCCTCCGCCGTTGCCCACGCCCATCTGCCGAAGAACTTCTGCAGGGATCATCTGTGGACCTTGTCCCGGCATCTGTCTCGACATTTCATCAGCCCAGCCTCCACCACCACCACCTCCTCCTCCATTCATCCTGTTCATCTCGCTCTTCATTTGCTCGAAATCGAATGCACTCCCTCCTCCTTGTTGTTGTTGCTGCGTGAAATTACGTGCCTGCTGACGCTGGAAGAACGCTTCTGCCTCTGGGTTGCTTCCAGGTCCACCTTGTCTGATGGAAGGTCCTTGAAACGAAGATGAGCCAGCACTCGTCCTGTCTCCCTGCTGTAACGACCGATCACCGCCCGTGTGCTTGAGCATCTGCGACAGTGCATTGTTGCCAGTCGAGCAATCGGCTCCCGAGAGCATCGATTGGAACGCCATGTTGCGTGATTGTGTGTGAGAGGTGACAGTAGAAGAGTGAACGATTGATTGGCTGTGGTGTTCGCCGTCATTCACATTCGTCATTCATCTTTCGCGCTACGATTAGGCACGCTCAGTCCTGGGAGTCCAAATGGTCTTAGTATGTATACTTTTATCGCGTGGCTAATGTCCGGCACATCGGCCCGGCGACTTCATGTACCTTCTGGAGGTGGCCCGAGCTCACGACAAGGCGAGCTAAGCAGCCGTGTGTGTCTGCCTCTCTTTAGCAAGGGGAGCGCGGACAGGAAGAAAGTAAGTGAGCGCGATTCGAGGTCGCAAGGAAAGCGGGGGTGAAAGCATTCACAGCAGCGCATCCTCCCTACCATCCACAACGAGCAAAACAGACAATGCCGCTCCCACTAGAAGGTATCAAGGTGGTGGAATTCGCTGGTCTGGCTCCAGGTCCGATGATAGGGCTCGTAATGGCCGACTTTGGCGCGGACGTCGTGCGGATCGACAAGGTGGGACAGACGTTGAACCCGGATACCTTATCGCGTGGGAAGCGATCATTAGCCATCTCGCCAAAACATCCGAAAGGCTTACAGGCACTCAGGAAGCTCATCAGTCAGGCTGATGTGCTCATCGATCCATACAGACCTGGCGTGCTGGAGAGGCTCGGGCTGGGACCAGAAGATGTAAAGCAGGGTGGGGAAGGAGTAGCAGGCAACGAGAGGATCATCTATTCCAGAATGACGGGCTTCCAGAGGAAAGGTGACTGTTGGCCTCTGTATTGATTGAGGTAGTGATCACAATGCTGAGATTCCATACAATTGTGAATTATCAGGTCCATACGCCGAGATGGCTGGACACGACATCAACTACATCGCCCTCTCAGGATTGCTATCAGTGAGTCTCTACAGCCCAGCTAGAGTTGAAAGGGGTGTGTGATGGCTGACCATGATCACCTCCTAGATCCTTGGATCTGCTGATGGCCCTCCTCAACCTCCGTCGAATATTCTCGGTGACTTTGCTGGAGGCTCGATGATCTGCATACTTGGCATCTTGCTTGCTCTTCTGGAGCGGTCGAGATCTGGGAAAGGGCAGACCGTCGAGGCAGACATGGTGACGGGATCGCGATACGTTTCCAGCTTCCTTCTTCTTTCATCCTATCTCCAGCACCCTTTGTTTGGGCCGGCTATAGGAGACGGAACCGACGAGATGCGGGGAAAAAACACCCTAGATGGAGGTGCACCTTTCTACAGCGTCTACAAGACGCTGGACGGAAACTGGATGAGTGTGTAAGTAGGAGCTGATTAGTGCACTTTGCTTCCTACTGTAACGCAACAGACTGACGCACGATTCTTGCTGCAGAGGTGCCATAGAGCCGCAATTCTACTCCTTGCTTCTCGACATCTTGTCCAAGCACGCACCGAACGAGAAAGCTCCTGAGAACAAATCGCAGCATGATCGAGCCACCTGGCCATCCCAGCGAGCCTTCTTCACTACTGCTTTCGCTCAGCGTACACGAAAAGAATGGACAGACATCTTCCTTGGAACAGATGCTTGCTGTGTACCGGTCTTGACCCGCGATGAAGCCGCCTTGCAAGGCGTCACGCCGAATGCATCTCAGGAGATGGTAGATGGCGGCAGCATCGTTGTGCCTGAACCCGCGCCTCGACTGAGCAGGACACCAGGCAAAGCGCCTCACGGGAGTGTGGTCATCTCCAAGGACGAAGATGAAGGTGCCGAGTTGCTCTTGACGCCAGGTGAGCACACGAATGAAGTGCTCTCGACGTGGGCCAAGCTTTCCGACATGGAGATTCGTCAGATGTGGAGCGAGGGTGCCGTCGGCGGCACAGATCCACCGGAAGAGAAGAGCAGTAAACTGTGACGTGCACATACTCTGATCACACGAGGAGAAACTCAAGCTATCTGCAAGGGGTGTCATGGAATTAGTTTAGTAGTGATATTGCATGGCTAATAGAGTAAGGCACGACAATGAAGCAGGATAGCAGATTATAACGACATATGAAAGCAGTAATTAGAGGTGTGATGTAGTGTCCATCTAAAACGAGGATCGACTGAAGTAGGAGCCTGGCAATGGATTGTAGACGTAGAGGTACCTGGGATCCATACACAAGGGAAGATGATTTGCTTCCGCTGCCGGTGTAGTGGTGACGAGTGTATCACAGATGTAGTCTTCGAAGGTAGGATACGACTTTGCAAAATTGGAACCCTCGTGTTCGATGATGTAGTGTTCATCCGCATCCCAGTCGGAGAGCAGAAACTCGATGGGGCACCGCACAGGAGGATCGGAGGAGAGTGACGTATCTCTTGAGGCGTCTTCCTCGTCCTCTTCGGGTGAATCGGAAGAGGAACATTGCGAGGTTGGAGCTTCGCCTTTGCACGAATCGCCCGACTCATTCGACCCTGTTTCTAGGAAAGACTCATCTTCTGGAGCTTCGCCTGTCGTCTCTGCTTCCGGAATAGTAATTTGCAACCCATCCAATTGAGGCTCTTGCCCAATGATCTCGACGTGCTCGCTTTGTCTCTCTTCCTCCCATCGCTGGAACCAGTGCAAGGGATGCATACCTCGATCGATGACGGGCATGGGCGGTGCGTTGACCATATCGATCATCCACATGCCAGCTTCGGTGATCTCTTCGACCATGATCAAGCAGTTGTCGTCAGTAATCGTGTCGATAGGTGCTGCTCTTCCACTTGAAGATCCGAAAGATCGCAGTCTGGAAAAGCGACGAGGTCGTGGGGCAGGAGCTTCCTCGACAACAAAGTTGCGAGGCACCAAAGCCAACTTGACAAGGATGGGCTGATCGAGTGCACTCTCATCGACATGCAAGGTCGTGGAGATGCGAATAGGAATGAAAGGCATCTTGATGGGCGTAGGTAGGGACAGGGGATATGGGAAGATATTAGAGTAAGAGTAGGAAGAATGCTAAGCAGGATACGAGAGAGCGAAGAAATGGTGGATTGGGGTCGAAAGGGAAAGGGGAAACTGAAGAAGAGGCTCCCTTTTATGTTCATGGCGAGGCTGTCCTGAATCTTGCTCTTCACCTAGAGTAGGTCTGTATTGCAGTGTGTCCACTGCTTGTCACAGCTGGACGTCATCTCTGACCCTATAGCGTGGGAGTCTGGCAAGCTTGTCGTCATGGTCTTTTCCGCATCAGGAAAGGAGCATTTCGGTTCAGTACTGCCGCCAATTACAGAGGCTACATAGTAGGCCTTTAGACGACAGGATTGGACTGGACAGGATTGAGTAGCCAGGGCTCCTACATACAATCGAAATAAAGTTTGATTAGATCTTCCATCTCGATAGCAAGATTAGATTGCCCAAAGTCAGCTGTTCATCAATATTACCCCTGAGTGGCAATGTGTGTGAAAGCTGAAATGCTCATTGGCCGAATGCGATCAGGTAGACCGCCTCGCTTGTCGTCTTTTTCCATCGACTTCACAGTGCAAGATCACCAAATTAATGGCGTAGATGTCTCAAGATCTGCCAAGATTGTACGCGGCGTCGACAGATTGATAGGGCGTCGCGACATTAAAATGAAGACCCTTGTTCGTATATTCTTCTATTTACTATTGAAAGCCCCGAAATTGGAGATCTGAAATTATTAATAAATAGATCAACTTTACGCGCTAACGCGGTGTTGGTCTAGACGTGTTGGTCTTTTTCTTTTTTTTTTGCCTCCGTCGCCTCTGACCGACACCACCGAAAATGGCCTCTTGCATGGGAGTCGCAGTCCTCGCCTCGTCGCTTAAGACATCGCAAATGCCGTCGTATTGCGAATCAAAGTGATCCGATTTCTGACTCGATCTCCATGCACAGTCAGTATCGACGCTTCGCAACCAGTAATGAACTTTCTCAATCGCTTCGAAGCGAACTACAAATCTCATCAAGTTAGAACGGATGTTTCACCAGATTTACTATTGGGGCAACAGCGTCCTCCTATCCCGACTATGAACTGTGATACACTCGACTAAAGTTAGCTGCGACCTCGACCTTCCGGATGCAGCGTTCACAAAGGAGCAAGACGAAGCATCAAGCTCCTTCCCTGACAAGGAAGAGTCGATGGCATGGTACTTAAGAAGGCAGAAAAGTCGCTTTCCTTGTCGCCCACTTTCCTCACTTCTCATCATCTCACACATATTCTATCGCACCTTGCCACCTGCTAAGAGTCGACCTCTTTGCTCAACACCATCTACTATTCGCATTACCTCACTCCTACCCGACCTAATCCTCATCAGCCACTACTCTTACTCGTATTCCTCCTCCAAGATGTCCTTCACATTCTTCACTCAAGTGGAAGCTCCTCTCGTTATTGACTTGGACGATGAGGAGAGTAACGATGGGTGCATCTACATGAGGAAGAAAAAAGTCACCTTCAACGAACAATTCTGCTACGTGGACAATGAGAAGGTCTACTACGAAGAAGTCGAAAGAATCGTCATGGACGAGTTTGAGAGGACCTTCCTTCGTGACGACAATGACTCGGACTCGGATTCGGATTCAGACTCGGCCTCGGACTGGAACGGATCTGAAACTACCGAGGCCAGTAGCCTTGACACCGTCAGCGATCTTGATCCAGACGACACCATTCACATCGTCAACCCCGACGAAGAGGATCAATTGCTGGACGAGGAAGCAGAGGAAGAAGCAGTCACCGTAGACGACGTAACTCTTATGATGAACGAAACTGGCCTGGAAATTCCAGATGCCATCGATGTAGAGCTGTACTGGGTCTTCATCTAAGTCTTACTCCTCGAAGTAGTACTGCGAGAACAATTTCTGTCCTAAAGGACCTGTATCACTATTTCCCCGTCAGCAAGCCATTTCGAGCTGCCTCGACTTCACTTTAATCATCAATGCAATGTATTTCCGCTCCATTGAGAATAAGCTTTGAACCATGAATTTGTGTTATACTCCCTCTGCTCGGTGTCGCTCAACACCATCAGACGTTCCTACGTCAACAGAAAAGCCGGAAAGCAGGTGAGCTCAAAGAAATCTTAGCGCGACGAGCCTCGCGACTCCAGAACGCAGGACAAAAATGAATTGGAGCGTGTGGATCGTCCTATTTTTGCTGCGTGGGGGGATTTTCTGTCGCGTGGCACGTGATGGTACGCCAGGCTGACGCGATGACTTCGCGTTCACAGGCAGGAGGCCAGGAAGATTAGAAAACCCGATGAGTCGCGACGCCTCTTTGTATTGAGGGATATAGTAACAAAAGTAGTACTGTATTAGCGAGCGAGCACTAAGAGAAATGGCGAGAGGCAGACAGGCGAGCGAGAGCGAGAGAGAGAAGTTCAAGCAGCAATTAAATTCTACCTCACTCATCTCCCTTGCCAGAAATCCCTTTCCTTTCCTATCCCTCCTCTTCTTCCTTTGCTCTCCAGGCGGCTCAGCAGCAGCAGCGCAGGAGCTACTGGCTTCTTGAGTACGTTGAATAGATCTTCAAATCATCATCGAAGTTTTCCGGGTCCAATTCGAATCAGTCTTCTCGAACCCTACCGTATAAGGGACAGCACGCCAGTCTCAAAATCAGTCCGCTCGATCTTTTTCTGGGACGGTGACCCTTTGTACGCTCAGGAGGATTGCATAGTATAGTCGACAAGCCTTTCAAGACGTCAGCTGAGCTTCGAAAGGAATTTCTACGTCTACGAGTGGTCATCATCGAGGTGCCTGGCCGACACCGCGACTTTTCCTGCCGTTCAACATAGTCCTCCTCCCGCGCTCTACTTCCACCGACTATCCCTACCTTTGTGTGAGTGAAGAGAGGAAGCCCTTTGAAAGGAGTGCATGAGCTCCCGAGTCAGCATAGGGAAAGGTGATGCGGATGGGAAGGTCGCGTTCCAGGCGGCGGATTGTACAGCATCGGGCGGATCAATCTCTTCCTTTATGCACGATCGCGACTGTGGGATGTTCATCGCGACGCAAGCGACCATCGAATTGACATGTACTCACACAATTACTTCTTATCTCTCTCTCTCTCTCTCTCTCTCCCGTTACAGCCCCTGAGTCTCTGTGACAACGGGTCAAGCGTGGAAACGTCTTCGCGTCGTTGACAAGATATGGCTGCTAACCCTGTACGTATTGGGAGCGTGTTTCGGTGTTGACGCTCTTGCTGTACACTGACCCATGATGTTCTGCTCTCAGACTGCTCGTCGCCTACCTGCCCGAGCACGCAGTGCAATCATCAGTGAAGCGCAAGAGCCATCAAGCAAATTGAGCAGCACGTCTACGAATCCTAGTTCATCCGTCGGAGGAATTGCTGCTCTTCGAAAGAGAACTGCCTTGGGTGATATGACCAATGCTAGCAGTCGTCGGGTGTTTGGAGGATCAGCAACGAGCGAGAGTGTCCAATCCAGCGTGAAGAATGTGTCGAGCGGAGCTGTCACGAAAGGCAAGTTGGCATTGCGAGACTCCAATGTCACGACGACGGGCGCGTCAAGGGTGGGCAAAGTTGTCAACGGCAAGCCAGTCGCTACGGCACCTTCACAGGTAATTCCAAAGGCAAGCAAGCAACCAGCGGCAACCGTGATAGACGGCAACAGACCAGTGCGAACCTCCAAGCGAGCAACGACTGCAGTGTCAGGCATTCCCGCGAGGACAAAGGTTGCCTCGAATGCTTCGACGTTCTCACGGTCCAATTCTGTGCAGAGTACGGGCTCACAGAAGAATGCCGTGAACAGCAAAGAAGCTTCTGTGAAGACTGCGACAGGTGATCGAGACGTCAACAAGCGGGTCAAGACGGATCGAGGGGAGAAGCGAGTGACCACCACAGCCGGGCACAAAGATAGCGAAGCTGGCAATCTCCTGCACAAGAAGTCATCCGTCGCTGCTGCCACGAAAGAAGTACCCGAGGAAGACTTGCCGGCCAAGGATGAAGGCTGGGAGGACTTGGACGCAGAGGATGCAGATGACCCACTCATGGTGGCCGAATACGTAAACGAGATCTTCGACTACATGAAGGAGCTCGAGGTGAGAAGATAGAGAGAGAGGAAGAGAGAGAAAAGAGAGGACGTCTCGTGGAATGATGAGAATTGTCTTGCTCACCGTCTGTCTCTCACACTTCTTCCCTTGGAACGACAGATGGACTATATTCCCAGCGGAGACTACATTGACAAGCACCCCGACATCAACTGGGAGATGCGTGGCGTGCTTGTCGATTGGCTCATTGACATCCACAGCAAGTTCCGACTACTTCCAGAGACTCTCTTCTTGGCGCAGAATATTGTGGACCGCTTCTTGACACTACGAACGATCAGTCTGAACAAGCTGCAGCTGGTCGGCTTGACGGCTATGTTCTTGGCAGCAAAGTATGAAGAGGTGCTGTGCCCTAGTGTCCAGAACTTTCTCTACCTCGCAGAAGGCGGCTACACCGAGGAAGAGATCCTCAAAGCGGAGAGGTACATGCTCAAAGTTCTCAAGTTCAGCTTTAGTTATTCCAATCCAATGAATTTCTTACGACGAATCAGCAAGGCAGACAATTACGACATACAGACGAGGACAGTGGCCAAGTTTTTGTGAGTGGAACGATTTAGAGAGGAGGAGAGAGAGAGAGAGAAGGAGAAGACGCTAACACTTTCACTGCTCTACTCAGCATGGAGATTTCTCTGGTAGATCACCGTCTTCTTGAGCATCCTCCTTCGCTAATTGCTGCTGCTGCCGTGTGGAATGCTCGCTTGGTGCTTGAGCGGGGCGATTGGAGCCCCACCTTGGTGCATTATTCTACCTACTCTGCACAAGAATTGTTGCAGACTGCCGAGCTGATGCTCGACTACTGTCTACGACCGGTACAGCACCAGTGTTTCATCAAAAAGTACAGCGGTAAGAAATTCATGAAGGCTGCACCGTACGTGATCGAATGGAGCAAGAAGACGTACGGTGATTTCACCGAGGAAGATATCAAGGAGGAGGAGCTGTTGCTTGATTTATTTGCTCAATTTGGGTATGAGAGGGCGAGTAGCATTCACAAGACCATCAGCGAGCGTGGTAGCACAGCCGGACCAGAAGAAGATATCGACGAGGAAGAGGAAGAGCAGCAGCAATTTAACGAGGAGGAAGAAGCAGAGGAGGAATTAGAAGATGAACAAGAAGAAGAAGAGAAAGTAGAATACCCGCACAGCAAAGACCAGCAGCAGCAGCAACGTCACAATCAAGGCATCACTTCGAGGAGGGAGAAGGCGAGGAAGTGAACGGGGAGGCGGTCAACACTTTCCTCGTTAGAAGCCTCAACTTCCCCTTCCACCCCCCTTTAATGCATTGCAACATCTTATGACTGCTACTAAATGAACGTCTTCTCTCTACACATCACACCAAGCCCCTTCCCTTCTCCTCTCTTCAAGCCAAGCCTATTCCACTCCTAGCAACTACTACAATCGTCACTACTAGTAATACATCTCTATTTTACGACTATCCACTCCTCCGCCTCCTTTCTATCTTTCTAGCCTTCCGCTTCTCAAACTTTCTACATGCTCTTCACAAGACCTTCCACTTCCCCCTTTCCTTACATGTTCCGTCGCTCACAACACACCAAATCTCATCAGACATGACTTTGTTGCTCACCCGCCTTGAAAGAGGGTGCCCCCTTAGTCTGAGCACCGAAAATGAAGTCGTCATTCGAAGGAGAGACAACGCTTCACTGCCTGGAGACTCAAAGTCGAGGTCCGTGCGACTACACCACGTGATATGTGTTGCTGAGAGCCATAAGGTTCAATTCCGATGGCAGCGTATGGGCATATAGTCCATACCTGATCAGCCTTCCCGCTCTGTGCAAATATATCGCAGCACACCTGCCACCTCCGAAACGCACATACTTCAAGCTGGCTACTATTGCACATAACAGTCTGTCGACACAGGCGTTTAGGCCTGACACAAAAGCTGTTACGTGAAGCAAGATGTTGAATCGAGCAAAAAGTACAAAGGACATACGATCACGTATCAAGCATGAGAATGTCAACCTGGGTGCAGGAGCAGAGATGGGAGGAGTGCCGAATAATCGTGGTCTGCACGACAACGCCTTCGTAGTGCAGTCGAGTGGCAAGCAAGCGCCTGTTACAACGGGCGCCCATCGTGCTACACCAAGCGTAATCTCGAATCATTCGACCAACAATCCTTTACTACAGATGGGAGGCATTCCTCGAAGTAGTAGTGGAGACGTATTGCACAATCAGCAATTCTTTCAGCAGCAGCAGCAGCAGCAGCAACAGCAAAATCAGCAGCAACACTCATACTACCAAGGAGGAGATCCTCGACACCAGCCACATCCACTTGGAGCAGGCCCGTCGTTTGTTTCACTGAGTCCTTCCGATAGTGTAAGTAATTTTGAAGGGAGGCCTGGAGGAATGATGACGAGCATGGCTGGTCAGCTCTTCGAGCCGAGTGCCGGTAGTACAGCATCGTTTGCCCAAGCTTTGAATGATCCTAGTCAGCCTCTTCGACCTGCAAGGAGCGGTAGAAGACCTCAACAGCAGTCATACTCACAGGAACGCGACGCATACCCACAACAGGAAGGATCTCAATCGTCTGATCCTAGTATGTCTTCTGCTGGCCGTAATCTTCTCAATACATCGAGTCGCAGACAAGGTCAGTCAGCTTCGACGAAGGACTATACAGTCGAGAAGGCTGGACCGGTCGATCGGCATGGAAGGAGTGCCAGATTGATGGCACAAGTGGTAAAGCAAGACGATGGTCGAGCAACACCCAACAGCCTACAGTCGGAAGACGAAAGCGGTTTGGGGCATACACGGGAAGAGATGCATGAGCCTCAGTATGCTTCAGCAGCGAAATCCTACGATTCTCAAATTACTATATCACCGCCGCTGGGAAGTCTGAGTCGCCAAGAGGAACCTGCTGCTTTGAGCAGCGTGTTGAATGCTCTTACACAAGCAGGACGAAAGAAAGGTCAAGCCAGGATAATGAGAGGCACGACGGCCGAAGAAGAATCAAAGAGGAGGAAGAGTGAGCGTAAGGTAGAGATGGCGAGATCAAAGGATTCGAAACCACTGGAGCATTATATTGACCGACAAGATGAGAGGTCATTTAGAGAAATCTGTGCAGTGTTGAGAAAGGTACAGGAAGAGTGGGGATTCGTGGTAGAGGATGACTTCAACAGTGTAGCACTCGCTTTGTCGCTCCTGGACGGTAGCTCGATAGGGGCGAGCAAGATGGAATTCGAAGAGATCAAAGAGCTGATTGAGAGGGCTTTGCAGGGAACAGTAGATGGTGAGTTGATGAAGAGAGAGAGCACAATCATACTTACGTAGCGCCATTGTCTGAAATCACTATCACTTTTAGATCACCACGAATCATTTGCGACTGCAATCTCACTGCATAACAACGTTCTGTCCTCTCTTGGATCGGCACAGAATGGTGTCTCGGCTGCTCGTAGGAGATTGCGTGATTCGAAAGAGGCACTGGGAGCCAAGCGAGCCGATCTCGTGCAACTATGGCATCGTTCGCAGGTTGTGAAAGACAATCTACGACTGCTAGACACGATTGATAATCTGAAAGGAGTTCCTGATAGGCTCGAGTCACTCATGTCGGAGAAGCGGTTCCTCGAAGCAGTCAATCTACTCATGAGGTCACTCAAGATGGTGGAAAAGTCTGAGATTGCAGAGGTGGGAGCAACTGCCGATCTGAGGGGGTATTTGAAAGGACAGGAGCAAGCGATGTTCGACATTCTTATTGAAGAATTACACAATCATCTCTACCTCAAGAGTTTTTACTGTGACGCAAGGTGGAAGGCGTACACACCCGGGCAGAACGCCCTCCCGATACTTGACTTTGGGAAGGACTACGAGAGAGGAAAAGGGGAAGCAGAGGACCATGATGAGCCATCGTCGACTGAAAAGGTGCGAGGACCAACGAGTCAAGAGAAGCCCCTGAAGCTGTTCCAGTACCTCAAGTCACTAGCAGACAGGCCCAGCTTTGATCCGAACCTTGCGACAGATATGCCTGACTTGAGTGCTCCCAATGGACTGCTTTCATCTACGGCGAATCCAGGCACAAACATACTTACAGAAACCAAGATGACGTCCTCGCAAAGCATGGACTCGAACTTGGCAGCACCGTTGGGAGGCGGAGACTCGGCTGAGCAATTTCAAAGCCAGAACCCAGAAGCGGACTCTTTCTTGTACATTGAAATGCTACTCGAGTCTCTGGCCAGACTGGGCAAGCTGAAAGTCACACAAGAGATCATACAACAGCGACTGACGACAGAGCTTCATCAATTGGTCGACTCGACGATTGAGGAAGTCGATTCAAGGAATGAATTGCTGCGTCGCTCGAGCGTCATGGTCATGCGACCCGAGTCTGTACTGCTTTCTAATGCAAGTGCACTGGCCCGCAGTTTTGCAGAAAGTACCCGCAACAGCTTTCGAAGCTCTTCTTTTGGTCGTTTCAGCACTTCCTTCGGTACAGCGATGGGTTCTTCGTCCTTGCGTCTTTCCACGCTGGAATCCAATCGAGTGGAGAGGGATGGTGAAACGATGCGCGATCTCTTCTGGACTCTCTTCAGTAAGTTGGAAGCAGTCTTGGAGGGGCATCGAGTCATCTTTGAGGTGGTCAAGAAGATCAGTAGTCGGGGAGCGTCTTCTGCATACAAGGCTGTCAAGATTGGGAAGCCTTCTAGCCTACTGGAGATCTGGAGACCCATCCAAGCCGAGGTGAGAACGCTGCTCTACGAACACCTGATGGACGACGCAGAAAGCACTTCCGCTCGAAGGAACGTAACGATCTCAGTGAACGAAGTCTTGCGTCAAGGAACATTTCAACGTGACCGCAATAAGCCCATTTACAAGCTCGTAGCTGATTCTGCCCCCAAAGCCGGCGTGAACGTCAGCAGAAAGGACTTTGCCCCACTTCGGCGACATGAAGAAGCACTGACAAACGCACTGCGAGCTAGTGTGCCTGGTCTAGTAGGGGCAGTCGACAGCAACAACGCAATGGGAACCAGTGTTTCTATCGCCAACTTCCAGCAACAACAGAGTCAAGCAGCATTTTCGTCGACTTCTCTACGAACGAATGACTCCTCCTTTGCCAGTTCGGCAGGTCACAAGCTCCTCGTCAAACCTGATGCCTTTAATATTTCCGTCTTGTTTCAGCCGGCGCTTGCGTTCATCGAGAGGGTCAAGATACTCTTGCCGCCAGAAGCATCGGGCGAGTCGGACAGCGGCTTGAGCAGTAGTAGTGGTAAAGGGTTCAGTCGCTTCTTGGACGAATTCGTCAAGGACGTGTTCCTCAGTCAGCTGGAAGACAAAGTGCATGGCCTACTTACTACAGCCGTCGGTGGACCAGATGCGTTCCAGGAAGATGTCAACTCAAAGGGAAAGGCGGAAACGAAGCCGATCGTTCGATCTGCTGCCAATGTCATAGTCCTGATCGACAGCCTCTACAGCATGCTGCGAACCACGCCATTCCAGCGGGAGAGCTACTCTCACCTGATCATACAGACAATCGTGCAGTACTACCAACAGTGCCATGAAAAGTTTCGCGATCTTATAAGTAGCAGTACGACGTCGGCAACTTCGTCCGTCGAAGAAGCATCTACCGGTCTTTCTGTGCTTCCCACAGTTGTCCTCAGTGCCAAGTGGGCTCAGACTTCTGTGATCACCGACTGCTTGATCGAGGCACTACACCCGGACTGCGATCCTGTCAGAAGAAAGCAATTGTTCGATCTTGAGAACAAATTGGAGACGAACATGGCCAGCAGTACTTCTGTCACGATTTCGTCTTCGGCGGCGACAGCGGCGACAGGGGCTGACAACAAGACGAAGGGCACGATCAATCTCTCGGACTTGACGACGAGCAGGAAAAAGCTTATGGCATTGGGCAATCTTCAAAATTCGATGGTAAGTAGTGCTTTGGAGATGTTTTATCTGTGTATGTGTTGCTTACGTCTGCTTATATTCCCTCCAACCACCTCAGCTCTGGTTCTACGAGCACATTCGAAAGCTCAAGGCGACCGAGGAAGACATACCGACCGCGCCTTCCACCCTTGCACGTCTCTCCGTCATAAGTAAAGTCAAGCCGCCTGCTTTGTCGATTCGAGAAGCGGGAGGAGGCGGCGGCGCAGGCAGCGGAGGTGCAGAAGATGATCCAAGGGAAGACGAGCTGAAGCTGCCCTTGAGGAAAGAGATGGCTGTTCGCTTTGATGCATTACCGAAGACGTTTGAGCACCTGTCGCACGTCATCCTTTTCACTCTACGCCTGGAGATTCGAGCAAGAACGATCCATTACCTGGACCTAGCAGTCAATGAAGGAAACTACATGATTGAAGACGCCGTTCTGGAGCCTGATCCTCAGATTGTCGATCTCAACGCGGAATTGGCCTCGCTCGATGACATCTTTACTGACACTTTGCTGCCGGAGCATCATTCGTGAGTTGTGTGCTCTTTCTGCTCGAGTGAGAGGATTGCACTGACGATTCGTTCTGCTGCCCACTTTCCGCCTCCTGCTTCTTATTTCCCTTTTATGGCACAGCTTCCTGTTTGCTGGACTGGCCTCTCTGATGGACCTGCTGCTGTGTCAGGCTGTTCGAAAGATCCGGTATATGAACAGGCATGGCTTGACCAAGATGATCAGGAACATACTCGCCCTACAGCAAAGTCTTCGAAACATAGTCGTCATCCACGAGAGCGTCAACAAGGTCGAAAGGGGTGGTAGTGGCGGTGCTGCTACTAAGGCGGCGACGGCGACGGCGATGACGACGACAAACAGCCATACGAAGCAAGGAGCATGGGGATTCGAAAAGTCGACTAAGCTGTGGGAGTTGATAGGAAAGGAGCCGGAAGAAATGATGAAGTGGATAAAGACGATGGGACCGATGCATTCCTTTGACGACTATCGAGCGGCTCTCAATCTAATGCTAGGAATCGAAAATGGAGGCTGGTCCACTGTGGCAGGAAGCGCTATCGCCAGTCCCAGCATTCAACAAAGCTTTGCATTTAATTCAACGACGAATGGCGGTGGCACTACGGGAGGGCCGATCCTTCCCGGTGCACATCTGAAACCAGGCACGACGAACAAGATATCCGGCGATGTATCGAGGCAGAAACTAAACGAATATCGTGAGTAGACTAAGAGTGTCGCTTCTTTCTTCTTTCTCTTTTTTCATCTCCTGACATCCGCCTCCCTCTCTTTTTGACTCTTCTTTCTTTCTTTCTCAGTCATTGAACTGCATGAAGTAGCAGGCGACGCTCTATAATTATTGCCCCATAGCATTTGTACAACAAACATCACTCATTATAGGATTGTATGCATGCAGCTCGTCTTATTGCCAGTGTCAGACTTGCACTCCATGGTTGAGTAGTGGGTAGACATAGCACCACGTCGGCATTTATTCATAGACGCTTCTTGCGTAGTGCGGGTAACGATGGTACACTAGAGCTCGACTGAATCGGCATGATGATGATCTTCCTTACAGCACCGAAAATACGGCGGCAGTGGCCAGGACTATGGTGCCAAGAGGGAGCGAGGAAAGGGCGTGCAATGTTGGTGCGCCATTCGCATTTGCCTGGGTGCTCTTATTTGTGTCGGCAGGAGCTTTGGTTGAAATGTTTGAAGCGGATGTGGTACTGTTGTGCATCGACCCAAAAGAGAGGGCGGAAGTGGGAGAGGGGCTAGAGGCGGAGGTAGAAGACTCGGTGTTGCTTGTGCCTGTGCTTGCTGTGGTGCCAGCATTGGAGCTGGAAGCAGTGGTGTTGCTTGAAGCAGTGGCAGGAGCACTAGCGGTCGAGGTGAAGGGGAGAGATGACCAGGTGTACGTCAAGTCGCCTCCTTCTGCTACGATCGTCACTCCGTTCTGGCCACTGCAGCTGTTCTTGTTGAAGTTGAGCATGTCGACTGGCTGCAGTCCAGAGCAGGGCGAGTAGCAGTCTGCACACGAATTTTCATAGCGATGAATTTTTGAGCTTGACTGACCGCGCAAACAATGAGCATAGACCAGACTCACCAACCATGCCTTGCTGTTTGGTACAGATGCCTGCAAAAAGCCGACGAGGACAGCGAGAGAAGTATCAGGAAAGCTCTGACGGTCAACTTGTGGCTCTATGCACTTCCGTTACTCACACTCCCAAGCCGAGCTGGAGCAGGGTCCACTGCTCAACTTGCTCTCATCAGCCTCGACAGTGTCCAAGCAGCTCGTGATCTTGTCTCGCGTATCTTGAGAGCATACAGCGCTCGGGTCGAGCTGCACTTCATCTGATGCATTTTGGGCCTCGACGGTTACAGCAGCGAGGAGAAGGGTAGTGAGGAGGAGTGCGGACGGGATGACGCGCATGGCGAGACTATGTAGACAGGCGGGGAGGTGAAAGGGGGGAATATAGAGAAGAGAGGCGAAGGATGGAAGTATATGAGTGGTCGGGGTGGACAGAAGGAAGTCGTGACACGGACATCTTGCTAAGGAAAAAGGGGCTGGGGTCGGCGGGCTTGCGAGGTGCGGCGTGGCCTCTTGGAGAGAGAGAGAACAAAGCGGCATTCATCTTGTCGTTCCACTGCGGAGTTCTGGAGAGCGTGGTATTGCAATTCGCTTAAGCGGACAGCTCCTGCAACACTTCGCTCGTCTTTTTCTCCAGGTCTATCCCAATCAAAGTGTCGAGAATCTTGACAAACTTGTCTTTGTCTCCACCAAGCAACTTCGACAGTGCTTCTGCACCCACTTCGACATCCTCTGTGTCATCGACGAGACCGAACTCGACAGCCAGACCCAGTCCTCTCTTGTCGATGAAAGGGTACACGCTTTCCCATCCCTTTTGAGCTTGAACTCGACGCAGGAAGATGTCTACACCCATCGGTCCTACGCCTTTGATGTTCGACGTGAGTAGGTCCCTGACCTTCTCCACAGCCTTTTGATGCGAATCTTCCTTCTTTGCTGCGTCTCGCACGGCACTCATGTGGATGGCTTCTTCTTCATCGTCGCTCCCTGCGATCTTGCGCAACCCTTCTACTAGGTCGCCCAGCTGTTCGGCCGTCTTCCCTTTGTGCTGTGTTCTGGCTTCCCACAGGGCTTCTCCTCGACCTTCGTAGCCTGCTTCCTCCATCGCTTTGGGCGTCGTCAAGGAAAATGGCGGATTGAACAAGGTCTGAATAGCGCGAAGTCCCAGCACATGACTGAATGGCCTGCTCAGTAAGGAAGCACACACAAGTTGCTCAAAGGGGGTAAGACCCGGTGAGGCGTACGTGCGAAGTTCCTTTGTGTCGCCGCTACCTTTTGCCTTCTTGTCAGACTTCTTTCCTGAGCCTGCCTTGGGCGGATCCCTCTTTGTCGTACCGGCAGGCCAGTCCACCTCTCCATGCCCACGCGGTATTTGTGGGTAGGCGATCTTCTGCATCTCTTCACTCAAGAGCTTCTCGACGGTGGAAATTCTTCTCGACTTTGAGTCGCTCCCACTCTCCTTCTTCTCGGGAGAGGCAGCCACCCCGTCATCCTCCTTCTTTGCACTCTTGCTGCTCTTGGTCTTCTTTGATGTTGGTGGTGGTGCCGCCTCATCCTTCTCAGCCTTCACTGGGTTGCCTCGCTTCTCGCCGCGCTTTGGTGCCATTGCGATTGGATGTAGTGCAGTATACCTTACAGATACATCGTAAGCTTGGATCTTCCCGTTCGTACTTTTCTTGAGTGATCGCGTAATATGCCTCCACTCGGTAAATGTCTCCCTAGCTTACTCTTCTCGCCCAAAAGAGGAGGGGGGGGGGAAATTGTGTAATCTGTTAATTGCTCACGCTGAGGCTGTACATGTCTCTCAGACAGAACACGATGGATTGGGAGACTGAAAGATCCCTCACATCGACGAGGATGCGTAAGGAGATGGTCACAGTAGCTCCTCCCAGTCAAGCACAACACGAGATGACACCAACTAGCTGTCCACATCAGATCTATCTCGCATAGCACATCCTCGTCCTATTTTGGGCAACTTTACCTCTTTTTTTTTATCTTGTCGTTAGCTCGCGATTCGAACTAGTTCGATGATCTCCTCTTATCCGTGTATCTTTTTGGTTCTTCGCACTGGCCAACCTGATGGTACAGCATTGCGCACACTAATTGGTGGGTTTGTAAAGAAAGTTTTAGTTAATATTAGGGAATCCTGAAGTCCCCACTCCAGTCACTTCACTGCAACTCCACTGTCCCACTTGTGTCTCTCACACACTTCCAGTACCTATCCACCACCCCCAAGGGCCTCTTCCTTCTTCCTCCTTCGCTCTCTTTTCTGAGAATTTCGAACCCCCCCCCCACTACTTTCGCCGACCATCACTATTCACCCTACTGACGACTGTGACATGGTGCACAGCCTTGCAATGTGCTTACGACCACCAACTCCAAGCTCGCTGACGAAGCCGGTATCTTTTGGCGTCATCGATCCATCTCGACGAGTCAGTCGAGCAGAACTAGATCGACTCGATCTACTCTGGCGAGAGAAACATCAACGAACGGGACCATCACAGATCACCAACAGTCGAGCAAGTATCGAAAGTGACATGACCCGCGTTGAAGGCCGTCACTATCAGTGTCAAGTGGTCTTGCCGCAAGAAATCACATCGACGGCCAATACCAACAACACCACCAGACCACGCAGCCTGAGCGTCAAGACGTGGCTATTCCCTCGGAAGCAACAACAGGTGCACGTCGCCGCCGCATGATTGGAGTGAGTGGTAGGATACATCTTGCAATCGAGTCGTGCTCCTGCTAATCTTCCTCCTACTCGGTCATTCGCTAGACACGTCCTTATCTCTTTCCCTCAACTCGCTCCCTCGCTCTTCCCCGTCTGATTTCCTCGACGACAGAATTTGTATATTGATCTGTACTTGTTACGCATGAATGAGTACGCTCGCTCTCTCTCACAATTGAGCAGGGGTAATGTCTTTGATTTCTAGCATCGGGCGTGGGACACGGCGGAAGGCGGATGTGCTGTCCCGAAGGCTGATCTATCTATGCACATTGTCGTTTCATTGCACAGCAAGGGTCTTTGCCTCTCACTCGGCCTACTTCTCGTCGAAAGAATTTGACCTGGTGATTGCTTCACAATTCTTAAATTCGGCTTGCCTTGTATCTCTCTCATTTCCGGGTGGCTCTTTCCTTGGTGTGTCGTGAAAGGATCCGTCCACGCACTCCCCTTCAGTATCATCATCCGACAGACTCTCTACATCCTCTCTTCTTGATGACAAAGCAATATCTTTGTCTTCATCCTTCCCTTCCCACATGATCTTCCGCGAAAGGATTGCTTCGATCATGGACGTCATCACGACAAAGTACGCCACGATTAGATATACCGCCATCCCCGTCGCGAACCACAAGATCGCGTGGGAGTCCAGTGCCTGACCGATGTAGATTGTGCAGATGCAAAATCCACAGATGGGAAAGATTGCTGCCCACCAAGACATGGAGAAATGGAAGTGCTTTGACCTGATGCCCGAGAGGACCGAAATCGCAGCAAGCAACCACCAAAAGGCAGCCAATTGCCACAGAAAGACGGCCGTGACGAGTCCCATGATGAACAGGACGTCGGAAACGTCCGTGGAACTGATAGTCTTCGACGGCAGGAAACTGTGCGCATTCCTGGCCATTCCAAGTAGGGCCAGTCCGCAGAAAGCAGGCGGACCAGCGCAGATGAAGAGACCGGTTCGATGGGATGGCTCCGGTAGACCGTACTGAATCAGCCTGTGCAAGAGAAGAGCGTAAAGAAAGCAGGTCACCAAGATTCCCAGACCTTGAAAGGCGACACCCGCTATGACTACATTCAGCGCTTGATCTGGATTCTGGTGCTTTGAGACAGCATTTGCAGTCGCCCCAACCAGCATCGACGGGAAGATGGGGAGCAGAATACCCGGTGTGATCTGTCTAGTCGTGTGATTGTTCCTCTGAGTCTTGATGGCGAACAGAGACCAGTATTGTAGGGGTGCTTGAACGGTGGCTATGGCGACGTAGATCCAGAAGCAGACTAGCAAGACGTCAGCACACCATGGATTGAGGTCTGGCTGTGAGTAGCGACTCATTCCCATCAGTAGTGTGGCAAAGGCTAGTTGAGCTGTCGGCAAAAAGAGTCCTTCGATGGGGTGCTGTAGTGTGCTGTATACGCTGGCGGAAGTGATTGTGTATCGGAGTATCATGGCCAGCACGATGGAGAAGAAAAGCAAAACATCGGTCATGTAGAAAAGTAGACCGATGCTGTCTAGCCCTTTGAAGCGGAACGGAAGCTGGCCAAGGATGAGTGAAATCCCACCAGTGGACATAGGCTGGCGAGAGGAGAGCAGAAGTGAAGTGTTTTCAGCAGATCCACGTAGCAGTATGCCAGTGCTCCCACTCGCACTTACCACTGTGAACCACGCCCAAGTGAAGTGTCGCAGACGCTGCTCGAGGAAGCCATCTGAGGAAGTCATGTTGCCAAGCCAGTTGGTGACAATGGAGAAGGGAGGGGAAGGGGGTGGTATGGCAGCGACCCTAAGAAGAGAGCATGTCCGAGCCCACTCTTATGTACAAATGAAGAAGAAGAGGAAGACCGAAAAAGGGGGCGGCGCTTCTTCATCGCCCGTGTCTCTCTCTGCCTGAAGTCAAAATCTTCAGCCACAGTCCAGGGTACGCCGACGCCGTGCAGCAGTCGAGCTGTTAACCTAAGTATTATGTGCCACCCCTCTATGAACCAGCTTTTCGAGGTCAGACCTGCTTCCGTTCGGACTCTTCCTCTCTTGGCTTGGCATCAGAGTCCCTCTCACTGCAGGCTTATCTGCTCACATCGACCGCTGATCCGAAGGCAGACACACGTACGACTACTATAATAATGCTGTAGATATACGGCTTCCTGTTCAGCAAGTGCAAGTACACAGAGGGGAAGGGGCGGTGAATATGGGGGGGGGAGGGAGGGGAAGAGGGAGGGGGGGGGTTGCAAAAGAAATGCTACGGCTCCACATGGAAGAACTGCTTCATGATCCTTGAGCCTGCTGAATTGCTAGCCGCACCACTAGACTGACGTGCTTCTGCCTGTAGAGATCGTTGATAGAGCATGTCTTCATCCATCAAAGGCAGATCGAGAATCAGCTTGGAAACACTGCTGTTCTCTTTGAGCGGTTCCTGATATTGTTGACACTTGGCAATCGCCATGACTGCATCGTCCATCAGGACGAATTTCCTCCAATGGACCATCCCGTCACTCGTTCGTTTGGAAGGGTTTCCATCAGACATGCTCAGGATGTCCTGGAGATGTACACCCAGGTAAGGGATCGTTCTGCCTTCGCTGTTCTCCAGTGCAAGTCGATAGGCCGCGAAACTTCGATCGCTTCCCATCAGTCTGGCCAAGCTCTGGTACGTCTTGATCACCGGCTTTCCATTCAACAGTTCTCTAGTGAGCTTCAATCGATGGATACTTGCATTCCCCAGACCAGCCAAGATGGCATGAAGAGTATTGTAGTTGTTCGTCCGTCGAAGGATGCCACCGATCTCCATGAACTTTTCCAACAATCTCGCACGTTGCTTCATCTTCGACTGGATCAGGATCATCGAACAGACCCACGAGGACACGTAGTTGAAATGCGCAATATTCTTGGCCACCGGGGAGTCCTTCGGTCGAACGGTTCGAGAGACGAGGATGTGGCGCAGTATGTCTCTTGATCCGACGGCACTGAATAGATCCCACTCGATTCGAGTCAACTCCTGTGCAATCAATTCATCCTTCACTTCGAAAAGTGCGTTGGAAACGTTGCGCAAGATCATCTTTTGTTCGTGACCAGTCGCCGTGCTCTGATTGAATGCGGCAAACGTAGACGCGGTAAGACTGCCTGGCGTAGTAGCTGTAGAGGTGGAAGAGATTGTGATGGAGCTTCCACTGGCACTATTGTTGCTCGGTAAACCGTCGCTGGAGGTGGTGACGTCGGACACACTTCGATGTCTGCCCTCGATCGGTATCAGTGTCTTTGGCGAGCTTACAAGTATTTCTTCGTTGTTACCAGTGATGTGGTGATTGGACGATATGGACTGTGACCGACTTCTCGAATCATTCAAGTCTCTGATGTCTTCGACGGAATTGGGAGAAATGAGGGAGTCACCCGTTTTCGTCAGAGTGGCCTCGTCGGCGGCGACCGTGTTCAACTTATCGCTGTCGTGATCTTTGCTCCAGATTGCATCCAGATCGGGCGCATCTCGAACGCCTTCCAGGAGGGGTAGAAGAGGGGAGACAATGTGAACTGTCGATGGATGTCGCTGTATCTGTTGAATGAGCTCACACAAGAGCGGGTACGCTTCCGGGCCAGAAAGATCGCCGGGATACTCTTGCATCCAATCTCCCAACATGCCGGTCAATCTCATGAGTGAAAATCGAATCATGACGCTGTCTATCTTCTCCCCTCGAAAGAGAGCATCAAAACGAGAGATCAGTTGTCGCAGCAGGTCGATCGGTTGCGCAAAGCCACGATAAAACACCATGATCATCAACAAGAACCGTTCATCGTTTCCACACACAGCAGCATAGAAGAGCTTGTCCCATAGTTCAGTGACGGTGACGTATCCTCCCGTGCTTTTGGCACTCTGCAATCCAAGCTGTGCTTTGTGAATGCTCTCTTGCAGGGCACTACCGCCACCGACGCCGCCATCCTCTTCTCCCTCTTCTTCCTCTTCGACGGCTTCCTGACTTGCTTGCGTAGATTGGCTGGCCTTTCGATGCGAATTCTGCCTCCACTTTGAGTCTATCGCCGATGCAGCTGCTGTGTCATGACCGAAGAAGGATTCTTGCAGGCTCGTCTCACTTCTGTCATACTGGGACGATTGCTGGAACGGGTTGGGAGATGTCTCTTCCGTCGAGATTGGCGAAGATTTCGTGGAAGAATTGCCCGAAGGAGAAGAGGTGGCCGCCTCAAACAATGAATGCGCTCTACTCTTGGCAACCTCTTTCACGAGAAAACTGAAGCAATCCTTCATTCTCTTTCTCCCTTCTTCACTCGATACACTACACTCTGCCAGGCCAACATTGTACACAGCTGCCATGTCGCTTGCATAGTAGGGGTCCACTGCTTTGGGCAGAATCTCCGACTTACATGCGAGCATCACTGTACTCAACGAATTGATCGCAAAGTTTTCCAGCAGCTCCGACATGCCTCGGTAGGAGGTGATTTGAGACGCATCGTAACATAGAATGACGGCGTCGATGTGCGGTAGGAAGTTTGGCCAAGCGAATCGCTTCGAAGGGCCATTCAGAAGAACGGATGCATCCATCTCCAATACCTCGATCGTCCTCTGCTCATGATCGACAATACACACAGTCGAGTGCGAAGTGATCTTATCCGACAAAACATGAGGTTTCGAGAGACCAAATTGTCGCAGTCCCTTCTTGATGACAGTCGATTTGCCTGAGCCTCGATGTCCAACGACGGCAATTACAAAGCTAGCATGAGACTTGGGTCGATACTGAACTTGCTGTAGCAAGCTTGTGCTACTACCACTGCGACTTCGGCCTCCCGTTCCTACCCCTAATCCCCCTCCTGATGATCCTGAACTACCGCCTCCTTCGCTACCGACAATTTGACCGGATGTAAGTCCACCCGAAGATGAATTAGCATCACCAGAGGATGTTCGAATCATGCCTGGTGGTAGGGAGGAAGACTCCGCGTCAACGGATGCAAAGGCAGGAGTAAAGCTTATTCCGGAATGGCGTCTCCTGTTGGGCGAGCTGGAATTGCTTGATGAAGATGAAGAGGCAACAGGGATTTCGAGATACATTCCGTCGGATTCTTCATTCAATTCATTGCAAAGCATCGACCGAGGTCGAACTCTCTGCTTGACCTCTACCTTGCCGTCTGACACTGCTCCTACAGTGGCTCCTCTTGGTCTTCCCCGTATGGTTCCGCTGGGTCCTAATTGAGCAGCGTTGAACGGTGCATCAAGAGAAGATCTGGCGGATTGATCGGAAGTGGATGCTCCTGTAGCATAGCTGGTCGGCGTGGGTAGATGTGGAAGCGGTACTGTGGGTTCGGGTGTGGGCGGTGGCAGGGTCGTGAATGATCTCTTCTTCACCGCCATAGAGGAGTTCGATGATGAACTCGAAGGCGTCGATGAAGAGCCTTGTTGATGCACGTCTTGCTGTCGAAGGGCACTTTCTTGTCGTAGAGTGGCCGAGGATGCCATCGATGTTTGCTGATGTCGCGGTGCGATATGAAGCCAGCTCGATTCTGCGTCAGGGAACACATCATCTTGCTCGTCTGTGGATGGCGTTAGGGAGAGGGCGGCAATGGATGCTAGCATACTGTCGGACCCGGAAATATTCTGGGCGTCGTAAAAGGTATCATTGTCACCGTTAGGCGACGGCGGTATTCTGAGGGAAGTAGACGGGGCGCCTATCTTCCTGCCACCGTGTTCTTCGTCGTCTTCCGAAGAGGAGGTCCAGGTGAAGGAGGCATCCGCTTCAGGCTCGCGGCTGCTCGACTTCCTTCTTTCCTGCCCTTGGCCTACGTCGAGCATGTCGTTATTCTTCCTCCTTCGAGCCCACTGTCCCACCTCACCTCCGCTTGCTCGCTCATCCGGGTGGATGCTGTTGTGTACTTCACCCCTCATGCCCCCTGACGAAGGATAGCCAGCAGCAACGTTATCGCTCTGGAGATGAGTGCCGCGTCGCATGGTGGGCGATCGACAAGGGAGCGAGTGGATGCAATGAGCTTGTGAATTTGCGTGTGTGTGTGTGTGCGTGTATATATCTGTAAATACTATACTACTATGGTGTGTTTCTTTAAGATCCCTAAACTTTTCATCAGTGTTGACACAACCGGGCGCGACTTTCGAAGCTTCACCGCGTGGACAGACAAGCTGCGCTCTCTAGCCTCCTCCTTATTGTTTCTTATTCCTTGTCTTGGCCTTTTCTATCGATTTATGCTAATAATATATACGACTTATCTTGGGTGAAGGCTTCAGTCGCACGGTAGAGCTGAGAAAGAGCTAAGGAAGCTGCAGATGATCCAATAATTCCCTCAAAGCTAGCAGCTAGCTTCGTCATACTCATTTAAGGCACTCTCGACGTGGTGGAAATTCGAGAAGCAGCAGTAGCATTCCCTCGTCGGCATCATGGCTTCCAGCTCTTCTGCGGGCGGAATTGCGCAGGCCACCTTCGAGCTAGAGAACGAAGTGGTAACTCTTGATCCAAGAACAGATTCTATATTTCACTACGACGATGCTCAGCAAGCAAAGATTCGTGATGATGCACCATGGAAGAAGGAGTGAGTGGCCTTGCAGTGTCATAAGTCTTTCACCTGGTTCGTATTTAGGCTGATCTTCTCGAGGACATGACAGCCCACACTTCTTTCAACGAGTTCGCATCTCTGCTATCGCACTCATCAAGATGATGATCCATACAAGAGCAGGCGGTATCTACGAAGTGATGGGAACGATGACTGGCAAGGTGGATGTGGAGACGAGATCGATAGTGATCATGGACGCATTTGCTCTACCCGTGCAAGGAACGGAGACTCGAGTGAATGCTGGAGACGAGGCCTACGAATTCATGGTGCAGTGGCAAGAGAGCAGCAAGAAGGTAGGCTTTCAGGAGAAGCAGAAAGAGAGGAAAGTGAGATCATGATGAACTGATTAGAGTGCTTCCTCTACGCTCGCAGGTCGGTCGACTAGAGAACGCTATTGGATGGTATCACTCACATCCTGGCTATGGCTGCTGGTTGAGTGGGATAGATGTCAATACACAGATGACCAATCAACAGTACCAAGACCCTTTCGTAGCAGTGGTGGTAAGTATAATTACACATACAGGCAGCTTGACCTACATACTGAAGCGGAGCGCTCCTTCCTTGCCCTCGTAGATTGATCCTAATCGCACAATCTCCGCCGGTAGAGTAGACATTGGAGCCTTTCGCACATTCCCACCAGATTACAAGCCGCCTAACGCTGGTCCTTCTGAGTACCAGACTATCCCGCTGAACAAGATCGAAGACTTTGGTGCGCATGCAGATAGCTACTATCCTCTCAAAGTCGAGCACTTTAAATCTTCCTTGGACACGCAATTGCTAGACATGCTCTGGAACAAGTACTGGGCTAGTACGCTAGCTCAAAGTCCTGTTGTGCTGAATCGTAGCTACACTGTTGGTCAGTTAGATGACTTGGCCGAAAAGCTACGACGAAGCGAAGGAAGCGTGGCCAGAAAGGGCCCTCTCAGTCAAGGTGGAAATGGAGTCGATCGAGAATTGGGAGGGGTAGAGCGAGAATCAAAAGAGCAAAAGGTGAATCGCCTCATCTCTGAGATGCATGCTCGAGAGGTAGACACACCGCTTGCAAAGGCAGCGAGCGACAGGTGAGATATTCCATTGTTTACAAGGAAGCGTGCGATTGTACTTGCTGACGATTTTACATACCTCACACAACAGCACAAAGATCTCCTTGGAAGCACACAACGGCCTTATCTCTCAGGTGCTCAAGGATGCTCTCTTCAACCGATCGGCTACTGGTGCCCCCTTTCCTCCGCCTCTTTAGACTTAGATCTGGGCCATCGAGCGATCTCCTCTGTACATCATATATCACTCATCACACATCACACATCACATCAAAATGAATGCAATTTCAAAGACAGTTTCCTCTACAGCTCCCTCATTCTCCCACTGTTTAATTACTTTCAGCGGTATGACATGACAGTAGGGAAGCATGCTTCGGTCGCATTGAGCAAAGAGGGGAAGTTTCTACCTCATTTCAGGTCCGGTTTGTCTTCGCTTCATCTACAAATTTGACGAACTCTGACCGAAGAGCGGCAAATCGAACTGCAAGGGAGGAGTAGGAGCTTCTCAGACCTCCGATATGCTATGAGAGCGTCGAACAGCACTCACGGGTAATAGCCTTAGGCGTCCTGTCCAATAAAGATCCAATAGCCTCGCATTGCTTAGCACTTATTGTGTTCACGTTGCTTGTTGCGCAGAGGTACATCAGCATTTTGTTCTCTGCAGAGAAGGTTTTCATTAGTAGAAGACTAGATTGGATCCTCAGATCAAGACAAACTCCCACCTTCCTCCGAATTCCATGGCCTCGCTGCTTTTCGAGGGCTTCTAGGTACCTTTTTGGCCTTGACTTCTGGCTTGGAAGAGCTGCTCGATGTTTCCTCGCTTGCTTCTCTCTTTGGCGCCATTATGTGGAGATCTCAATGAATGTAGGTTGCTCAGAAATATTATGCCAGATCTTATGATCAGGGAGTCCGAGGAAGAAAATGAGAAGAGAATGAGGAAGGGATCGGAGAGGTAAGCAGTGCAAAGATTGACGGTGCCGCCCATATCAGACCAGATCCTTTGCGTCCTTTCCCCTCTCCTTCGCTCAGTCATCTCCACAATCTCGGGGCTGAAGGGCCAGTCTACCGATCGCAGGCAGTATTCCTAGGTAGCAGAGCGAGCCACTTTGAACAAAATAGCAGTGCAGTATCTATCGTTTCACTTCCTTCGTTAGCAAATTACTTCGTAGGCTACTTACTCTTGACTGAATATCGCGGTCGTCAAATATTATTCACAATGCGAGTAACGGCACCTAAAAGAGCAAGGATTGCTTTACACTCCGCTTTGGGACACCCGTATGATTGACGGAGCGAGTATTAATGCCTCATCTCTCTGGGGGGAGCGCCTTGTTAGAGGCAGGGATGAGAAAGCGCTCCAACGTAAAGGTATAAGATGGGCACTCTCCCGGCGTACTATCTCCATTGCCAGTCATCATCAACTTGCATCCACCCTTTTCACTCTATTGCTCTTCCCACCCGTATCACAAATTCTCTCCAGCAGACTATTTAATTCTTCATACCAAGATGCAGTGTGAGCACGACCTTGACGAATCTGGCAACGAGATACCTGGATCTGACGCATGTTCCCTTTACAGTCACGTCTTTCCTTCTCTTCAACGCCATCTTCATGGTGGCCATCGTCACCTCGAGCATGGCCATTCCCGCCCTCAGCAGTGGCAATGCCTCGCCTGTCAATATCAGTGGAGGGGGATGTGGGAGATGGGCCAAAGGAACAACTCTTCGCATATGGTGTTGTCAAATGGGAAACACCAATACGGATGGGTGCAAGAAGACGGATGGATGAGACGGGCATCATCTGAAGGTGAGATTCAATCGAGTGGCGCACTCCTTTCCGGTATGCTATTTCTGGGTGTGAAGTACTGATTCTTACATGATTACGTCTCTACCATCTATTCTGAAGTCATGACTAGTAGCGAGGCAGAAAGTCGGACGGAATTCTGCAGACGACAGCATCTACATGTAAAGAGCGACACTGCCTTTAGTGTTAATGAAGGATTTGCTTGTCTTCGCACAAAAGATGTACCGCAGCTTAGACCGGGGTCGCGCATCCCAACGACTTCTTGACACGGAGTCCTGCGCTGGACTTGATTAGACTGGACTGAGCTTCTTCGATATTCTTACTGGCGAGAAGAACGTGTGTGTGCGTGTGTGTCACTAGCCTGCAGTGAGCGATGATCGCTGTATGTGTATACTACAACTCTGCCGCCGAGGAACACCTCTATCTACGCATCCTCTATATCGGCCAGGTTGTCGTCTTCCTCCTCTATTATGTAAGGCACCACGACGATATCTTCGTCATCTTCAATTGCCTCCGAATGCTCCACGATCAGCGTATCAAAGGTATCGTCTCCGTCTCCCATCTCACTCATTGCCCAATCCGAGTCGATCTCGCTGGCCATCTCGCTCGCTACGTCGGTCCCCACATCAGTCGGAGGCGGTGTGTCTAGCATAGAGTGACTCATAGAGGCTGTTCCGCTGTATCCTTTGCCAGGCTTTGGATTCAATATCCACGTCTGACGTCCATTTGCGCCGTCTTTACTGAATGTAGGACAGTGCAGCACTCGAGCGAGGCAGTGGACGGCTAGCCTCAAAAAGGCATCAGGTATCTCCCAGACGAGATTATGAGGATTCTTACTGACTTGAATAATGCGTAAGTCTCGCTGGTCGTCGTGAGAATTCAGATCAACGAGAGCATCAGGCACGGCCAATTGAGCGTCAGGAGCAAGAAAGATATCTTGATGAAGCCAAGCTTGTAGTTCTGCCTCGGCTCGTTTAGTGAAGGCTTGCAGGACACCGGGTTGCTCCTCCAAGCTCTCTTGGCCTGGTCGAATTCCGACTCGATGAGCCAGAAAGTAGTGAGCGTCAGCGTATGTCATGGTGAATCGACCAGCAGCAGAGGAAGAAGCGTCGTCACTGCTTGAAGTCCTCGTCGAGACGGGACGTGAGGGCAGTCTCAGATTTTGCAGATGCGCTGGAAGTGGAAATGATGACTTGTGCCCGTTTGGATGTTGCAGTGCGTAGTCACTTGGCGAGGGTCGGACTACATGCGGATTGGATGATAGGCGCGCTGAAAGGCAATGAACACGAATTGCACTTTAGATACACAACTACTGAAGCAGATCAGCCTGTCCTGTCTCACCATTCTCCCTGCGTCTCAGTTTGCGTCTGGCGATCCCTCGAGCGGCGAGTCTCGCTTCCTGCACATTGATGCTGCTTTCTCCCATCGGCGCCTGCAACCGGCTACTTGCAAAGGAAGAATAGTCATGCACAGGCAATTGTGCGAGAGGTGATGATCTTGCGCCTAGACCGAGCACAGCGGTCTCTCCTCGCTGCTGTATAGAAGCTGTCATGCTGTTGCTTTTAATGCGTTTGTGATAGGATGGCTTGAGGGGTGATGATAGATTGACTGAGGCAATGTCTTGGTGGCTGTTATCTATCGACAGCCGCCTCCCCTTAATCGTGAACGCGTCCACTAGCTTAGGCGGCTATGACTGGGTAATCTGTCATTAGGTGATGTAAGATTTAGTGACTCGGAACCCACTGCTTCTCTGGTCCAGAGGTCCAAGTGGAGGGAGGACACGTGTTGCATCTCTACACAATTTGAAGAAATTCCCCTTTGAGGAGTCATGTCAAGACGTCAAAGGTGCGGAAATTATAAGTATTTCCACTTGGCAAGTCCAGCCTTTTTTCGATTGATTCACCCTCGACACCATGACTGTTCCTAATGGGTCACAACATGCTCAAGCATTCCACAGAGCACCTTCCAGCTTCTCTCCTCCAACCTTCAATGGTTCGGGCAGCTTTTCTGGCATGATGGCTGCTGGAAAGGAACACGCACGCCACCCCTCCATCGGCCAAGTGAATGGCCAACACCCAACTTCCGTCTCTCCGACTTCACCACAGAATAGCTCGAGCCTTGCACGATCTCGCGCGGTGTCGATTCCTGGCACACGAGCAAGTGCAGTACCTCGACTTCTGACACCTTTTGACGTCGGTGAGATCAAAATTCTACTACTTGAGAATGTGTCTGCAGGTGCAGTAGAAGGCCTTCGACAGCAAGGATACCAAGTCGACTTCCACAAGGGCGCTTGGAGTGAGGAGGAGCTTTGCGATAAGATTGGAAATTACCATGCTATTGGAATCCGAAGCAAGACGAAATTGACAAGCAAAGTATTCCGAAGAGGTCACAAGTTACTAGTTGTCGGATGCTTCTGTATCGGAACCAATCAGGTGGACTTGGATGCTGCCGCGAAAGCTGGAGTTGCCGTCTTCAATTCGCCATTCGCCAACAGCAGAAGTGTAGCCGAGCTGGTCATTGGAGAGTTGATCCTTCTTTCACGTCAGCTGTTGGATCGAGCCATGGAGATGCGGAATGGAGAGTGGAATAAAGTGTCAAAGGGATGTAACGAAGTTCGAGGGAAGGTGCTGGGGATCGTAGGATACGGTCACATCGGCAGTCAGCTGTCTGTCCTGGCTGAATCGATGAGCATGACTGTGATTTATTATGATGTTATGCCGCTGATGCCATTGGGTACAGCACGCCAGGTCGAAACTTTGGAAGAGCTACTCAATCACGCCGACTTTGTGTCGTTGCATGTTCCGGAACTTGCAGAGACGAAGAATATGATCGGAGCGAAGGAGCTGGCACAGATGAAGAAGGGCTCGTACCTGCTGAACAACGCTCGAGGTAAGGTGGTCGACATTCCTGCCCTCATTGATGCGCTAGAAAGTGAACACTTGGCAGGTGCGTGTGTGGATGTGTATCCAAAGGAACCATCGGGCAATTCCAAGGATGGATTTGCAGACCAGTTGAACGGCTGGGAGTCGAGGCTTCGAGCTTGCAAAAACACCGTCCTCACACCACATATCGGAGGAAGCACAGAGGAGGCTCAACGGATGATCGGCATCGAAGTGTCGAATTCTCTCACTCGATACATCAACTTTGGAGCATCTACATCGGCCGTCAACTTCCCCGAGGTCGACTTGCGATTCATCTCAGAAGCAGACACTCGAGTGATTCGAATTTGCTACGTTCATCAAAATCAACCTGGATCCTTGCGAGCCGTCAATGAAATCTTGGCAACGTACAACGTCGACAAGCAGCACTCTGACAGTCACAAAGACGTCGCCTACCTCATGGCAGATATCTCTGGTGTCAACGATAACGATGTGAAGGACATCTACGAGAGAATCTCCAAGACGGATAACAATATTCTCACTCGCCTGCTCTCATAGCCCTTTCCCCATAGTCTGTTCTGCTACCATGTGTTACATTCGCCAGATAGTTGACCACTGCACTTGGAATATGCCTGCAATGAAATCCATTATTGGCCTTCTTGGATTATTACCCTTCTCGAGCGGTCGCGGGGGGCCACGCGCGTAATTACATCGCCCTCCACTGAATTTCGAGACATAAGGTTGTTCTGACCAAGGCGCGCGTCCACGTGTCGACGCCGCAGCCCAAGCTGTGGGAAGCGCGATCTGTATGAAGTCGACACTGAGAACTAGGTTCATTTGGTAGGCTGCGTGCGAGTGTGAAGTTGAAGATCCAAGAGGGAACTGAAGTCGGCCAATTCTCACTTACTACGTTACCAGCATCTCTTTCGACCGGTACAGAGGCAAAGGCAAAGTTTAAGAACCTTTACCTTTTCATCCCACCCCACCACCACAACCTTTCGCTGAAGATGGCTCCCAAAGTTCGCGCTGCGGCTCAGGAGAGCACCTCGCTTGGACCCGAAGTCGCTGAAGGTCAACTTGTCTTTGTAAGTTGAGATAGAAGAATTTGGCGATGGAGGCAGGATAGCGATGGAACAGAGATGAAAGATGGTAGCGAAGAGGTGGTGGAGAAGGAGGGATAGGCCTGTATCGTGTGCTCGCTGGCTCGAAGCGTGCGAAAGATATCAGATGGGGTTGCAGGCCCTGGGGTATACCATGACAAGAGTGATTTTGTTGCTGACGCCTCTTTGCTTTTCTCGTCGTTATTATTCATCAGGGTGTTGCACAGTGAGTCCAGCTAGTGATGTCGATCTTGGGTTGCGTGCAGTAATCTGACTCTTGCTTTCCATCTTCCAGCATCTTTGCTTCCTTCAACGATACCTTCGTCCACATCACCGACTTGACCGGAAAGGAAACCATCAGTCGAGTCACTGGTGAGTCACCCTGCCTGACGATGTATTCCTGACGATGTGCTCATCCATTTTTTTCCCTTTTCTCTTCCTCTTAGGTGGTATGATGGTCAAGGCTGACCGAGATGAATCATCACCATACGCTGCCATGATGGCTGCCCAAGCTACTGCTGCCCGATGCAAGGAAGTTGGCATCAGCGCTCTTCATATCAGACTCCGTGCTACCGGAGGAACTGGATCAAAGACACCAGGACCCGGTGCTCAATCTGCTCTTCGTGCATTGGCTCGTGCTGGAATGAGAATTGGACGAATCGAAGATGTCACCAAGGTTCCCTCAGATTCTACGCGAAGAAAGGGTGGTCGACGTGGTCGAAGACTATGATTGGGTGTTACTCTTTATCACACCATCAAGCAGAAGTTTCGAGCAAATGGAGGGGGTGGAGCAAAGACTGTCTTACACAATTGGGACAGGGACAAGGTCAAAAGTACCCAGGCTTTTTGTCTTACTACTGGCTGCCACTCGGCGGTCTCAATGGGGGGAGGTTTTAACACATTTGAGATCATGTATTATGGGGCAGACAAATTATACTTTCTCACACACACAAACACACAATCCAGTCCTCGTTTCCTCACGCTTTGTCTTTTCCTAATGAGCATTTTGGCCGAAGACTTTACCACTGAAAGACATGGAGTAGCCGTCCTTTCTTGAGTGGGTAGTACCATGGTCATAATTGAGAGGCCTCCTTGCAAGAGTATCACGTCCCGTTGCCTGCTCGCGTGTTTGCCACGTTGTTGCGACAGGAAGTGCCAAGTCTGAAGAAGGGCACTTGATTTGCCTTTTTTTTTATTCCGGGTGGGCGGGCTCGTAAGCACGACTAGCGGGAATCCATTATCAGATGAAGATTCTGCATTATCAAGTTTGCAGGTACTGTAGGTCCTTTGGAGGACTTTTCTGTTTTGACAGTGTCCGCGCCCCTTGTCGAGTTCGTTGTGTGGATAGTGTAGTGTAATGACTCACTGTCGTTCTGCTACTTTTCCCATACAACCTAAGTCTATTTCGTACCCTTCATACTCAGGAAAGGGCAGAGAGAACGAACCACTGTGAAAGGAAAAGTCGAGCGAAGCCTTGATTCGGAGAGGAGACGTTGTTGTCGAGAACAGCCAAAGTGCCGCAGCCTGCATTCAGCTCGTCTTGATACTATCGCTATCCTGCGGCAGATCGGAAACCACATCAACGTCCGACGACCTCTTTCTGACATCAGCATCGCAATCGAAATTGGTCCTCTCCGTTGAGTAGTCGATTCTGACCTTCCAGTCACACCTTCTCGCCGCGATCAGGTCATATTTCTCCTTTATCATAACACCGAGGGTTTTCCCTTACAAAGGCATTCATCACCGCTGATTTGGATTGGACATAGGGAAGCATAACGCCCATCGTAACCATCACGTCAAAACGTCCGAAAGGCAGTACAGAGCACCACACACTTAAGCTGCCTAGGGTTGTAGTCAAGTTGTAGGAGGCTCTGATGTCACCGCTACCAGGCACGCTTGACGCTAGCTCTCCTGCGCCATTCTCACTGAAAGTCAAAGGAGTGAGTGTCGTGGCTGGTTAGGGAAGGTGCTCAGGCCACCTCCTCCTACTTCTTCTACGTCTGTGTCCGTTGAAGAACCCTCTACTTATTAATTACCTGTTACACATCGACAGGGCCGGCCGTTTGGCGTCTTCTGCAAGCTATCAGACGAAGAGTCCTTGACGTCTACCTGGAAGATAGCCAATAAAGTAGCGGGTGTGCTGGATCATGGCCACCGTATCGAGAACATTAGCTGGCGGCTGTGGCATCTGAGAAATGTTCTGGTATCGAGTGGAGAGGGTAGCAGTATCGGAAGCAGTAGCAAAGGTAGTGATGTTGAAAAGCAGAAGCAGCAGCAGCAACAACAACAAAGGCAAATACAGCAGTCGACATCGTCATTCAATGCGATCAGTAACGATTTGGGCCAACGTCTGGAGGGTGAAAAGAAGACGAACATCGTCAAGTTGAAAGCGCCGAGCTTCCACTGGACTGACCAGAATGATACCATCCGTCATCTGGCCGTCCTGAGGCTGGAAAGGAGGGACACGCTGGCGAGGAGGAGGAGGGACAAGGGAGCAGAAGATGGGAAGAGGAAGGGCGAGAGAAAGGACAGACTTCGAGGGAATGACGTGAACAAGAAAAGGGAGAAGTCTGATCGAACATCTGCGACAGCGGATCACGTCGAGGGGGATAGTCGTCCCCTGAACCAGAAACGTCAAAGCAGGAACAGCCGCCACCCTACTACGGATGACATGGCGGACCATGCTATTAGTGGCGCTGTCGACATCGTGATCGACAAGAGCGGGAAGAGGAGGCGTGGCAGCATTGTGAGTCAGACTCGTCTTTTCTCCTTCCCCCCCATTTTGCGCGCTCTAAATCTTCCAATGCCGATGCCCTGTCTCTGCATTGTGCACTCCTCTTGCTCGGGCTATGAGAAGGGCCCTGCTCAAGCTCTAGTCGCTTGTCTCTACTAACGGAGCTTTACTTAGAGAGGGGCAGCAGACGGTAGTCGGGAGATGCCGCACTTCAGAGGATGTTCAACTCTTGTTGAGCACTCCCCTGTCTCGTGTCGGTAAGTCTGCTCCTCCCTCTCCATTTCCTACACAAGCTCTTGTCTGCTTATACTTTCATCCGGACCCTGGTCGCTACTTAGGCCGCCGGAGATTGAAAAGGGACTTGACTGCTGTCATACAGAGTTATGTGTTGTATTGCAAGGCGACAGGAAAGATATTGCGCATGGTCAGGGCTGAATCATGCTACCTCGCTTCTCACAATGGTTTTTGCTATTTTTTTTCCTTCACTCGCTTTTCTGTGCCAAGTCTCCCACTTCTGCTTTTCATTCTCCTCTCCTCCCTCTGCCCACTCTCTCCCGCCTGTGCAGTGGACCGTCTGATCTGGAAATCTCTCTTGCTTTCTCCGCCCTTATTAACTTTTCTCATCTCTCTCCATCTTCATTAGAGCTCCGACGCAGATCGTACCTCTTCTGGCAACGATAGTGCCAGCTCAGACAGCAGCAGCACAACATCCACTGTTCATCTGCGGCACAAAGGTCGCTTGTTGCGAGAGCAGAAGAAGGGCCTGTCAGCGAAAAGAGACAAGACAAAGTCAGCCAGTCGCTCACCACCAGTCTGTTGGCGACTTACCGAAGCAGAGCGTCGACGAAGACGTCAGCAAGTCATAGTAAGTCACGACACGGCTGAATCTTCCAAACTTGGCGCAGAAAGGAGCCTCCAACGGTCTAAAGGGACGACCACCTCGCCACGATCGTCTTCATCGACAATGGTCAGTTCGACATGGTCTCTTGACGAGATCGAGGCTGCAGAGCAGGAGCTGTTCGAACAAGGTGTCGAATTGAGTGGACCTTTCTTGGCTATGCTCGCTGATCTGAAGAGGGGAGAACTGACCAAGGTCAAGAGAGAAGAGACTTCGAGCCATCCTACTGCGGAGCAGCCAGAGGGAGCCTTGCAATCGACTTCGTCACGGAGCGTGCTACCAGAGATCGGACCTGTCGACAGTCATTCCTTTCCTACAGGCACACAGCAGCAGAGTCGACCAGAGCAGCGTCACGACCACCTCCATCATCATCATCATCATCATCAACGATATCACACCCAAGGGTCATACACCATGCCTCACAATGTGACACCGATCAACACTTCTACTCTAGCTGCCTCTCCCTACGTCGAGTCGCCGGTCGTATCTACTTCCCAGCCACTGCAGATGCCATATCATCATCATCCTATCAACGGCATGTTCCACGGCCACAGCTTACCAACTTCACCCGTCGGTCCTGCTCTGATGAATGGCAGCTACTCTGCCTCATCACACAAGGGTCGCATCTATGACTACAATGGCATGGATGTGCAGCACAGTCACCCGCTGCAGCTAGAGCAGAAACAAGCATTCCAAGAGCAGTACAACACCTCGCCGGATGCTCACCATCTACCCCCTCAAGAGCGACGCCGCAACTCCTCCATGTCTGAAGCACACCGATCGCAACAGCAAAAGCAGCCACCACCCGCTGCGACTACGAAGAAAGATGCAGCAGCGGAAGAGACTAGTACAGCAGACCTGCAGAAGCCTCAGTGTGTCAATTGCGGTGCCACGTCTACACCGCTCTGGAGGAGAGATGCCAACTTTGAGTTGCAGTGCAATGCGTGCGGGCTGTACCTTAAACTGCACAAGGGTGAGTGACCGATCGTGACTCTTGTTTATGAAAATATATCATAAGACTCACCATTACCTTCCCTTGCAACCTTTCCCCTTTCACAGTTCCTCGACCAGCGTCTCTGAAGCAGCGAAAGTCGGAGAAAAAGGGCAACGACGAGACCTTTTCTCTATCGGACACAAAGGAAGTCAGGAACCCGACGACGAATTCACCCAAAGCCAGCCCTGTGAACGAGGCCAGCACCAATCCAGACGAGTGGATGGGCATCCACGCTGGATCAAGTTGCGCCAATTGCGGAACGTCTACTACCCCTCTCTGGAGAAAAGACACAGACGGCAGAATCATCTGCAATGCCTGTGGACTGTACTACAAGCTGCACAGCGCTCATCGACCGACTAAAATGAGGATGGACGCCATCAAGAGACGTTCTCGCTATGACGATCGTAATCGTAAGATGTCTGGTGCTGGAACGCCGGCCGTAGAGACGAGCGGCCAGAACGTGTCCATCATGTCTTCTCCCGCTAATACGTCCATCTTCGGCGGCGTGGACATGTCTTCGTTTGGAGGAACGATTGCAGGTGAAAGTCCGCTGCGACAGCTTCATCCTCATCTTCTCAACGATGCCAATCTGTTGCAGGACGCCTCTCTTCCCCTCGATTCGTCGATACACATCCCTCCTGAGCTGTGGGAGAGTCAAGTGTGTCCGATGGGTGTCTGGGGTGAGAATTGCTGTCAAAACTTGCCACAGCCAGACTCCATGGGCATGCCATCGTCGCATCACCACGTCGGCAGCGCTGCCAGTCAGACACTCACCCCTGCCGAGACTACGATGGAGTCTATTCTAGGACCTGACTGGATCATCAATTACCACAACACACCGGAAGCGAACCACCACCATCCCGACAAGCCGATTGGTGCCGCCGCTGCCGCCATTGGTACAGGCAGTGCTCTGGTCGCAACAACGGTTGGCAATTCCGACGCAGCATACCCTTTAGCGCCTCTCTTTAATCCTACGGCACTCCACGGTACGCCAGAAGAAAGCGTGGTAGGTCCGACGTATTCGATCAAGAAGCGAAAAGTAGATTCATTTGCAAGTGCAGCTTCACCTTCGGACTGGTGGACCTTCCAATCGAATCAATCGAGTCAGAGCAATCCAGGTCCGACTGCAGAGAGACAGCCGCTGCAGCAGCAATAAAGTGTACATCAGTTTCTTCTTCATCTTCGATCTCTGCGTTGCTCTCCCCTGCTTGTCTCTTCCCTAAAACTATCTCCATAGATACTCCACCCAGATCTTGCTAATGTCATACTACTACTGTACAACAGAAAAGTTGCCCGCTGTAAAGCCCCTTCACATAGCCTCCACCTCCATACGTTATAGACACACACACACACACACACACACACACACACACACACACACATACCCACCATCGTCTTCTTTCGAAACCTGATACACGGAAAGCAACAAAGGAAAGACAAGGCCTCTTCTCTTCACTCCTCCCTACTGCCAATAGAAGAGCGTATAGGAGTGTGTACAAGCGTTTTCGCCTCATGTAATAATAAGCGAAAAAGAGACTGGCATTAAATAGTAATATATATTCGTCAAAGTAATCGTAAGAAACATATGGTCGTCATCTTTGTCCAAAATGCTGATCAGCTTAACACTCCAGCGCATTGCCCTCGCCATCGCCCGCAGTGGCATTTACGCTTTGTTGCTTTGAGCTGAGACGCTTTACTCGGGCAAACATCCCGCTGTCTTCGCCGAATATGAATTGTAGTGTCACAAGAGGCCAAGAGGTGTGGTGGGGCAAGACATCGTAAAATTCCGGCGCCATCTTTCGAAGAGCTGGTAGTCGAGTCCAGGGCACAGAGGGAAAGTCGTGGTGTTCGTTGTGGTAGCCAACGTTGTATGCCAAGATGTTGAGCGGGCCATAGTAGCTCCACGTCTCTTGCTGAATCCCGCCAAACATGTAGTGCTCTGCGATAAAGTGTCCAGCACATGGATGCAGACTGCCAGCGAAGAAGCTGCTCTCGATCAAGTACAGCAGAGCAGTCCAGCCAGCGTATTTGACGAGCAGCGCATCTACTACAGCGATTTGAAAGGCAAAGTTCAAAAGATGATATGCTGTCAACTTCTGTGTTCGAACAAAGCCCGGTCGCAGCGCATAGAAGAAGATTTGGAACGTCGCAAAGAAGGCCTTGCCGAGGACGTTTTGAAGGCAGAAGAGCTCAACTTTGGTAGGGAGATCCGTGTCGATGCCGTCTTCACCCAGGTGTTTGTGGTGCTCGATGTGATATCGTTTGAACATCATCGCGTACGGAACGCCGATTGGTGCATTGACGAGGACCGCCCAGAGCTTATTCGCTCGGATTCCCTTGAACGCAAGGTTGTGTGTGATTTCGTGAATGGCGAGAAAGATGTTTTGATTTGCCGTACCTCCCACCACATATGCCAGGAGGAGGAATTTCCAATTGAGAGGGTGGACTTGCAGCATCGCCAGTGTCACAGCAATAGCCAGTTGCAGCAGCACCACTGCAGCGGAAACATACTTTGTTAGAGGTTCGTGACCCATTAGCTTGCGAACTTCCGGATGTGCATTGAGGATGGCTAGTCTTCGCGTTCGATGTGGCTCTTCGGTGAGCAGCCATAGGAAGTCGGAGGTGTCCACTGGTGTTTCAGCGGAATATGCTGGCGCCCATTTGTCACCAGGCGCAGAATCTCTTTTTGATGGCTTCTTGGATCCTTTCGTATGCTCGAGCTGGTCGTGTTCATCTTCGCTAGTGATGGGTGAATCACCTGCAGTAGAGCCGGCAGATGAGGACGAAGCGCCTGATGAAGATGACTCCGCGAGGGACGAACGAGACGCAGATGAGCCTGCAGTGGCGTCCGTCTTTCTCCTTCGCATGCTGGGCGGCAGCTCCTCGGCCCCTCCATAGTAGGACCAATCAACGCTACGGGGTGTCGAGTCGAAGCCGAGCATTACTGGTGCTGTTTCCTTGGGTGGGATGGTAGGTTGTAAGGGAGACGTGTAGGAGACGTTCGTTATGCATGGCATTTGGCGACCCCTTTTCTTTATTGAGTTTCAGGTCCAAATTTAGACTAGCGGGGAAACGCTCTGTCTTGATGGGCATCTGATTACACCTTACTAAGCACCCACGCGAGGTAGAGAATCGTGAAGCCATGTGGATTGATCTTCAATTCTTTTCAAAAGTCGACGTCGTAGGGCTTCTCATAATTTATTTTCTTTTGGACAGGTCTGTATTGCTGCGGTTGTCATGTGACGCGTGCTAGTGCCGGCTGCGAATTCAAAGCCAAGGGATGCAAGGCCGCTCAACTTAGAGGAATTGTTAGCAGAAGGAGAAACAGAATTCAAGGTTCATCTCATCGACAACATCAAGATGGCAGCTGCTCGACCAAGTGAGTCATGAAGGAGGCCGGTGGTGTTTAGATGATGGAGCTTTGTGAGATCGTTTGCTCATCCTGATACTCTTACCCACCTCACAGCTGTTAATGTCCGAGGGGCAGACGGTGCTGCGTCAGGATCCCTGACCTTGCCCGCTGTCTTTACGGCACCTATCCGAACCGATGTCGTTGAGGCGATCCACAGTGCGTTAGAGAGGAGAGATGTGGGGACAGTGTGAAGGAGGGAAGCAGCATAAACTGATGAGTGTGTCATCTCTTTTACTACTGCAGAGAGTATGGCCAAGAACAAGCGACAGCCTTACTCCGTATCCGCCGAGGCTGGTACGCAAACCAGTGCTCAATCGTGGGGTACTGGTCGTGCCGTTGCCCGTATTCCCCGTGTTGGAGGTGGTGGTACTCACCGAAGTGGTCAAGCTACCGGATCAAATGCTGCTCGAGGTGGTTGGATGTACTCGCCCACCAAGGTCTGGAGACGATGGTTTGTCAAGATTAACCAAGCTCAACGACGTTACGCCACTGCTTCCGCCTTGGCTGCTACCGCTATGCCTTCCCTCCTTCTCGCCCGTGGCCACCGAGTCGAGCAAGTCGATGAAGTGCCTTTGGTTGTCAGCGACGCTACCGAATCTTTCACCAAGACCAAGGAAGCTGTCGCTCTCCTCCAAGCCGTCCACGCCTACCCCGACGTACTCAAGGTTTCCAACTCTCGAAAGATTCGAGCTGGTGTAGGAAAGCAACGTAACCGTCGTCACAAGCAAAGACGTGGACCCCTCGTCATCTACAATGAAGACAAGGGAATCGTCAAGGCTTTCCGAAACTTGCCCGGAGTAGAGATTGTCAGCGTTCACCGACTCAACTTGCTGCAATTGGCCCCTGGTGGACATGTTGGACGATTCTGCATCTGGACGGAGAGTGCCTTCAAGGCCCTCGACACCATCTTTGGAACACACGACAAGCCCAGTGAAGTCAAGGGAGGATTCCAATTGCCCACTGCCAAGATTACCCAGACTGACGTTACTCGAGTGATCAACTCTTCTGAAATCCAAAGCGCCGTTCGACCAGTGTTGGGAGGTGCCAAGTCGAAGCGACCATTTACACAGAAGAAGAACCCGCTTAAGAACAGAGGAGTCTTGTTCCGATTGAACCCATACGCTCAATCTCATATCAGAGCTGCTCTTCGCGAACAAAAGCAAAGAGCCGATGGAAAGATCAAGGTCAACAAGAAGGAGGCGAAATTGTCTGCTAGTGGAGAATTCTTGGAGCAACTTCATGCTCCTTAAGGAAGTGGAACGATAATATCGCTTCGCTTTGCCCACTTGTTCTCTCATCACGCACATAACCCTTGTATGTCTCTATCTCTTTACAAAATGACTCTTTAAAATTTTGTGTAGTGTGGTGCAAAATGAGAGGCTTGAGTTCTCGCTTGAAAGTGGACGGACGGCAGGGCACTCACACGACTGTCCAGTGACCTCAGCCTCTGAGCGACTCCCTTTCTCGACTCTTGTGTCGCTGTCCCTGTCAGATGTGCTACTGTATCTTCCCATACCCTTAAACTGTGAACATTTTGCCGTACTGCGTTGCTACATCGTCCAGTCTAAGGGCAAGTGGCATGACTGCAGCACTCCTTTCGACACATGCCCACCACATCCCATCTCTTCACTCAAGGCTCAGCTTCAATTTCTGATGGTTGCATTGAGTGATTTGGTGTCTTTTCCCCCCTCGCGAGGTACGGTGACTCAATCGAAGGGAATCGTGTTAGCGCATCAGGCCGGGCATTGCCTTTGTGGGGACGTAATTGTGGAGGGAAGGAAGTAAGACTTCACACGACACTCGAGCCTACATTCCTCTTCGATCCCACCCTACCATTTCAGTAGCATCATCGAGACTTTATCGAAATGCCGCTCCAAGGAAAGTGCCTTTGCAGTAAGATCTCGATAACAGTAGACGACGCTGCCTTACCCTTGAAGTGGGCAAATTGTTTCTGCAACAACTGCCACACTACTGCTGGTTCACCCTTCAGTAGCGTCGCTTCTACTGAAACGGACAAGGTCAAGGTCGATGGTCATCCCAATGTCTGTGAGTGCCGGTTGGGCTGCAGAGGCGACTTCCGATGTGACAGAGTATAACAAACCTACTACCGAGACTATAGATAAGGACTCCGCGACGAAAAGCGGCAATACCATACACAGGTGAGTAGATTACGCTGGCGACACCTTCTCCATCTCTTAGGGTTCTGGATGTCAAATACCACTCCTCAGGCACTTCTGTTCGGACTGCGGGACCCCAATAATGAGTACAGTGAGTCGTGACTATGTTCTGAGTCTTCTCTTCTATTACCTTACCTTTGCTTCTCCTTCTACCGACCCCAAGACCGAAACAGGACAGGCCTACCTCAAGGTTGGTATCTTCAGTCAAACGCTGGACAAGATCGATTCTCCTGGCATCGAGATCTTCACCGCCAACAGAGAAAAACGCTTCGACTGGTTGAAGGTGAGTAATAGCTGAACTTGACATACATGATATGCAGATCTTCTTTGCTGATCGGCGCTCGTCATGAATGTGACACCTCGGAAACACAGCCAACGGCAAATGCGAAAGAGCTATAGTAGACAGGCAACATGTAGACAGGTCAGTCAGACACAACGAATGCAAAGTCGAAAGGAGTGGTAGCAGTACGCTACTTCATTGTCATTGAAGCTTCTAGAGTTCCGGGTCACGCATGTCGCCTCTACCCAGTGCTGAAATATCAGCAGCTCTTTCGTGCGCCTTAGCTTTATTCTTTACGCTATGAATCGCTTGCCATAGAATCCTGAGAAGTTGAGGACATTGAAATAGAAGAACTACGCAAAGTTCGGCATTATACCCGTTCTCCCGGGCGCCCATCAACCCATCAATTTCTTTCACATATCCCCTTCATCAGTGGGCATAGCGCTTTTACCTGCCTATACTATAGTATACTAGCATGCGGTCATCAATCTCCATCCAAAGGCTGTTGTACGCGTCCATCCCACGCGAGTGTCGCTGGGTTCCCAACCACTGCCTTTTCCCCCAAGCAACGGCGGCAGATGCCAAAAAAAAGGTCCGTGAGCCAATTTTTATAGACCCTCTTTGAGCTCTAATTTCTCTACGTGCAGTTCCAAATGGTACCAATAGTGTTATTCGCCTAATACTTTCACAGAATCTATTTGGCTATTCTATCGTCGCCTGTGTTTCGTTGTATACCCTCTCAATTCTCCCCAAACGCTGCGACAAACCTCGTTTTCTGGTTCTTTTCCCCTACCGGTAGAATTTCCTCTTGGCTTTCTCCCCGTCGCTCTTCCCCCTCCCACCCCGCCCCCAATCAGCGAGCTTGTAAGTAGAAAGAACACCGATACAATTTACCACCTCCCCCTCCTTCTTCCTCCGCTTACACTTGCTTCTTTCCTCTTCCTCCCATCCCCCGTCTCTGTCAAAAGTATACGCCATGTCTTCCAAGGGTGAGTAATTTCCTGTGTCGCCGTCACACCATGTCACTTAACAGAAGCTGAACGTCGTCGCCCTGCTTTACAATGTAACAGCTATCCGCGAATACGATGCTAAGCTACTAGTCAACTACTGGTTGCCTCGAGCTCCTCTAGCTCACTCATCCTTACAGGTGTCTGATAAATTCGACGCACCTGCTCCACGAGTCGCTCAGATTTCTTGGGATCCTACTTCAAATACCATCACACCCGACTCCGCTTTGCCATCTTGGGTTCATAATACAAAACTTGTCGCTAAGCCAGATCAACTGATCAAGCGAAGAGGCAAGGCTGGTCTACTGAAGCTGAATGCTGACTGGCCTGATGCGAGAGCTTGGATCGCTGAGCGAGCAGGAAAGCCACAGAAGGTGAGTCACTACTAGAATATATCCAACACGGGGTAATTCTGAGCAGCTCAGACTGACCATGCTATCTTCACTCCAGGTCGAAAGTGTCACTGGAACCTTGAACAACTTCATCGTCGAGCCATTCGTTCCCCATCCCGCCAATACAGAGTTCTACGTCTGCATCAACTCGGCGAGAGAAGGCGACTATATTCTCTTCACACACGAAGGCGGTGTCGATGTCGGTGATGTCGACGCAAAGGCTCTCAAGCTTCTAATCCCTGCCAACCCAGACGACAAATTCCCCTCACGATCAGAATGGACTAGCTCACTCTTGACTGGTGTGACGGATCCTACCAAAAAGGAACTCTTGACTGACTTCCTGATTCGCCTATATAGTGTCTACGTGGACTTGCACTTTGCTTACCTCGAAATCAACCCTCTTGTCTGCATGGACGATGGCACAATCACCTACTTGGACATGGCTGCCAAGCTAGACCAGACTGCTGATTTTATTTGTGGCCCCAAGTGGTCGATTGCTAGAGATACCTCGCTCTTTTCGGATGCCGTCATGGTGGCGCCCATTGGAGGAGCGACCAAAGGAGAAGACCGTGGTCCTCCCATGGTCTGGCCTGCTCCTTTCGGACGAGATCTGACCAAGGAAGAAGCTTACATTGCAAGATTGGACAGCGGTACAGGTGCTTCCCTCAAGCTGACTGTTCTCAACCCTACCGGACGAATCTGGACCATGGTTGCTGGTGGTGGTGCTTCCGTCGTATACAGTGACGCCATTGCTGCTCATGGATTTGCCGATGAGCTGGCCAATTACGGAGAATATTCTGGTGCACCCACGGAAGGACAAACGTACGAATATGCAAAGACACTCTTGGACCTCATGACGAGAGGAGCAGTGAACCCAAAGGGAAAGCTGTTGATCATCGGAGGTGGAATTGCCAACTTCACCAACGTCGCCTCTACCTTCAAGGGCATCATTCGAGCTCTGCGACAATACAAGCAAGCACTTGCCACGTATGGAGTTCGCATCTTTGTTCGAAGAGGAGGTCCCAACTACCAAGAGGGTCTATCGGCCATGCGACTGCTCGGAGAAGATCTCGGAGTAGAGATTCAAGTCTTTGGACCTGAAACACACATTACCGACATTGTTCCCTTGGCGCTTGGCATCAAGACGACGGCTGATTTGGAGATTGCTAAGCCATCGATTGCTTCCGGCGCTACGACTCCCCACAAAGGTCAATCGAACGGAAGTAGCAGCAGTGAACAGAAGCCCACCGGATCTGTCGACACGGAGACTGGCGCTCGTATTCAGCCTCAAGATTCGATTGTCCACTTCGACCCCGCCACTGGCATCACCCATCGACCAGATCATCTACCCTTTGACGAAAACACCCGATCGCTCGTCTACGGTCTTCAACCCAGGGCCATCCAAGGCATGCTCGACTTTGACTTCTCCTGCGGTCGAAAGACTCCTTCCGTGGCGGCCATGATCTACCCCTTTGGAGGTCATCACATCCAGAAGTTCTACTGGGGAACCAAGGAGACACTTCTTCCCGTGTACACCTCTGTTGCTGAAGCGGTCAAGAAGCACCCAGACGCCGATGTCGTTGTCAACTTTGCTTCTTCTCGATCTGTCTACGCTTCGGCACTCGAAATTCTCCAGCTTCCTCAGATCAGAGCGCTCGCTTTGATTGCAGAAGGTGTGCCTGAACGACACGCTCGTGAAATCTTGCACCGAGCCAAGGCCGCCGGTGTCCTCATCATTGGACCGGCTACCGTTGGTGGTATCAAGCCTGGCTGCTTCCGAATCGGTAACTCTGGTGGTATGATGGACAACATTCTCGCTTCGAAGTTGTACCGACCAGGTTCGGTCGGTTACGTCTCCAAGTCGGGTGGTATGTCAAACGAGCTGAACAACATGTTGTCGCTCACCACCAACGGCACGTACGAAGGTATCGCCATCGGAGGAGATCGATACCCCGGATCCACCTTCATCGATCACTTGCTACGATACGAGAAAGACCCAAGCTGTAAGCTGCTAGTCTTGCTGGGTGAAGTGGGAGGTGTAGAAGAGTACAGAGTTATCGAGGCCGTTCAACAAGGCATCATCAAGAAGCCAATCGTCGCCTGGGCTATCGGAACGTGCGCTAAGATGTTCACAACGGAAGTTCAATTCGGACACGCCGGTTCCATGGCCAATTCCGAGCTCGAGACGGCCTCTGCCAAGAACGATGCCATGAAGAAGGCAGGATTTTTGGTGCCAGAGACATTTGAAGATCTGCCCAACGTTCTTCGACAGGTGTACGAGAAGCTGGTGTCGCAAGGCGTCATCTCACCTCAACCGGACAGACCCCCGCCTTCGATACCCGTCGACTACAAGTGGGCTCAAGAGTTGGGCATGATCCGAAAGCCCGCCGCCTTCATCTCGACCATCTCCGACGAAAGAGGTTCCGAGTTGATGTACTCTGGTGTCAAGATCTCCGAGGTGTTTGAGTCGGAAATGGGCATCGGAGGTGTCATTTCGCTGCTCTGGTTCAAGCGAAGACTGCCGACAGCATACACTAAGTTTATCGAGACGGCCATCATGCTTTGTGCTGATCACGGTCCTGCCGTTTCGGGTGCCATGAACACCATCATTACCAGTCGTGCCGGAAAGGACCTGGTCAGCTCTCTCGTCTCTGGTCTACTGACGATTGGAGACCGATTTGGAGGTGCTCTGGACGGAGCTGCCAAGACGTTCTCCTCTGGTTTGGACCGCGGTCTGACTGCTCGAGAGTTGGTAGACGAAGCTCGAAGACAGAGTATCCTCTTGCCCGGTATTGGCCACAAGATCAAGTCAGTCACCAACCCGGACTACCGTGTTCAAGTCGTAAAGGAGTTTGTCCAGAAGACTTTCGAAAGCCATCCGCTGTTGGACTACGCCCTTGCGGTAGAACGAGTCACGACACAAAAGAAGGACACTCTGATCTTGAACGTCGATGGTTGCATTGCCGTCTGCTTCGTAGACATGCTGAGGAACTCTGGATGCTTCACTCGAGAGGAAGCCGACGAATACATCAGCATCGGTGGTCTCAACGGTATCTTTGTGCTCGCCCGAAGTATCGGTTTCATCGGTCATCACCTCGATCAGAAGCGACTCAAGGCTCCCCTGTACCGTCACCCTGCTGACGATATCTTCATCGACCTCACCACGCCTGCTCGTGTCACCGTCGATGGACGCCTTGCTTCTAAGTAGAACACAGTAGCCCGCTCTACCCCTCCTTCTCTTCCCCTTGATCTACAAATATTTCAAGGATGATGTCATTCTAGTCTCCTCCTCCAATTGATTCTGTACACAGTAGACGAAGCCTCCGTTCCCTTCATAATATACTCGATACTAAATGAGCCCGCCCTTGCAATGGTCTTTGTCTGCTGCTTCTCCAAACTAGGGTGATCCGTGCGCCAGTTAGATAGAGAAGACCCGAGATGCAACTTTTAGTGTGTGTCCTTGCTGTTCATGCGACTTTCCCTCTGGAAAAGGCATCATGATTTGCCCTTTCACGCCTGCTGAGGTGCTTGGACAGCTGACGTTGGAAGAGAAGATTGCTCTGCTGGCCGGATCTGATCTGCGGAGGACGGCTGCCGTTCCTCGTGTCTCCATACCGTACATCAAACTCACAGACGGGCCCAATGGAGCAAGAGGCGGAGGAGATTTCAACAATTCTCATCCGTCAGCCTTGTTTCCCTCGCCTTCGTGTCTTGGTGCGACATGGGATAGATCACTGGCAGAGGACATGGGAGCGGGTATAGCAGAAGATGGCATCAAGAAGCAATGTCATGTCATCTTAGGACCTACGATCAACATTCAAAGAGACCCTCGAGCTGGAAGGTACTTTGAATCCTACTCGGAAGATCCCTGCTTGACGGGAGAATTGGGTGCGTCTTGGATAAAGGGATGTCAAAGGAAAGGGACTGCAGCAACGATGAAGCATTTTGTGGGGAATGAAAGTGAGACTGATAGAAGAAACGTTTCGAGTAACATACCACTAGAGGCGCTAAGGGAAGTCTACCTCGAGCCTTTTCGAAGGATCATGAAGGTCCTTCACATGCAAAAGACTTCTCTGGGAGATCCATTCAACAATCAACCGGCGTGTGTTATGACTGCGTATAATCGACTTAATGGAATATCCAGTAGTGAGAACGAATTTACCTTGCAGGATATCTTGAAGAAGGAGTGGGGCTTCAAAGGATTAATCATGTCTGATTGGTTTGCTTTGCATGCACACGGCATCAAGGCGACAGACTTGGAGATGCCTGGACCGACGTTGTATCGGAAAGAAGCAGACATCAAGGACGTCCTCGCCAAGGGAGAGATTTCGGAAGACGACGTAGACAATCGAGTGATCAAAGTTCTCGAGTTGATTGAGAAGGTGGCACCGTTGGGGTATCGGCGCTCCCCTTCAGAGGAAAAGGAAGACAGTGTGGACCTTGTCAAAGTCAGCCAGACGATTCGAAGGATTGGCGCAGAGGGTGCAGTCTTGTTGAAGAATGACGATGAAATACTTCCGGTGATACCAAGGCGTGGACTGCGGATTGCATGCATTGGTAGACCATGGGTGCAAGCGATTCAGAGTGGTGGTGGGAGTGCGAATCTCACACCACAGCAAGTAGTGCAGCCATTGGAAGCGTTCACCAGAGCTCTGAAGGAGGAGGATGTCACAATCGATCATCATGACGGCTGCGACATTCACAACTTCCTCCCGATCCTCGCAGCAAAGACCGTCGTCGAATACTTTGAAGGTAGGACAGTAGGACAGGGGAAGCTACTTGGGTCGAGAACACTGAACCAAAGCGAAGTTGGACCCAGTGATGAGAAGCCAAAGGGACTACAGCCGAACAATTTCTGGATTCGAGCTCGTTTCGAGGTTACGTCAGAACATGATGGGAATCATACCTTTGCCCCGATCTGTCTTGGATCACTCGTCGTTACATCAGATCGAGGGGAAAGGTGGGATTACGAGGGAGAATCGGATCTATTCGAGTATTTTTTGAATCCGGTGAAGTTGTGGAAGCCTCTGCCGATCAAGATGAAACAGAATGAAAAGGTGGCAATGGTGGTGGACTACCTTCCACAGCGGCTTGACAAGTCCATTGAGGCATCACTCGCAAGTGGCTTCAAGGTCGGATTTGAGTACCAAAAGGATGAGGAAGACGAGATTAGACAGGCGACAAAGGCGGCCAAAGAGGCAGATATCGTCTTGGTCATGACGGCTACCGGGAAGGACTGGGAATCAGAGGGCTTTGACCGACATACGATTGCGCTACCCCGGAAGCAAAACGAACTAGTCGATCAAATCAGCAAAGTTCAACCCAATGTAGTGGTCCTGAACATTACGGGGAGCGTGGTGCAGATGCCATGGAAAAATCGAGTGAAGGGCATCGTGCAGTGCTGGTTTGGAGGGCAAGAAGGCGGTGAAGCACTCGTCGATGTTGTGCTGGGAAGAGGGCGTGCTCCGGCCAGTGGGAAATTAGCGAGCACTTGGCCAAATCGAATAGAAGATCATCCCTCCGGCAACGACGCTGCCTACTTTCCGGGGATTCAGAAGCAGGATGGCCTGAATGTCGACTACATCGAGTCACGATTGGTGGGGTACAAGCATTACAACACTCAGTCGAGATCTGTTCAGCCTGCCTTCTACTTTGGACAAGGAATGGGAGGATATACAACCTTTGAAGCTCGATTGGACAGTATAAAGGGGTCTTGCAACAGTCGCGAAGAGGAGTATGTCATTACTGTACAGGTCAAGAATACAGGCAAGAGGCCGGGGAAGTTTGTCATTCAGATATATGTGGAGCCGGAAAGCAAAGCAGAGGGGCGGCCTGTACAGAGGGTGAGTACAAATCGACGAGTTGGTGGTGGTTGTAGTAGACGATATGAAAAGGCTGACCGTGTCGCCGTTGGAACAGCTCGGCGCATTCGAGACAGTACACCTGGAAGCAGGCAAGGACGAGAGCATCGACCTGAGCCTCGACGGTGACGCATTCAGCGAGTGGCAAGAAAAGGAACAATACTGGCGCGTCGAAGCAGGACGATACACGATCGCTCTTGCCAATGACGCCTCGATGAGGGCAGAGGCTGTGTTTGGTACCGAGCAAGTCGAGATCACACGATCCTGGACTTGGGAGGGCCTGGGCGTCTGAAGTGTCGCGCTATGAACGCCGATTCACAGATACTGGAGCACGGGAAGCTGCCAAGTGGATGGAGAGACCTGGATCTTCTTTCGCTGTAGCTGCGGCGCAAAGAGACCGTTGGACTGCAGCTGATTCCAAGAGACGCCCAACGAGATGGCTTCCTCGATTGCTTTTATTCGCTGCGACTCCATCTCTTCCTCTTCTCGGTTCGTCTCCTTCCACACGAACTCTGCCTTTTCCGTCATACTCTTCTCAAAGGATTGCAACGCAGTCGTCAATTCTTTCGCACGACGGTGATACTTTTCCGTCAATGGTCCTCCACCGATCCTAGCAAAGTGCAACAAGATATTCCCCACATCCTTCTGTATTCTTTGCAATTTACCATCAAGCAACTTCTGGATCGATTCAAAGATGTAATCCTCCTCAAAGATACTACCTTTCTTTCCCGTGGCTGCTTTTTTGATGTCTTTCTTCTTGCTCTTTCGAGTTCGATTCGTCGCCATGGTAAACGCCGACATGGTACTTCCCGGCCCTCCTCCTGCTGCTCCTCCTCCTCCAAGGCCGCCGTTTCTGGTAAAGGCACTATAGCGAGTGAATCTGGAAAACATGGTGAATGCCTGACTCAGCGTTTCGTCCAGCTGTTCACCGTTGGCATCCACATCAGGGTAGTACTCTTCCGGATTCTCCTTCTTCTTCTTGTTCAATTCCTCCAGTCGAACGAACTGCTTGTGACCTTGATCAGACATTTCTCCAATTTCTTCTAGTAGCGTCTCACTATTCTCCATCAGCGAAGGCCGAACATGCGTTTCGAGTAGATCCAGTCGATTGTGCAGCGAGACGATCCTCTTGGCCTCCACGTAGTCCATGTCTTTGCACAGGTACGTCACGCCTTCTTCCACATCCTGCAAGTAGTCGATGCAGACAGTCGCCGCCTCTACGTTCCTGCCGTAGTTGCCAAGACTGGTAGCCACTCGCCTTGCCAGTACGATGATGTCTCCTTTGATGTCCTTTTGAGAAGCTGCAATCTCAAACGCCTCCCTCCATGAACCCGCCTTTACATTGGCGTCGATGGCTTTGCGGTGCTTGTCACACAAGACGAACAGTATCCCTGCTTCTTTGAATCGATGCTGCTCCTGTAGCCAGTCACCGTACATCTCTTGAATTACTTTGAGGCGAGAAGGATTGCCTGTGTACTCTCGGAGTGCATCGGAGTACAGTTCATGCTCAAGGACGAACTGGCAAGACTGGTCAAAATATGCCTCGCCTGCCTTGACGATCCAGCCCAGTGCCTTACTCCAGCGCTTCAAGATCTCGTCAATCCTGAACCGCTGCATCTCTACCGGTTGGATGTTCCTCAATTCACGCAAGAACGGAAGATACTCTCGCGGATCTTTGCGAGGACTGTGCTGTGCCACTAACAATGGCAGCGTAAAGTCGTACATTCCCAGGGCAGCATCGAAGAGCTTGTCTGCGTCCGTCAGGAAGATGACGTACTTGCAAGCCTCATCAGCCATGGCCGTGTCTCCTTGCTTGAGTTTCTGCAGCAGCGTCAGTCCGGATTCATAGTCTGGGGGCGATTTTCGGATATATGTAGTGAGGATGGAATTGATGTACTTGCTGGACTCGTTCATCCCCTCCAACTCAACTCGAATCGAGTCACAGATGGCGTTCACTTTGTTCGTGTGTGGTGGTTCTGCTGTGCTGTTCTCGACCACCAAAGCTGCGCCAAGCGGCTTGTACAGCGTCTTTGTCACGTCCTCCTCTCGGAGGCTGGAGAGGAATAGGTTCAGGAATTCGACGTCTTGGACCTGCTTGACGAATAAACCGATGTTGGCCAGGAAGTCCACTCTGTTGTAGTCGACGAGCAAGTTCATGTCCAGTCGATGCGTTCGACAGATGCGGAAGGCTGCTCCGTACCTCTTGTGATCTAGATTTCGCTTGATCACTTCTAAGATCAGTGGTCGAGGCGCAATCGTTTCCAAGTTTCCTCTTGGCATCTGCAGCACAAGACTCATAGCACTCGGTACAGCAGTGACGATGCGAGAGCCTCTTTCTATCCTTCTGCCGAGCGAGACTGGTTCCGATGGAGGAGGAGCAGGAGAGACATCGTCATTTCCCACAGTCACAGGGGTCGGAACTGGCAAGAATCGAGCTTCGTGCGCGGCATTCGTCCACACGATGTTGTGATCGGTCATGGTGAATGACGTGGCATCCTTTGCTAGTAGTTGATGATTGAGGTACAGTCTACCATTGTCAGTCAGGCCTATCACTCTTGTGTTTGTGTTCTCGACTTCACCCTTTAGCACCATCAGACGGGGGAAGTAAGTCGGTAGGTTGACATTCTCTTCCAGCACGTTCCTCATTTGCTTCTCTTCGTGGATGTAGATCTGCCTCATTGGCTCAAAGGTCCCCCTGACGAAAGAAGAAGCGACGAGGGTCCTCCCTGTAGATCTTCCCAGAGCGAGTGACTTGCTCGTGACTTCTCCAATCTTCATCTGCGAGAGGTCTGCAGAGCTGCTGGCAACCACGAGTGTCTCTCTCCCTTCCGAAGCCAGGATGCCTACTGCAAATTGAGCAACGTCTTCCCGTCGTGACGCTGACACTGCAATTTGCCTTGCTGCGACGCCAAAGTCGAATTCATGTAAAAGCCTCGGCGTGGGCAGCTTCCTTCCGCCGATGGAGATCCTGCCATTCAAATTGCCCCATTCAAAGACATAGAGAGCCACTCGACTGGGATGGGAAAGGACAGCGAGCAGACCTGCACTCGTGCCTGCATTCAGGGAGACATCTGCCCATGCCAAATCAACTGGAACAGATCCTTCCGGCAGGTCCAGCGTCATACTGCACATCGGCGGAGGTATGTTCTGTATCCGAAAGGGCGTCAGAAGGATCTTGCTTCCATCAACGACAGCGGCACACGCAGCGTCATTGGGACTCCTGCTGATGGAAACACACGCCTCCATGATAAAGCTTCTCACAACGACGCTGCGGGTGGTGGCCATGTAGAAGTCGAAAGGTTGCTCGCTGTGCCATCGCATACAGGTCACTTGCGAATCTACCTCGATCTCTTGCTTGAGGTACCAGTGGTAATTGCCACTCGACCAAATCTGGACTTTGCTGTCCAACCAGATAGAGAGTAGTGTTCCATCGCAGTTCCAGGCAATCTCCCTCACCTTTGCCTTGCTATCCTTCAAAGGGAAGCCACCCTTTGGGAGCCCGTTTCTCTCAAAAAAGGCAAGATTGTGTCCGTCTTCTATCCTCTGTGTGGTTGCCATCAATATGCCGGTAGGTTTGAATGCCAGGACGTGTGAGACGCCAGTGGACTCCGGGTCTGATGTGGCGAGGAGGCTTCCTGTTTTGCTGAAAGTTCGTATGATACGATGGTGTGAAGATCCTTGTGCTTCGACGCTACTGACCACGAAGATGTTGGAATCACCTCTCCAACTGACCTTTGGTAGCAAGTCATCATCTTCCACCAAGGGTCCTCGGGATGATTTCTCCGTCTGTAATTGGGCTTCTGCGGCCGCAGCTGCCACTTGCTTCCCTTCTGATCCATGAAATTGCGTAGACTTGGAGCCCCAGCCAAGGGTGATAGGTCTCTCTTCCCCAAAATCGTCTGTCTGTAGTACCTCCTCCAACAACACTTCGAAGTCCCTTGTCATGATCAAAAGTGTAGAGCCCTTGGGACGACCATCCTCCGCTAGCTCTGCAGGTGTTTGCGCTGTGACAAGGATGAGAAGCTCTTCATCGGGACTCCATCTTGCTGCCAGGATCCCCTGCTCTACGGATCCGACTATTTCAGGCAGTGCAGGTCCGTCTTCGTCCCTCTCTTCACTGAGCGCCAACAGCGCAATGTCTCCTCCAGCACTAACGATGCACAGAGCAGGTTCATTATTGACGAACGAGCCTCCGTCGGAAAGGTGATCCAATGATACTATCTGTTGACTATCGTGTCGATTCGTTTCTCTTCGTGAAATGGGCGTTGAGAATGCCGCCAAATGGAGCTGGGCCGGAGTCAATTGCCACAGATCGAGATTGACCAACGTAGATGAGCTAGAAGAGATCGAGGAGGTGGTAGAGTAGATATTCGCTGTCTGTGGATCGATAGCTATCGCTCTGATGTGCGTCTTTGCTTCTTCTTTCTGTGCAGCCTGCAAGTCCAGCTCATGCCGGATAAGCGACGATACTCTAAGGTTTCTCATGTCGATGGGAGCGGCCACTTCAAGCCATCTGTCTGCCGGTGCTCTTCGGTGTGGAACTCTTTCCCTTCCTTCTCAAGATGTCCAAGCTCAAAATTCCAAGTTGCGCCTTCCAAAAAATCTGCCAAACGTGACGAGACTGTGTGGAGAAAGAGGAGCCGCGGCCCTTAACAAGGCGCTGAACTTGAGGTCTAGAGTGTGTGCGGAAAGGTGCGCTACCTCCGTCGTCGAGCAGCTCTCCTTCCCGCTTATCATCAACCTACACCTACTAAACACCCTCTATTTATCTCTGAGGAGGCTTGCAGGGTATGACTGGAGAGCGATGAGTAGTGTTGCTGAATTCGATCGCCCAGAGGCGGTGCTGCCGGGTCGAAATCCTGTCAGTGCACTCTTTGATGGGCTGAGACAGGTCGTGATAGCTACCTTGCATTTGGTGGCCGCCATAGTCCGTTTCAGCTCAGTGACAGTGCCGTCGACGCTGTACTCGTGAGTAGACCGTTATTTTGGAGATATGGGCTGAAGGAGGACAGGCAGCTCACAAGCCTCATTACCACAGCATACTACACTATTCTTTCACTTTGCAGCTCAATTTTCCCTCACTGTTCCTCCTCTTTGTCACGCTTCTCATAGCTGCTTTTGTCTGGGTGCGGTATCGCCATCTTAACAGGTACGAGCGACTTCGAGAAGTGCCCCTCACCAAAGACGAGGGATTCAACCTGCACCCTGACGTGGCACGGGCGGATGAAGACAGTGAGAGGGGCAACTTTCACAACTATCTCGATGAATTCCTGCAAGCCATCAGGATTTTTGGATTCCTCGAGAAACCGGTGAGTGGTGAAAGTAGTCGGGAAAGTAGGAAAGGAGTCAGCAGCTCTAACAATTCCATCTGACAGGTCTTCCACGAGCTAGCTCGTCATTTGCAGACGAGGAGGCTGATAGCGGGCGACAGCATCTCGTTAGACAGCGACTTCTCCTTTTACATTGTCGTCGATGGAAACGTTCAAGTTTTTGCACCTCTTCCTGGCGGAACGGAAGCTGAAAAGCGCTCAGATGCATTTGAGGATGACGAAAATACGGGCTATCAGCTGCTGAACGAGGTCGAGAGCGGAGGGACGTTGAGCAGTCTCTTTACTATCCTTAGCTTATTCACCGAAGATGTCAAGCTCGGATTCGGGGAGGACGATGCGAGCAACAAGGCCACTACACCTCTTCGGGACGTCTCACCTGGTGGTGATGGAGGAGCAGCAAGATGGGACGGTCTAAAGTCACACGGTAGCTCGGATGAAGCTCACCCCGCCTACTTTTCGCCAGTGGCTCCGCTTCCCCCTGGCTCGAGTCAATTGCAGCTCAACGCGGCCAGTCTTCGCAATGTGCCTAGTGCTGTAGGTACCTCTCCCTTGACTGAACGTCTAATGTCGCCTAGTGACTTTCTTGCTGGATCGAATGTGCGAAAAGCTCGATATTCGTCCTCCACCGACGACGAGCAGACTATCTATCAGGGCGATATGGAGAACCACGACTTGTTGCCGTCTGCTCAAGCGGCTGCACCGTTTCCTCACTTTACACCGCGTGTACCTTCCAACAGGCCAGAGTCTTTCACTTCACCACAGATGAGGGCCAGGACAGCATCGGTGGCTACGGACGGGAGACCAGCGACGCCTGGCTCCATTCTGAGTGGCTTCTCTGGCATGAATGGTCAAGGAAAGCCGAGTGATAGCATGCAGAAGGAGGGCGTGGGCACTATCGGTCGAGCGACTGTCGACACTACGCTCGCCGTCATCCCTGCGGAAGCATTCAAGAGACTCACCAAGAAGTTCCCAGACGCTGCAGCACACATCGTTCAGGTCATTCTCACTCGCCTGTCGAGGGTTACTTTCCACACGGCACACAAGTACCTTGGGCTGACAAAGGAGGTCATGAGGACGGAGAAGAGCATCAACGAGCTCGCCTGCTTCCCTTTACCTTCTGCATTTTACGAGCAAGGTGGTATGGAGCGACTTCGACAGAGGTTTCTACCTGAGCCGCTGAAGAAGCAAAAGGATGTAGCGGAGAGGGACGACTACTTCCAGTTTCACAGCAGAGACTCGACGTTTGAGCGAACTGATCGCAAGCAGAGTTCGTCGTCTACGTTGCATGGGAAGCTGAATGCCTCTTCCGGCTCGTCTGAGAAGACGCCTGTTCGAGCCAGGCCGCCTTCGACGCCGTGGGGACACCCCGACCCGCCTCTAAAGACACCTACCTCACGGATGTCAGTCGACCCTGGCGATCTATTCAGCATGACTGGCACCGACGGCTACGCAAGGAGGTCGAATTCGCCGTTTTCCGATATCGTGGGGTCATCAAAGGCATCCTCCAAGCGCTTCGACATGGCCAGAGACACGTCGGGCATGTTCGTTGCCTCACCACCGCTGCACTTCTCGCAAGGAAACGGAGCTGCCAAGACGAAGAACAAGCCAAATTACAAGTTGAAGTTGTCAAAAGACCTGGATGCCGAGCCTCTCTTTGCGGGTAGTGCGGCACTACAGGATTTCGACCTCAAGGACGCTGTCATGAATTGCATCGCCAAGAGTATCGGGCTGGCACAGGCGCTGTCGTCTCCCCTAGCAAGCAGACACACGTCACCGTCTTTGCATCCGCAGGAACACCTGCAGAGGAGCGTCTTTCGATCCGCTTTCAGCAGCTTGAGCATGCTGGATGCGGCGATGAACTACGACGACGAGAGCAGCATGACGGGTACCAGCTCAAACTTTGCTGGAATTCACCACGCTGAGCTAGAGAATGAAGTTGAGATTCGGTTCTTTGAAGCGGGCAGCATCCTTGCCAAGGCGGGTGACAGCCACGCTGGTCTGTTCTACATCATTGACGGATTCCTGGACGTTGTCGTACCCCCCGAAGATGACGGCCTCTCTAGTGCTGGAAAGGACAAGAAGACGCCTTCGAGTGGTGCAAAGACATTTGACAAGACAAAGGGAAGACCAGTGGGAGCGTCTCGAAAGGAGTCGTACATCAACGTCAAGAGCAAGACATCGACGGTGAATCGGGGTCCGTCTACAAAGGCAAAGAGGACCAGCATGGAATTCAACCGTGCAACACCTTCGACGTCCGCTCACATCGGCAACGCCCTCGACGGCACACACGACGGGAGAAAGGTCCAGAGCAAGCACCCGCTGCCTCCTTTGCCAAACGTGAAGGGGAATCTACAGAACGGCAAGGGTGGTAGTGGCGGTCGAGGAGAAGCGAACGACGAGTCTAAACGAGCACTCTTCACCGTGGGAAGAGGGGGCATTGCCGGCTACTTGAGCAGCTTGCTAGGCTCTGCCAGCTATGTGGACATTCGCGCAAAGACGGACACGTACGTCGGCTTCCTGCCTGCCAGGGCACTAGAGCGAGTCATGGAGAAGAGGCCGATTGTGCTGCTGACGCTGTGCAAGCGACTGCTCAGTCTTCTGTCGCCTTTGATCCTTCACATTGACTCTGCGTTGGACTGGCAACAGGTGAATGCAGGACAGGTCATCTATCGTCAGGGCGATTCCGCCGACAGCTTCTACATTGTCATTAATGGTCGACTGCGAGCTATCACGGAAAAGAGCGGCTCGGGTGTGGACGTGCTGGATGAGTATGGACAGGGAGACAGTGTCGGCGAGCTGGACGTCATTACCAATTCCGTGCGAGGAAAGACGCTCCATGCAATTCGTGACTCCGAGGTGGCCAAGATGCCTATGACGCTCTTCAACGCCATCTCTGTTCGACATCCAGCCATCACCATTCAGATCTCCCGCATCATAGCCAAGCGAGTTCGAGACGAGGTGAACAATTCGCAGCGAATGCACAACACAACACTGAACGCTCCCGTCAGCGGCTTGCCTGACTTGGGACGCAACAATCAGAATCTCAAGACGGTGGCCATTGTGCCCGTCACGAGAGGGGTGCCTATCGTGGAGTTTGCAAACCGACTGCAGCAAGCGTTTGAGGATACGATTGGGGGACCGACGGCGTTTCTGGATCAGAGCAGCGTCATGGGAATCCTTGGACGACATGCGTTCAATCGAATGGGCAAGTTGAAGCTCGCTGGATGGCTTGCTGAGCAGGAACAGATGTATCGACTGGTGCTGTACGTCGTCGACACGGCCGTCAGTAGTCCGTGGGCATCGACGTGTATCAAGCAGGCAGATTGTGTGCTGCTGGTGGGCTTTGGAGACGATCCGACGATGGGAGAGTATGAGAGGTTGCTACTTGGAATAAAGACAACGGCAAGAAAGGAGCTCGTCTTGCTTCATCCGGAGAGGAGCGTCCCGCCTGGCTCGACGAGGGAGTGGCTCAAGTCGAGACCGTGGATCAACGCTCACCATCATGTGGAATTGCCCGGCATCACTCGATCCAGCCACTCCTTTACCAACACCGTGGCTGACCCGACGGCCGTGAAGGCGCTTCGAACTCTGAAAGCCAAGCTGGAGACGTCCATTCAGCGCTACAAGGGAAAGAAGGGCAACATACCCGTCGGTCGACCTCATCACTTCAGCGACTTTGCTCGACTGGCAAGAAGGCTCTGCGGCAGGAGTATCGGTGTTGTTCTGGGTGGAGGAGGGGCGAGGGGATGTGCGCACGTCGGCTTCCTGCGAGCGTTGGAGGAGAAGGGCATACCGATCGACATGATTGGGGGAACGAGCATAGGAAGTATGGTGGGGGGACTGTACGCCAAGGAGGCAGAAGTCGTCAGCTCCTACGGTAGAGCGAAAAAGTACGCCGGCAGGACGGCCAGTCTGTGGAGGTTCATGCTCGACTTGACATACCCCTTCTGCAGCTATACCAGCGGGTTCGAGTTCAACAGAGGCGTCTTCAAGGCGATCGGCTCGACGCACATCGAGGACAACTGGATCTCCTTCTTCTGCGTCAGTACCAGTCTGACGACTTCCTCCCTCCGAGTGCATACGTCTGGGTATAGTTGGCGCTACATTCGAGCGAGTATGACGCTGGCAGGGCTGATCCCTCCCCTGGTCGACGACGGTGATATGTACGTCGATGGAGGGTACGTCGACAACCTGCCAGTCAGCACCATCTTTGCCATGGGAGCAAGGGACGTCTTTGCCGTCGATGTCGGAAGCGTGGACGACAACTCCCCACAGAGCTATGGTGACACGCTGTCGGGGTGGTGGGTCTTGATCAATCGGTGGAACCCGTGGAGCGATGCAGTCAACATCCCGTCCATGGCAGAGGTGCAAGGCAGACTCACCTACGTCTCCAGTGTGAAGACGCTAGAAGACGCCAAGAACACTCCCGGATGTCTCTACCTGCGAATGCCAGTCACGCAATTCTCCACGTTGCAGTTCGGCAGCTTCGATGAGATTCAAAAGATCGGATACGAAGCGGCAGTGAAGGCGTTGGACGAGTGGGGAAAGGAAGGGAAGCTGCCGAGTGCTTTCCATGCTGGCGACGACGGCGATGGCAAGAAACGAAGGGGAGGCGTGAGCGCTAGGAGGAACAGTGTCTGATGCGATCCATACGCAATGAAGTATAGTATGCGCAATAGATACACATTCTGAATTGAACTGTGACTCAGTCCAGGACATTGCACTTAGAAGGAGGTCGGCAGCATGTCAGTCGATGTATGTGTCATGTGTGTGTGCAATGAATGACATTCTAATTGAGCAGTACTAATACATGGCAATAGAAGACTCAGATCGTCTTCTCGCCTTCGCTGGTGGCCGGAGCTGAATTTGATGATGGCGTGGCGGGCCTGCTAGAAGTCTGCTGACCAGCCGCCCACTGCTTCTGCTTACTCGAAAGGAAGCTTCCGAAACTTCCCAGCGCACTCTTCATCTGCGTTCCTGCCTGCATCGCCGCCGCTGACGCCTGCTTTTGGAAATCAGAAGCGGCCTGCTGTTGTGCAGGCGTGAGGAAGCTGGCAGCACCTCCTCCGTCCTTGTGGTGATCCTCACTCGACGACGACGCAGCAGCAGAGACGTGGTAGACGCCCTTTGTCGGCGAGTGTGGTGTGCCTTCCTCTGTCTGTGCCTCCTGTTTGTTGATTTGCTCCCGGCGGTACTTTGCCAGCTGCTGCCCCCAATCATTGGCATACTTCCACGCCGTCTGACTGCCCGTGTTGATCGCCTGTCCCAGCTTCTCCCGTGTCGGTCCCAAATTCTTCGCCAGATGCTCATCGAGGTGCAAGTCGTAGATGCCGCTCGTCAGCCGCAACGAAACATCCTCCAGCGTGCTCGTCTTCCCTTCACATGGATGCTTGTGGTCGAATAGATCGAAGATCATGCTGTCCGTCGTCCTGTCCCACAAGGAAAAGGCGCGCGTCGTCTTGAATGCGGTGATGAACTCGTGTCCGAATGCATCCGTCGTGCTAGAGTCGGGAGCAATGATGGACACCTGCGCAGCCTCTCCCTTCAGCAGAAACTCGCCATACTTTATGCTCGACAACATCGAACAGATGTACTCTTCAAACTTCCCCCGGAGATAGTCGTCGCTGCCCAGGAACTGCATCGAGCTCGGTCGGCTTGGATCGGCGGCGTTCCAGGTATCGACGACGACGCCGACAATCTCGTCCATCCACTTACGATCAGCCGCGGTCAAGTTGACAATCTGCTGCAGCTTCGGGTCCAGGAACTCCAGACTCGAATGCTCCAAGTCGACAATGACGTCGATCGCACACTCCTTTTGCTGCTTGAAGATGCTGTTGGTCGTGCCGACGAGGTAGCTCTTGCTCTTGCTGGCCATGTCGATCTGCTGCAAGGGCAAGTAGGGCTGAAAGAAGGAGTCTTGGCCGAAGAGGTGCAAGGGCAGCCCCATGAACCGCATCAGGCTCTTGCGATCAGACGTCTTGAGCGACTCTGCCCGTTTCCGCTTCGAAGACTGCTTGTCCATCGCAGGCGAGCCGGCGTCCTCCAGCGAGAACAGGAGGTCGGGTATGAGAGAGATGAGGCTGTATTGATACGTGCACAACCTCTCCACCGGGTAGCCAAAGAACATGATCTTCTTCTGCAGCAGCAACAGCTTCAGCAGCATCAACGTCTTGAAGCGCCACTTGTAGATGAGCTCTCGTAGCGAAGTCCCCATGTACATGACCGTCTCCCTCTCCTGCATTGCCGTGCTGTATCGATCTTCCGCCGCCTTGGCTTCCTCTGCCGATGCTGTGGACTCCATCACACTCTGCACCTCCTTGACCCTCCCAACGCGAGCTGATCGCAGTCCCGCCTCGAGGGTAGCATGGAACTCAATTAGGATGTCCACATCCCCAAAGTTGGCCTGGGCGAAGAATGCTCTCGTCACCACCCCGAGCTTCTCCTTGATTGGACCAAAGACAGGGTCCCTCGCCAGCACTACTATCGCCTTCTGCACGGTACTTCTCGTAACCTCCTTTCCCTTGACAGTCAGCTGACTACTGGCGATCTGCCTGTTGCACGAGATACCAAAGATGGTCGCATTTGAGAGCGCCTTGCTGATCAGGTGAAAGTAGCAGAAATCTTCGTCTGATTGGTGGCTGCCATCGGGCAGAGCGAGAAAGGGCAGATTGGCACATAGCTCCTCATCTTCTAGCAACTCCTTTGGATGTGCGTACTCTACTTGTGGGCCGACGAGGTGGTTGAAGTCGACGACGGCGATTCCAATAATCACTGCATCGTCTGAAGAGGATTGATTCGACGAGCTGGGCGACTTGTGCTGTATCACTTCCTGGACCTGAGCTGGCAGGGTCAAGTCAGGCATGGCAGGTGTCGTCGCTCTGGAAGGCCGGCTTGAGTCGACTGAGTCCTGCTGCCAATCGGTGGAGGTAGGCAGCGGAGAGAGCGCGACGGAGTGGATGGATGCAGCGTCCGCTTCGACCTTCTCCCCACCATCGCTCATGTTGCCAATTCTACTATCACGAAGGAAGCTCCCTTGCTCCAAGCACGGAGAGGTGGATGGCGATCGATACGGCAGTTTCACCCCTGCGAACCGCTTTCTACTACTAGAATCGTTGGAATGTGTTGGTGTTGGGGGACACGTGAGCACGGGGGAGGTCGCGCCGGATCGAATCTCTAGTCGCTTTGGTTGGAACATGGGAGAGCAGCCATCCAGACGTAGCAGTACCTTCAATGGCCGGCACAGTAGTATCTCCCTTGTTTGTATCGGATGGGAAGAGGGAAAGGGTCGACCTTGAGCTTAGACCTGCATGGCAATCAGATACGTCGGAGTCGGCAAATTTTCCACATCGTGTAACGCACACTGTAGATACGAGACCTGTTTTGTATATCATCGTTGACGGCCACATATAAAAAGAGAAAAGCTACACAAGAAGTTCTAATCGGAAAAACGAAAGCGCAATTTGCCCGCCGCGTTTTGTTTGTTATCTAAGTGTAAATACAGGCGGACATTCCTTTCTTATCATAGACGTGAATAAGTAAGTACATCATCTAGTCACTTTTCGCTGCCTTCCGTAGATGTCATGACGATCATAATTCCACTTGCCAGTCAAGTATGAGAGATATGTAGGGTAGGTGAGATACACAGCGAGATGGGGAGAGAAATCACAGTCGGGAGGCGTTTGTGTGACTGCTGGTCAAGGGGGCCTCTTGTTGGAGAGGTTTAGACTTGGTAGCGTTCGTGTCGGCTGCCGTGACGCCTCGGATCACGTCGCTCATCTTCTCGGCAATGGCAATGACTGCGCTTGTGGGATGCCCACTAAGCTGAGCGGCAGCGACGGAAAGATCTACCACTCGCAAGTTCTCTACACCACGTACTCGACACTGCAAGTCGAGGACGGAGCTCTCTGCGTCCGGTCCAATGCACGCAGTGCCGACCGGGCTGGAAGAAAAGGGAAGACTCTTGTCAGTTCTCTTTACACTCGAAAGTTCCCAATTGCCTAGCAACTCACTGGTACAATGTGAAGGCAGTCTTGCCCATCCAGGCTCTAATCTGCTCGTCAGTGATGGCGTCCACGTTGGAGGAGGAATACGGCCAGAAGAAGGATTCTGGGTCATCATTCACTTCCACCGGTTCGAGGTACTTCTTTAGCGCCTCGCTTCGAATGATCTTTAAGCAAACTCGAATGCCGACAATCAAGGCTTTTCGGTCGTTATCATCTGCATCCGTCCAGTACTTTGGATCGATTATGGCCTTGTCAAAGACGTTGTTGCTAGCGAGAGTAATGGAACCTTTGCTTTGAGGGCGTAGACCGATCGGTACGAGGGAGAAAACGTCTTCACCATTGGGAGGCTTCGTTGCTCCATGATCGGCATAGCACAACGGAGTCGCAATCAGCTCTACATCGCCAGAAACGGCTCCGGAGCTGTAGTCGATAGGCTTGTCGCCGCCCTTGATGGGGAAAGGAGGATCGGCCGATCGAATAAATGCAGCTGCCTCGCCGACATTGCTCGTAACAGGACCGCCGCCCGTCAACAACCATCGAGCAAGACTTGGAATTGCCTTGATGTCATTGCCAAGGTAGTCCAAAGTGTAGCCTGGTTTTGCTTTGCAGAGGAGTACCGATGTACAGAAGTGGTCTCGTAGGTTTTCACCGACTAGGGGGCTGTCTTTGATGACCTTGATACCATGCTTTTCCAATTCAGCTCGAGGTCCAATTCCACTCAACTTGAGCGTCTGTGGAGTGTTGATTGCACCACCACATAAGATGACTTCCTTCGCCGTTCGGACGTGATACTTTGGTCCGTCGCGAGTGCTCTGTATTTCTACACCAACAGCCGTCGTGCCCTCGAACAGAATCCTGGTGACGTAGATGTTCACGGCGATGTCCAGATTCTTTCGATTGATCACATCTTGCGTCAAGTAGGCAGTGGCAGCGGAAGATCGTTGGCCCTTTCCGTCGATGAACGTCTGGAATCGAGTGGAGCCAAGAATCCCAGCAGGGGTATTGACATCGGCAATATTGGGAATCCCGACCTCCTCACAGGCACCCAGGAAGCCCTTCTCTCCAATCTCCGACAAGTAACTGTATCCAGTCTGCCACAATCCCGAATCGCCTCTGTGAGTCAAGTCGATTGTCGGTCGTTTCTTATTAGGTGTAAACTTCTCACTCCTTCGAATATAAGGTGCAATATCACTGTAGCCCCACCCTTTGCATCCGAGGTCTTTCTCCCATTCGTTGAAGTCTTCTTGACAAGTCTGGAACATCATTGCGTTCATGGAAGACGATCCACCGATCATCTTACCCCGAGGCCAGTACAATTCCCTATTGCGAACTTCCTTTTGAGGCGTGGTGTAATAGTCCCAGTCATTGACGCCGTGGAAGAGCTTGGAGAAAGTAAGAGGAATCTTGGTCTCGAGAATCCCTCTTTGATCACCACCAGCCTCGAGTACCAGAACGTGAACGTTTGGGTTTTCACTAAGTCTACTAGCCAGCACAGATCCAGCCGTTCCACATCCGATGATGACTGCGATGCAAGAGGTAGAATGTAGATTAGCAGCCAGATTTCTTTCCCAAGACAATAGAGTATGGACTCACCATAGTCGTAACTTCTGGCGTTGGAAGCAATCGAAGCTCCTTTTGCTTCAGTAGCATACACCGAAGGGTGAGTCAAGAAGCTTTTGTTGCCAAATCCAAAGACCATGACGAGTAAAGAAAAGGCTTTGGAGAGGGGGAAAGTGGTGTGAGGAGTGATGGATGGAAGGGGGAGATCAGGGTGTGGATATCGAGGGCGAACAGTTTGTGGGGGGGGGGACTACCAATCTGTATCTGCCTTTACGGAAGCTTTACTCTAGCGCTACAGGTAACACTTCCCCAAGAATGCAGCATCACCTACACACACGCCTCCAGGTTGTGTACTGAAGTGCACTTTACCCCGCAATCTTTATGTTCATTTTTCTAATGGAGGAGCCAGGCTAGTGCATTGTTTCTTATTCATTCATAATTAAGCTATTTCTTGTAAATACAAAGCGAACCTTAGCCGCCTCTGGTACTTAGACCAAAAAGTAGTGAAATGGAGCACACGCGCTTAATCGAAAATCTTAACAAAAGGGTCAGGCAACCTTCTCCCTCCGGGACTGGATTGGAAAAACTTTGCCGGTCGTGCCTTTTGGTCGTTTGCAACTTGGTCCACTCGATGGAAAGTGGATTTATGTGATGGCCCGAGCGCATTCTTCTAACTCCTTCCTTGCTCTCCAGCATTTCGAAGTCAGCGTCTTCTCCACAGTAACTTGATATACGTGCCTAGTCGAGTCTTGCTCACGCATTAGCCACCGTCTTCTTGTGTCCTCAGGAAGGTCAGCGCAGCGACACACAGTGCATTGATGCCCGTCTCCATGGTAGGATGTATGACGGGTGCGAAAGATGATGAGTGGTTCATCGGGATGTCCTGGATCAGTCGCTTCTCCCTTGCCTTTTGATCCCACATCTTTTCGTCGACGCCGCCAAAGTGCCAGAATACGTACGGTCTATGCTGGGAGGTCGCCAAGATCGGGAAATCCTCGGCGACCGTGGTGATGGGGATGTTTGCATCGAACTTCTTCTCGAAGAATCTGGAGAACGATGACGCTATCTTGGCCGTGGCCGGCTCTTCATTGAACGTCACTGGGAACCTTCTCGAGGGCGTGAACACGGGTCTCTGCGGGGCTCCACTGGCCTCGCACTCTGCCTCGACGATCCTCCTCACAGACGCCAGCAGCCTTTCCCTGCTCTCCGGTGAGACACTTCGAAAGTCGACGCCGATCTCTGCATCGTCGGCGATCACGTTCTCCGTCTGACCAGCGCGTATGCTTCCCACTGTGACGACAGCAACGTCGTTTGGGTCAATCTCCCTGCTGACGATGCCTTGCAGTCGCACAACGATGTGAGCAGCCAGAAGTGCTGGATCGTTCGTTCGATGGGGTTGCGATCCATGTCCTCCTCGCCCAAACACCTTTATTTTCATGCTGTCTGCCGCGGCCATGAGTGTCCCCATCCTCAGACCAACATTTCCTGCTCGCATAGCCATGACATGCTGCCCAAGGACATAGTCAGGCACGGGAATCTTGTCGTACAGTCCATCGTCGACCATGGCTTGAGCGCCAGTCCCTCTTTCCTCGGCTGGCTGGAAAAGCACGATCAGAGTTCCGCTCCAGTGCGCCCGCATCTTGACTAGAGTCTCTGCACACGCCAAGAGGCAGACCATGTGCATGTCATGGCCGCAGGCATGCATGACAGGCTTCACAATGCCATCCGTGTCACGGGCTACCACACTGCTGGCGTACGGCAGTGCTGTCTTCTCGAGGATCGGCAAGGCGTCCATGTCAGAGCGCAGCATGACGATATCGCCAGATCCATTCTCAAAGACAGCAGCCAGTCCGTGCCCGCCGATGTCAGTGTGGATGACAAAAGACTGGAGACTGGAGAGATGCACTGCGATGGTGTGCGAGGTCTCCTTTTCTTGATTGGAGAGTTCTGGATGGGAGTGCAAGTGCTTGTAGAGGGCTTCATAGCGAGCGATATCTACTTTGGTCTTTGCCAGTCTTTCGAGGACATCATCTTCTGGCATCGTCGTAATAGCTAGACAGCCCTGTCTCTTTCACTGTGAGTATCGACACGATATCACGCCTGTGCACGGAGTCATAAGGTATACTCAGGGCGGGAAGCGACGTCTTCATATGCACTGAGAATTGTATTTAAAAACTTCAAGAATTCATTCTAGATCTGGAGGCTTCTAATCAAGAGAAGTCCGACGCTAGGCTATGTGATAGGTATAGCAGGTCAGTTCAGCTTACATAATCCTTGTACAACTACACATCTAAACACGTGGATACAAGCCACAACTTCGGACCCCTGTCGATGATCTTCATCCGGAAGCAAACACATTGTTGTTCCCATATGAATTCGACGCTTGCGTGCATTACAGAATATATTTGAAATCATTAAAAATCATTTCGCCTGTCATATTAACACTTATCGAATCGGGGCGCACGCTTGAAACCCCCGTTGTCTTGTAATCTTATTTTTGTGTTTGACATTTGACTCAGACTTTCCGTTCTTTTGTTTTAATTCTCCCCGTCCAAATGAGGCAACTGACCCGTAGGTTACACAACCGTCCAGCTTAGACGCCACTTTCTTGTGCTACGCCGAAAGAGGGAGTCCATATTGATAGTCACTTACCGTAACAATTGACTTTAGGACCCGAGAACTGAATAGTGCGTTTGATTGCAAGACTTTGATTCACTTTGTTTGCAAAAGAAAGTTGGGAAGACGTAGTAGTAGTAGGGATTAAGTTTCGGAGTCTAGGCTTGGATCTGCATTTTCTTCTTGACGGCTGTCTCGCTCATACCGTCGCGGGCAGAGAAAGCCATCGATGTCGCATCGGGAGCGCGGGGTGGGATGATCCTGAGATGTAGTACACCGAGCACACCAAGTACATAAGGCAGGGGAAGGAGGGTCCGTCAAGGATGCTTTGTTAATTATCCCCCTTCCTCCCTCAAGCAGTCTCTCCAAGCGGCTCCCTCAAGCGATCTCCTCAAGTACCTCCTCAAGCAACCTCCTCAAGCGACATCCTCAAGCAAACTCCTCCTCAAGGCACCTCCCCCCTCGAAAATCACCGCAATGCTCGCCAACAAGTTCTTGAGTTCCGTGGCGCAAGTCCTCGTGCTTGCTGCCGTCACCCTAGCCGCTGTTGTGCCCACAAAGACCGACAATGATCTGGCCGCCCGGAATCTGCTGTCTGCCTTGTCGCCGCCACTCGGCTACAACTTTGCCTGGTTCGCCTTGGGTGCTCGCCTGACCATGCTCCCGGGAGGACCGTCGCAGTACACCTACATGACTCGTCTCACCCTCGACAAGACTGCTCGAATTGCAACACCGGCACATATCACTGCCTGTGCCGCTTCCTGTAATGCACTACTGAATTGCGCCATGGCGAACGTTGTGCAATTCACCCCCGGCACCAACACAGAAGGCAACATCATCTGCTCCTTGTACAACGCGCCTGCCAATGTAAAGTATGCATACGGTCGAAATGATGGCGACAACAGTATGGGAAGCGTTCAGGTGTCCTACGAGATCGACAAAGTATTCGACTCCTGGGTCTGGCAGTCGACACCCGGAACAATGTGTTCAGAGGGCACACAAACAGGCTACTCGCTCAACGCTCACCAAGGCAGCACCGACGTGGTGATCAACTTCGAAGACGGCGGTGTCTGCTACGACTACGCAAGTTGCTACCAGAACAACAGGGCATTCAACATGGGCACACCCTTCACGGCAGCTACGTTTGCTTCCCAGAACATCGTAAGCAAGCTGTCCAACTACTTTATCACGACGAGAACAAACAGCGCCAACCCCTTTGCAGCGGCGTCCTATGCCTGGCTACCGTACTGCACGGGTGACTTGCACTCTGGAAACGCCTCCGTCATCTACTCCCCTAACACCGTACCAACCCACCACCACGGCTACCTCAACAGTCAAGCCGTCATGCTCGCAGTCAAAGCAGCTCTTCCCAACACGAAGCGCGTCTGGATCACCGGCTCGAGTGCAGGCGGATTCGGTGCCATCTTGCAGTACCAACAAGCCGTCGCCATCTTTGGTCCCAACGTTCGTGTGGACATGATCGTGGATTCCGCCGAAGCATACGGAAATAACATCTTCTACCCATCCCTCAACATGATCCTGCCTTCCACCGTGTCGTGTCCCACCTGTAATCTGTCCAACTTCGACTCCATCCTACCTGGATATGCAGCTGCCACACCAACCAGTCGATTCGCCGCATTCAGCTTCCAAAGTGACAGCACCTTACCCGGTTACGAAGGTGTCACGCAGGACGCCATGGATGCAGAAGTAGCCTCCACCTTTACCACTCTCAACACCTACTCCAACGCAAAGACGTTCATTCAGCCTGGGTCTGGCCATATCGTGATCAGTACGCCCGGCACGGCCAACAACGGAGTCACGGCAGCCTCGTTCCTGCAGCTCATGAAGAACGACAGCGCTGCTTGGGCAGCCGGTATTTAGGCATCCCTCCACCATAACCTCCTTTCATTCACTTGCTCTTTACTGCTCTTCTTTGTTCTTCTCCTCTGTAACATATTCTTCTGGATGCGGATAGACGCCCATTCATCGTAGTGCTTCGAGTGGGATCCTGTACCTTTATCACTTGTCACCGTCACACTGTCATCAATGCCCTATTAAAATTAATAGATTAATACTTAGAATAAAATTACAGGATAGCAAAAAGTTACCGGACCTACGCCGCCTCTTCACCAAGATACGCTCGAATGTGCCTTTGATCGTGGAGTCGTTTGAGATTATCATAGCCAGGCAGATCGATCTCGCCCACTAAATCCCTTGCCAACGCTCTGAATCGATCCAGTTGCCTCACAAACGTGATGATGGCCATGACGGCAGCAGTGTGTCTCATAAATTGAGGATCAAGCATGGCTTTCAGCGTCAAAAGATCTTCTTCTGTTCCTGCTTTCGCCTGTAGCAATCGCTCTGTTTCTTTCGCTTTTGCTTCGTTGAGGATCATGCTCTCCAAAAGAAGGGTAGAGGCGTGCGGTAGTGGTTGCGCAGTACGTAGAGCACTTGCCAACAAGTTCAACGTCATGCTAATCTCACTGATCGTCTTGGGGTTGAGGATCGCAGTGGTGTGAAGCATTCTCTGCCTCCAATCCACATCCAGTCCCGTGATCGCACTTGCTATTTGTGAAATAGACTCCAGCAATCGTGCATGAACATGGAGGAGTTCAATGTACTTGTCTTTGGGCCACGTCCCGATGAAAGCAACGTCGAATGAAGCTAGATTGACATCTCTGTTGAGTCCGCCCAACACCCCTTGTGCATTGATGAAGCGAGACCGTAGCACGGTGTGGAGCTTTTCCTGACGATCACTTCTCTTGTCGTGATCATCCACCTCCAGTACGATCCAGCTTTCGACTATAAGCGCATACAATTGCGCAACCTCGTCTGTGATTCTAGCAAAGCCCATTCGAACTTGTTGTCGAGTACTGGGCGGCGCCGGGAAGATGGTCACCGCAAAAGCCGCCACCATACCGATGATCACCAGCAGAGCCCTCTTCCAAGCTAGCGTGTATCCGACTCCACTGTTGGCGAGGACGGTCAAATGTGTGTTGATCCAACTGTATCCTACACACAGAGCTGTTGTCACCCCTGTCATGATGGCGGGCAGCATGAGCGCCGGTGGTGCAAATATTCGCAGAAAGACGATTGGTAAGAACCCGAATGCGCACACGGCCGCCAATCCATAGGCATTTCCATCTGCAGCCAAGCCACAAGACATGTACCAATATAGCATGCCAAGAACCAAGCCCGTTAATGTTCCAGCTAATCTTCCCGTCAAGCTGAAGACCAATTCGCCCCCGGTCATTGCCATACCCGTCTGACACATGATGAGAGCCCAAAGACCACGATTGAGGTAGACAAAGTAAGCGGAGGAAGGCAAGACCGACGGGAGCCACACTGCAAATGACACCACAGCAAACCGAATCCCGTACACACTGGCAGGAGACCAGAAGAAGTGGTAGCACGAGGAGATGAATCGACCAAAGTGGTGCAAGGCTTTGGTGGGAGGCAGAGCGTCTGGATTGCGGCGCTGAGGTCTTCCGGCTCTTTCTTCCAGTGCAGTCTGACTGTCGATCGGCTCCTTCTTGTTCTCATCGCTGTCATCATCACCATCGCCATCGTCACTGTCATCATCCTGCTCGCCGTACTTGTTGAAGTTGGCCAAGACATCGGAAGCATCACCCGGTCCATTGCTCGACTTTCCACTAAACAAGATTGATCCAAGTTTGTGCAGACCTGTTGGGAACCAAAACCTGTTCTTGCTTCTCTTCTTCGCTAGTGCTAGGATAGCCGTGTGCGACTTCATCATTTCCTCTGCAAAGTTGGACAGATTGGCCATAAAGACGAGGCAGATATAGAGTGGTCTGGCCGTGTTCCGGAAGAGCATCTGAGATTCCTCGCTGAGATGAGCGTCTGGATGGGCAAAAAGGTACTTGTACGGCTCGAGGAGCTTCAAACGATCCTCGTTCATAAATGCATGATACGCTTCCTCCAACTCAACGTTGGTGACCTCCAACTGGTTGATCCAGGTGTCGTGGTTATAATTTCTCTTTTTCTTGACAGAGGCGTCGATCCAGCTTGCACTGCTCTCGAGGCAGGCATCCACTGCTTTCAGAGTCCGTCGCGATGCATCAATGAGAATCGGTAGCAGCGACTTAAGCTCGACGTTATGCTCAGCTTCCAACCTGTGCAGATGCCGTCGAAAGCTCAGGATCTGCAGGAGAATGTCATGAGTATCTCAGCACGACAACAGCAAAAAAGAAGAATAAACACGAAAGAAGAAAAAAAACACATACCGCATGGGTCTCGTTCAGGGCCACAGGACCAGATCTTTGTTCCTGATTATCGTCGCCTTCATGCTTTTCCAGCAAGTGGAAGAATGCATTCAATCCAAACATGCGAACGATCACCGTTCTGATCTCAGTGTAGATCTGCGCAAGATCTGCCGCATTCAGTCGTTCGTACGTTGCCTCTAGTTTAAGAAACGCTCTCTGGTCCCCCATCGCTTGTGCCAGTCCTACCACACCCAAATGCAATTGTCGGATCTTGGGTTCAATGTCTGCTTCGACTGCTTCTGGCTCCTCCTCCAGCATGCGTTCCAATGCCGACCGATGCAAGCCGACGGTCTGACGAGCCAAACCTAGCATTTTGACGAGGTTATACTGCCAGCTTGTGCTGAGCGATTCAGGAAAGACGATGAATTGACAAGCAGTCGAGATGGCAAGACTGCACCCAATAGGTATCAACAGAATAGTGGCCAGAGTATAGTCACCAAATGGAAAGAGTGGCCCATATGCGCACATGATGTCAACGATGATCAGAAAGAAGATGCCGGCAATCTTTAACTTGGGCAACTTGGCTTGAACTATGCCGGAAGCATATGCACCAAAGACGAGAAAGATTCCAAACACGGCAGTCGATCTCACGTCCAAGAAGCGTCCCTGAAAGATGATGACTTGAAATTGTGCCTCAGGATTCGTTGCAATGTATGAATATGTCGTCTCTAATTCTTGCTGCAAGATCACTTGATTACGAGCTCGTAGAGAGGCGGCCATAGCAGCACAAGACCAAGCCCAGCCTAGCAAGCTGCCCACGACGAGGGTAAAGTTGAGCATCAGGAAGATCGACAGTGGCATGTTGGCAGGTATCATAAACGTCAAGAGCATAGCAAAGAAGGCGGCCTATCCGGTTGCAGCGTGAGCATACTTGCACATTGACCCAAAAGAGTCACTCTGCATACACTCACCTGACCAAGTACATTTAGCGATGCTGTTGGAAGGATAAGGATGAGGGTAGACCATGAAGCTAGCCAGCATCGTAAGAGGACCTTGAGACTGCGGGTGTTTGAGAGATTCGAGGTGACCCAGGCGGGAATGATGGAGGGCGTGGGCGGCGGCGCCTTTTTCTTTTCCGCAGACTCTCTTGAAGAGGTGTCAGTATGTTGCTCACCTTGCGACGAAGAATCGTTTTGCCCTGCGTTGGCTTTCTCGTCCACGACCCGCTGTCTCATCTTGACGCCAAAGCACGGGAGCAGGCAGGGCGCACACTAGAAGTAGTAGATCAATCTAGAGATGTGTTGCGGGTGGTAATGGATCATGATCATTTTTACCAGGCGTGCGAAATAAACAGTAGCATCACTTACGTAATCAAGGGAACGGGTACAGAAGAAGCGTCGCTTGTGGGAAATCTTTGTTCATATGCAACGGAGATTAGATTCGCGCAGGGCAGGGGAAGATCGAGCGGCGTCGAAGGAGGTTCAGGAGGCGATCGTCATCTCATTCGAATGCGTCTTTCCACACGGGTCGGATCGCTTCAATCACTATGCGTACATTCAATATCTAATGGCCTTTCTGTCAGATCGCTCGTGAACGCTGACTCTTATAAGGGATAATCACTATGTGATCATATTCACCTTCCTCAGCGTCCCTTTCCTCACTACACTTTCCTAGAATATTCAGCATACAGGCGATGCTGGAAGTGTTCAGAAATCACAGTAAATGGACGACGATGTAAGAACGACGACAGTGTCTTCGGACAGCATCGATGACACACTCGTAGGAGAAGAGGAAGGAGAATCTGTTACGTGGCAGTACCTCTTCAAATCCAGCGATACGGCGGTGGAAAAAGGGTCGAAGTCGCTGGGTGGCTCTGTTGATTCTTCGATCGACTCGGCCCTCATATGCGTCGATCTGTCCATCACTGAAACTTGTCGAGTGTCCCGCACCATCCGCTTCGCCGATCGCAAATCTAGTCACGAAAAGCCGTCTTCTCTTTTATCGTCGTCTGATGGGACTATCATTGCAGAAGATGCAGATTGTACATGGAAAGTGGCCGGCTGGACTCGACAGGTGAATGACGGGGAGGTCACTGCGTCTACTCCGAAGAAGGTGCAATTTGCACTGGATGCGAACAAGAGACCAGCATCGCAGATTGATTTATCATCTTCGGATACCGAACCCGCACAAAACAACAAGAAGGGCTTCCGCTTCTGGATCATCTTCATCTCTCTCATGGCTGTGGCGGCTCTATCGGCAATCGACATGTCCATCATCAGTACGACGCTGCCCACCATCGTAAACGATCTGCCATCCTCAACGGTGTCTTCAACGTGGGTAACATCTGCCTTCCTACTGACCACGACTGTCTTCATGCCCTTCATGGGGAGTCTGGCCGATGTGATCGGACGAAGAGATTCCATGATCGTGTCGGTGGTCATCTTCCTCGGCGGCAGTGTTGTTGCCGCGCTCAGTAAGACGATGCTCGTTCTGGTCGTGGGCAGGGCCATTCAGGGCGTCGGTGGAGGTGGTATCCAAGCTATCTGCGAGATCATCATGTCAGATCTGACGTCTCTCAAGGAAAGAGGTCTCTACATCTCCTTGATCAGTACCGTCTTTGCCGCTTCCAGCCTTGCAGCTCCTGTACTAGGTGGATTGTTCAGTCAACATAATTGGCGATGGATATTCTGGATCAACCTTCCGATTGGTGGTGCGGCATTGGCGCTCATCATTCCATGCATGAAGTTAAAGACGCTCCAGATGCCTCTACGGGTGAAGATACACAAGATGGATCTAGTCGCTAACATGGTTCTCCTTGTCGCGACCACTGCACTTCTATTCGGGGTGACGGAAGGTGGAATCGTATATGCCTGGTCAGATTGGCACATCGTTCTGGCGCTGGTGGGAGGATCCGTCGGTCTCCTTTTCTTCTTTGCGCTGGAGTTCATTCCGAACCGTCTAGCAAGAGATCCAGTCCTGCCGCTGAAGCTGTTCAGGAATCGCACTTCGACCGCGTGCTTTGTCATGGCCTTCTTGCATGGTCTGATCGCTGCTGGTGAGCTGTACAATCTCCCCCTCTATTTTCAAGCGATCAAGAACGCATCACCGCTAAAGTCGGCGATCGACACCTTTGCCGCCACAGCGCCTGGACCAGTCTCTGCCATTCTTGCGGGAGTCTTGATGGTAAAGACGGGTCGATACATGGGACAAATTTGTGTCTGGTGGGCGTTGACTGCCGTCGGATGCGGACTCCTGTCCCTCCTAAAGATCGACACACCCGTCTGGGAATGGGTTCTTGTGCAGCTCGTGGCTGGATTTGGGATTGGTGGCCTCTTTGCCGTCATCTTAGCACCGATCCAAGCAAGCCTGCCCCTGGAGGAAATGACTCATGCCACTGCTGCCTTCACTTTCTGCAGGAGCTTCGGCAGTATGTGGGGTGTAGCTCTGGGTAGTAATGTCTTCATCGGTATTGTCAACACACAATTGAAACAAATCCCGGGAACAGAAGATATAGGCCTGCGTGGCTCCACAGCGATGGGCTTTGCAACGCTGATGAAAAACCTTCCACCGCCGCTGCTTGAGCCGGTTCGAGAAGCATATCAATATGCCATCAATCGGACATTCATCGCCTTCATTCCAATCGCAGTGTTGTCGTTCCTCATCAGCTTTCTTGTCAAGGAATTTCCTCTCCCGGATTTCACCAACGCCGAGCGCGGCATCGACGACTGTCCAGCTGTCGACATGGAGAAGAGCCAGTCGAGATGACTGTCTTCCAAGTGAAGCAAGATTTGAAGGAAAGAGGCAATCAGGCAGCACCTCTCACTCGCCGTGGATCCTGCTTGATGATCGTGGATGCTACTCGTCGTATGTGCGAGCAATAATCATCCGAGCGTAAGGCGATCTGGCTCGCAACGTGGGACCGTATCTCTTCAGAGCAAACGGGACCACAGCTAAGAGTCCAGCGAGAAAGCCAAGAAGGCTAGACGCCCATGGGTACGTCAGTGTTTGATACACTGCACTTTTCCAGTCAGCGCGAATGTTTCTTATCACCACCATGTATATATAGAATAGAAATCAAACTCACTCTGAGCAGCAAAGAGAGGAAACGCGGTGGCGAGCACGTTGCGTAAGAAGCTTTGGGCAGCAATGGCAGAGGAAGTGTACTCGCCGTAGCACTCGGAGAGGTAGGTAAAGACACTGACGTAGAAGAGATAGAGACCGGCCATGAGTAGTGCTGTTCCCATCTGTGGCACGATCCAATGAATGCTGCCCGGTTTGGCAGTCCAGGCATACCAGAAGAAGCCAGCAGTGAATGCAATCCCACCCACACACGCCTGATTGAGACGCTTTTCTGGAGCGGTCGGGATCGGTGCCGTGTACTGTTGCCAGATGAGGAAGACAAGGAAGCCAAGAAGAGATCCGACTGCTAGTCCTGTGAAAGCCAAACCCTGCGTACCAGACTCATTGACGAAGCCGTAAGGTTGAAAGACGAGGGGTATTGACTGCAGGAAGAGATATAGCGTGCCCCATGCGAATCCTATGTACAGGCAGATGGCAGTGGCGATGGGCTCTGTGAAGAGGAAGATGAGTGGGCGGACTGCCGAGATCTGGAGAGATTCCTGCACCCGTTGCACAAAGCTCAAGCGAGAGTAGTCTGGCTTTTCTTCGAAGTGCAGTCTCTGTCGAATCGTACTGGCTAGCGTCTCTCGATTGAAGACTGTCAGGACGAGTAGAGCAGATGGCGCCCCAGCAATGAGCATGGTCCAGTGAATCCAACGCCAATTAGCATGATTGCCGGTCCAGCTGAACACCATCGGCCCTATGGGTGTGCCAAAGAGTGCCGAGAGCGAGAAGAGCGCCATGGGAAGGACTCGCTCTTCTACCGCCCACAGGTCTGCAAGCGTTCCGCCAACCATCGTCGAGCCTACCGAGCCAGCCGCACCCATGATAAATCGGGACACCAGCACGGTCTCGACGTTCCTTGCGAGCGCCACCGGTAGCGAGAAGACTGGATTATCTCAAAATTTAGCAGAGGAGCTTGGTGTGCCTTCTTCCACGCATTCCTCAACAACACTCACGGAAGAAGATGGCATACGAAATGAGGTAGACGTACCGCCTCCCCTTTGCCTCTCCGACCGGCGCTAGTATGAGAGGGAAAGTGCCGACAGCGATCGTGAAAAACGATATTCCCGACACGACGAGCAGGTGTGAGGTGTGCAGATCTACCACCATCTCATCCTCTCCTATCGAATACGCCGACGCGGCAATACTGATCAGGCTCGACATGTAACAGGCTGCCAGAGTGATTGACCATTTCCTTCCTCTTGACCAGTTCAGAGGATTGGACTTGCTGCTCAACCACTCCTCCTCCTTTGGGAGAGCGCCAACTTCTGCCATGACTCCTCAGGGAAGAGAGTATCCTTCATTACGAAAGGAACTAGGTCTTATAAGCTACGTTGGGGAAGCTAGAGATCTCAGGAAGATCAGCTAGAATTAAAACTTCTCGATCGGCTTTAGAGGGCTAGGCGCGCCACTACGTAACAAATAGCCTATAGATCCGTGCGTGGTAGCTTAAGTTTGGAAGCACACCAAGACAGAACGTGTCTGTCGGTGTCTTGACATGACACGATAACTCCACTCTCAATGTTTGAATTACATCTTCAGGCCACAATCAACGCGTGTAAGGTAAGTCATCTGTAGTATATTTATTGTGCGAGAGTGGGACAATTACAGAAAGGAAAATGACACCAGCCGTCCTTGGAAGGTTTCTCGACCTAATTTGTCGGCTCGGCGGGACATCGGTAGTCCTTGTTGCAAACCCTTGCCAACTCGAGCGGATTGGTGATCCTGCTGCTGCCAGTCTTGAGGCCGCATCTTCGGAACTTGTTGTCGTCCTTTCGGTCGCACTGGTCAGGCTGTCCGTTGGGTCTGTACGACTGGATGCCTTGATAGCACGCCTCGCACGCTGTGTGGATGTAAAGTATCAGCGTAAATGGCCACCGCTCGCCTGCTCCTACCACGCCATCACTCACGAGCGGCAGTAAAGTACCACGACATGCTGGCGATCTCGTCGCCCTTTTTGCCTGTTCCTAGGAATCCTTGGGCGATGTCTCGATCGTAATTCTTGCCAGACAAGGATTTGAAGAGCGACTTGCTCACGAACAGATCAGAACAGTCAAAGGTGCTCGTCTTTTCGACACTGCCGCAAGTGTCCCAAAGCTGACCCTGAGCAACGACTCCACTGTCTGAGTTGGTGATGGAAATCCACCTGCCGCAACCCGGCTCCTTGTTCCCCTCGGCTTTGACCAAGCTAGAATCGGAGAGCCTGTGTTGATTCCGACGAGGAGGAGGAGGACGACGACTGATGAGGAGCTACTCTACGCTACTCAACAAAGACGGACCACTCACCATCCCTTGTTCACGCAGACAACAGGCATGTCGTCTGTGTATGCGCCACACGTTCCATTGCCAGGCTTGAGGTAGAAGTTCTTGTCGTCTGAAGTCAAAGGAGACACTCTTCCCTTCTGCTTGAATTGACGGAACTTCTCACAAGAGAGAGGATGACGAGGGTCGGCCTTCATTCCAGGTGGTGCAGTCTGACTCGGCACAGCTACAGCCAATTCGGAGTCGAAGATGCTGGCGGCATGGACAACAGCGCCAGAAGCGAGCAGGGCAATAGCGAGGAAGGAGGACGTGCAACGAGCGAGCATGTTGAGAGAGGCAGGGAAGAGGAAGGATGGGAGGAGAATAGGGGGAATTTTGTCACTACACCTTCCTACTATATATAACCATCTCCTCAGTCGACACTGTCTCCGCTCTTCCCTGCCCACCACCACTGCAGGCAAGACAAAATCACCGTAGCGGAGAGGAACGCGTCGACAACTCCCTGGACATACCATTCCGCTACGACTGATGGCCACATACACAGTGGCGCACTCACTCCGCCTTTGTGCTCCGTTCCGCGCAGCGACGCAGACTGCCCGACACAGTGACACCAATTGCAAGCCACACGAGCGTGTATCAGCAACCAGTCGGTGTTTCCGTGAGCTGAAGGGTATCAATCGTCTGAGCTGGAGAGGTCTACGAAGCATCGGCCCGCTTCAGCCACCTTTGTGCTCGCTTTTGTGTTTTGAGTAGTGGCTTTCACCTTTGTAGGCTTGGCACCATCTTGACACAACTGTTCTGAAAGACGTCGCTTTCTCTTTGTCCCCCTCTCCTCACTCTACTCACATCTACACCACTGCACCTTCGAGCACAACTCCTCCTTTAGGATGGTCGCTCTACTCTATTGTCTACTGACAGCCTTGCTAGCTTCGTGTACCGTCTTGTCTCCAGTCGCCGCTGGCAGCAAAGCGCACCACTCCACCTCCTGCGAATACCTGCGAGATGCAACGAAGCGTGGCGAGGTCCTTCCGATCAAGACGGACACGGATGTGCTATGGCTGACACCTGATCACAGTGCGTGTGGTACAGATCTGAGCTACAGGAACACCTCGAATGTAGCATGTGTGCATCCTGGGTGGTGAGTTGAAGAATGAAGAAGAAATAGGCGGCAAGTGGCATCCACACCCACACTACCTCTTTCTTCACAATGCCTTCACAGGCTGCAAGACTCGACGCTGGGACAGGAAAAGGGATGCTTCCGATGGATAGAATTGACCAATCCAGCCAACGGCAACACAGCTCATGCTCAAGTGACCGATCAATGCGGAGGCGACCCCACGATCAAGTGAGTTTCGATTGAAGCGGGCGACTTGGCGTGTGAAAATTCCAATTCTCCTCTTGTTTTCTCCTCCAGGTTCACCTGCCATTCCGTCTACGTTTCTGTGCAGGTGTTCAAGCAGCTGGCCGGTGTGAATGCAGACAAGGCGTTGAATGACGGTCGCATCGGGAATGACCTGGAGTGGCGCTTCATAAAGACACCATGTTGGGCGTGCAAGGGAGGTAGTCCTCCCGGCCATCTACCCAACGGCGAAAACGACAACTGTCTTGGTCGTGAGTGAGGAAGCAGGTAGGAGGAGCGCACGCCAGAGTCTTTACCTTCTATCTTACCATCCATGTCCACCTTCCTCCCGCCACAGACGACTTGGATGGCTTTCAACGATGCGGTCGAATGACGGGCAATCAGCGAGTCGTCGGACCTGCAGTCTCAAAGTACTGCAACAAAGAGTACTCGTGCCCTAAGCCCAAGACTCTGCGATGAAAGAGTTGCCGACGACCCATGACTCCGTACACAAGCTCGCTATCCCGTTCAAGCAGTTCCAGCGATGTTCATTTCACGTGCTTACGAATTACATGTTCCTATAGAGTGATGCTGTCATGTTCGAACATGGTCAGTCCGTGCCTTCATTATCATCAGTTCGAAGGGAAAGGACTCACAATCACAACTTCTGCTGAGCGCCAATCTCGAATCCATGATACAAGGTCGGCTTAAGATCAGTAAAGTTAGGAATGTCTCCAAAGACTTCTTCACCGTCCGCCGATGCTGCCTCGAAAGACTTCTTGTCTTTGAAGTAGAGAACAGCTTGAATGACATAGGGCGATTCATGAATGTTGAACTCCGTTACGTTCCATCGTTGCAGACCATGTTCTGCCCATTTCTTGGCCACCAAAGGCATGTGCGTCTTGAGGTAGTAATTGTTGTCGAAGCGAGCTCCCGGCGTGGAGGGGTATGCTACATTTACCACGTATGTCATGATGACAGGGGTTGGGGTGTTTTGTGCAGGTGGCGTTGCGATGGCAAAGACGATAGGCGAAGACAAAGAACAAAAGGAGGGGCTAGAAGCGTGAGACTTGCGAAGAGACGTGTGATGTGGTGTCTTCTCGTCTTTAAGGTTGAGTGGGGTCTCGGATAGATTTAGAGCTCGCTATTGTGGAGGGATGGGCCGGCAACCGTACCTTCAGGACCACATGGCCCGGCGAGGGTGGGTCCATCTTCCGCCTGGGGGGTCATGTGGCGCGACGAGGCTCGTTCGGCCGAGTAGTGCAGTAGCCAGAAGAGCTCTTGGAAGGGAAGTGGACGAGCCTGCAATTCCTCACTTGATCATGTGAGGTAAAGCAAAGGACTGTTCAGTCTCAGGATATTCTCACGTCAATCCAGGGTAGTCTCGCAGCATACAAAGGCGAAAAGAAGAGCTCTCTCTGTCTTCCTCTTCTTTTCCCTTTCCAGGCACAAGCAGGTCCTGGCCTGGCCTATCTCTAGAGTGATGTCCACGCCTATCTGCAATCTTATCATTGCAATATTGGGAAGCATACATGCCTTTACAGCGTCTCTCTTGGTCCTGCCTGATCTTGCCGAGGTGAAGCGATGCACTCTCACATCCCATCCCACCCACTGCATCAAAGCAATTAGGTACCGGCTTCCATGTCCGTCTGCATTCTCCTCGGCTTGGAAATCAATCATAAACGGGAAGCCGCCCCCCTTCGAAAGAGAAGATGGTCGCTCTATCTTGACCCTTTCCCCCCTTGCCGTACTTTCCTTATCTAAAGTTCTTCTTGTTGATAAAGGGACGAAGCTCTATCGCCTTGGTGGTTGTTATACTACGCATATGGACCTTTGCGCCGCGGAAAGGAGACGGACTTCTCCCGAAGAATAGAAGAGGAGGCGAGAAGAGGTCGCGCGCATGCTGCTCCGTGTGACAAATGGGCCAAAAAGCCACTCCTTCACAAGAATTTAAGCGATGCTTGCTCTCTTTCCCCCCTCGTCTTCTCCCTTGATCGAGCGGAACACCGCTACTGGCCCACAAAGAGGAGGTCGAGGCTCGAAAGCAAAAATAAAAAAGGATAAATTTGAAGTGCCGATTGATTGGAAGGGCGTCAACATGGTCGTCCATTGTCCTTAGCGGCTTCTACGAGCAAAATTGAGGCAAAACCCGAGTTCCGTCCTCTCCTCTCCTCCCCCCACTCCCGCTAAGAGAAGGTAAGGGGGGAACAGAGCAGTTGCGTGTATCAATAGGGCTATGCCGTTTGAAGGCCCGCGGAATAGATTCGGTACCCAATTTGTAATCACCTCCCATAATCTTAGTTAAAGATACTATCGAAATAAGGGAAAGGAAAGGCATAGTTAGTCTCCTTGAGATGTTATTCTCTTATTCGAAATTGTATCGACCTCATGATCGAGGGGGGGAGAGCGGCGGCGATATTTCCTATCTCCCGATATCCTTGTGCAGTGCCCCCCCTGTGGAACAAGGATAAGAGTGCCAGTCCACTTCTAGATCCTCATGCAGTCGAAGCCGCTAGGCCGGCGGGTAGCTGCAAAAGCGACCACATGATTCAATTTTCTACAAGTGAGCAACTCTAGATTACCCTAGTGTCTTGATTGGAGCAGCAGGTGCGAGCGAGCTTCAATGATGTGACACACTCGTTTTGTGCCCTGGAGGTGAGTTCTAGAGGGAGAGTGGGAGAGAGTCCGTCCTGCATGGCGTGGGTGGATGGATAACTTTTGCCTTGCAGTAGCGTATTGGAAAAGAGAAGAAGAAACCACCCACTTGGCAACACACAGCAGCAATGTTGTCCAAAAAGCTTATCTCTCTTAGAGTGGTTTTCCGGTCTGCTTGCCCGCCCACGAGACCAGTGACTTGACGACTTTGTGTACGTCCCTTATCATTGTGGCGGGATGTGGGTATGTCGAGAAAGAGCGGACCTTGCTCTGCCCAGGAGTAGTAGGGTCAATCGATGGAGTTAGAGCATGAGTATAAAGTAGCTCCCTCCCCACCTTAGATCTTTGCCACTCTTTTCCCGGTAGAGTCTACACCTTATTCTCCCTCTCCCTCCTCTCCTCCTTCCTTATCCTCCTCCCTTCCCCCTTCCTGACAGCGACACAAGATGGCTGACATCAATGTGGCCGAGGACAACCACATCCTCTCGGAGAAGGACTCCAAGTCGGGACACTCCGATGAGGGCGTTCAACAGACACTCCAGTACCAGCCCGAGGCAATCACCCACCTCGAGCACATCAAGGTCCTTCATGCTTGGGATCCTAACATGCCCGACGACATTATGGACGAGGTAGACGACGCCCTGAATGCGCATGATGCCAAGGCCCAAGTCATGGTGGCCGATGAACTGCTAGACAATTCGCCCTACATCGAAGTCCGATCGGCTGTCTCCAACGTCGATGAAGGTGGTACAGGCAACACCTTCCGAGCCTGGTTCCTCGGTTTGATCTTTGCCACACTAGGTTCCGCTTTGAACATGCTGTTCTCCATGCGTCAGCCGTACATTATCATTGCCTCGTACGTTGCTCAGGTTGTCGCCTTTCCGTTTGGTGTGGCCTGGGCTAGATACCTTCCGGAAGGAAAGATGACGCTGCTCGGAAAGAGGATGTGTCTCAATCCCGGTCCATTCACCAAAAAGGAACACACGATCGTCGTCTTGATGGCCAACGCTACCTTTGGTGGTGGTTCTGCCTACGCCACCGATGTACTGCTCGCTCAACGTGTCTTCTACGGTCAAAACTTCGGATGGGGATTCGAGCTTCTGCTGTGCATCTCTACCCAGATGCTCGGTTTCGGTATCTCTGGTCTCTTCACTCGATGGACCGTCACACCTGCCGCCATGATCTGGCCATCGAATCTGATCAACACTTCCCTCTTCACTGCCTTGCACGATCTATCCTTGCCTGATCCCATCAAGACGTCTGGATGGAAGATTGGAAAGTACCGCTTGTTCTTGTACACCTTCATTGCCTCTTTTGTTTGGTACTGGTTCCCAGGTTACATTGCTCCTTTCCTTTCCGTGTTCGCCTGGGTCACCTGGATTCGACCAAACAGTCCCGTCATCAATCAAGTCTTCGGCGGCTGGACCGGTCTCTCCCTCATCCCTATGACGTTTGACTGGACTCAGATCTCCGGATTCAACTTCAGTCCCTTGATCGCTCCATGGCACGCCATCGGAAACACATTGATTGGAATGGTCGCCTGGTTCTGGATCGTCACGCCGGCCATCCACTACTCCGGCTTGTTCTACAGTCAGTACTTGCCCATCAGTGACTCGTCCAGCTACGACAACACCGGAAGCACCTACAACGTCAGCATGATCCTCACACCAGAGTTCACGCTGGACCTGGACAAGTACGAAGCGTACTCTCCCCTGTTCCTGTCGACCACGTTCATGCTTTCTTACGGCTTATCCTTTGCCACGATCATTGCTGTTCTCGTTCAGGTCGGTCTCTTCAACGGAAAAGTCATCCTGAAGCGATTCACCTCCCTTGGAGACGAAGACGAAGATGTCCACGCTCGTCAGATCAAAAAGTACAAGGCTGTCCCCATGTGGTGGTCGATCGTCGTTGTTCTTCTCATGATCGCACTCTCGCTCGTCACTTGCTTGGTCTGGGAGACTCGTCTGTCATGGTGGGCCTTCTTTGTCAGCTTGATCATCTGCTGCGTCTTCTTCATCCCTTGCGGTGTTGTCCAAGCGTCGACGAACATCCAAATCGGTCTCAACGTCATCACCGAGTTCATCATCGGATACATGCAGCCAGGACGACCCATCGCGATGATGCTGTTCAAGACGTACGGTTACATTTCCATGTACCAGGGCTTGACCTTTGCACAGGACCAGAAGTTGGGCATGTACATGAAGGTGAGCATAGTCGCACGATCGTCACTTATACGGGACAGCACTCACACAGCCACTCTCTTAACTCTTCTACAGATCCCTCCCCGTGTCACATTCATGGCACAGATGGTCTCTTGTCTCTGGTCTTCCATCGTACAAGTCGCCGTGCTCAACTGGGCACTCGGCTCGATTACAGACGTGTGCACATCCCATCAAACAAGTCACTTCACATGTCCCAACGCGCGAGTCTTCTTCAACGCTTCCGTCATTTGGGGTGTCATTGGCCCGCAACGAATCTTCTCGCCCGGCCAACTTTACAACCCGATGCTGTACTTCTTCATTGCCGGTCTCGTGCTGCCCATCTTGATCTACGTGGGCGCAAGACGATTCCCCAAGAGCCCCATCCGTTTCATGTCTGCACCAATTATCTTTGGAGGATCTGGACTCATTCCTCCGGCCACGCCCCTCAACTACCTGTCCTGGGGTATCGTTGGTTTCATCTTCAACAAGCTGATCCGAAACAGGCACCGTGGTTGGTGGATGTACTACAATTACGTCTTCTCGGCCGGTCTCGACATTGGTTTGGCCATCTCGACGATCTTGATCTTCTGCACCCTTCAACTCACCAACACTGCTTTCCCGTCTTGGTGGGGAGTAAACATTGAGAGTGGTGAGGACGGTGTCAGCACGACTCTGGACGCAGCAGGAGCAGCAATCCAAGTCGTCTTGACCAACGGTACTTTTGGTCCGGCAAAGTGGTAGACGAAGAATGAGCAGTAGCAGGAAAGAGAGGAGAAAGAGTAAAGGGGGAAAGGATAGGTTCCTTTTTGTTATATACATATCTCTCGTTTCTCTTGTTACTCTTTCCTCGTCTCTTTTCTCTCTCTCTCTTCCCACCCTGTCTGCCAAGTTTTGTTACCAAAATTGTACGTTACATCTAGCAGATATACCATTTGTTGCATGATACAGTCCTGGTGTGTGTGAGAGAGAGAGCAGTATGGACATCGATGCAAGTTTACTGTTGCACACAAAGTATGACTCGACTTCGTATCCTCCCTATGAAAACTCAGCACGTTGTACTGGGCACTACTGTACTCAGCGCGGTCTCGAACTATAATTCAAAAATTGTGATTATTAGTACATAAGGATCGGTGTGGGTAAAGGGCTTATCCGGCAGTCTTGCAGTTGCAGAGGCCGCTCATTCCACAAAAAAGCCTTTCTGCTTGTTCGTCAGGTCAGACTGCAGGCACAGTCAGAGTAGCGTTCATGAATGAGCTTGGCTGGCTGGCAGGCAGAAACGGGGTTCGCGTCAGGTGACCTGGGCTGCTCAGTCTGCGCACCTGGTTGTCGGCTGCTGCTGTGCGCTACTTTGCTCAGTAGACTAGCGCTATCTGTGTGCTCTCAACATCTCAGCACTACCTGTATTTGATCTTTCTCATCAGAAATCAGCGGTAGTCATCATATCAGCTCTTCCTTTCTATGCACTTTATCCTTGTCAGGGTTGCGTCGCGTTGTGCGAAAAGGCGGGGGAGGTTGTAGCCTACGGGTGGCGACTTGGAAGAGGCACGTCCTGTCCTTATGATCCGGCGCGGTCTCCGCGTCCGTCACCCGCCACGAGGCTCTTCAGTTTTCCCTGCCACGGATAAATGACCCTTGAGTTGGGAAGCAAATCTTTTTTGAGTATTTCGATGAAAAATAAAGAGTGTGTAAATTGGTGATCAAGAAGGGGTTATAGCGAGTCACATAAAAGGATTCATACAAACACACCTTCCGACGTTGTCCTCGCCCGCAACCTACACAATGACACCTGCACTCAATCAAGTCACTCGGGAAGTTGCTGTCTTGGCGAGAGAAGAGCCTTTAGACAGCACACAAACGATCCTTCAACTCAATCCGAACCCACCTGCACCCAACTTTGAAGACCTCAAATGGGGCCAGCGATTCACACCTCACATGCTCTGTGTTCCTTGGAAGCAAGGCTCAGGGTGGGGAGCGCCAGTGATTCAGCCGTTTGGACCGCTCTCCATCAGTCCAGCTGCACCTGTTCTACAATACGCTTCCAGTTGCTTTGAAGGCATGAAGGCATATAGATGCAGTGATGGGCACGTACGACTCTTTCGACCTGACATGAACATGGCACGAATGAACAGAAGTGCGGCGAGGGCAAGTCTGCCAACGTTCGATGGAATAGAAATGGTCAAGCTGATCAAGAAATTGATACAGGTCGACTTGGAACACATTCCTCACTTGATGGGAGAAAGTCTCTACTTGAGACCTACGCTGATCGGTACGCCGGACTCGCTAGGTATGGGGAGACCCAGTGAAGCGCTCTTGTACTGCATCTGTAATCCAGTAGGAAGCTACTTTGGCGTAGGTGCTGGCATTCAGCCCATCTCGTTACTAGCCATCTCCAAGGAGGTAAGAGCCTGGCCAGGTGGGCTCGGATCGTACAAGCTGGCGGCCAATTATGTCGGTGCTACTCTTCTTGCATCCCAGGCACTGGGAAAGGGACACCAGCAGGTGCTGTGGTTGTTCGGAGAGGATCCCGAGCTGACAGAGGTGGGAGCGATGAATCTGTTCGTTGTGATGAAGAGCGGCGACAAGGGTGAGCAAAGTCACGAGGAGAGTGTGCCGAGGTAGAGAGCCACGTATGCTGATGCTGTCCCTCTTTCTCTACATTGCACAGTCCTCGTATGCACACCATCCCTGCTGGACGGGACGATCCTACCCGGTGTGACGAGGGACTCGGTGGTGACTCTGCTGCGAGAATATGCAGCAGGCACAGTCGCTCTAGAAGGGCTTCCCGAGCACACTCACGTCGAAGTTCAAGAAAGGAGGATACTCATGCGAGAAGTGGCAGAGGCGGCCAGTCGTGGTGACCTGCTGGAAGTGTTTGGTAGTGGGACTGCGGCGTGTATATGTCGTGAGTGACACTGTAGAGAGAGAAAGGCAGAAGATGAAGCTTTTGCTGACTTGGAAAATGACAAATTCAGCGGTCCGCTCTATCACGCTGGACGACGAGAAGATTGTCCTTCCGAGGGACGAGAATGGCGCATTCGCAAGGGAAATGTACAGGCAGATCACTTCACGGCAATGGGGAATCATTCCGGACAATAAGTGGACAGTGACATGTGCTTAGGATGCGATCTTTAGAGGTGGTCGTGGAGAAGGAAGACTAAAGGCCGGCGACACTTCAAACGCCATCCGTCACCATCTTCGAGAGAGATGCAGGGAATGTACACTAGCATGAATGATCGAATACTATAGACAAGTGGCCTCTGGACCGCTACACTTGCAGGAATACTCGATTACGCCGCTCTACTATCCCTTGCGACGACACACCTATCTCCTCACTTGCATCAATCTACTCGGTCCAGAAGAGTGTGATATAATTGAAGCAAAGAGAGCTCGCCGGGAGGAAGGCATTGCTCGGCACGCACACGTATAAGAAGAGACGCTGGAGCTGCTTCTTTCTCCTTTTCTCTCCTCATCCTGATCCCCTGAGACACGCTATATCACCTACTCTTTGTTCACGATGATGAAGTCCGCCGCCTCTCTCTTCCTCTTCGCGACACTGCTGGCTGTCTTCTCTATGGCACTTTCTGCACCGGCTGCGTACGATTCTAACTTCTCAAAGACATCCTTCCTTGGAAAAGGGGAGACCGAAGGCTACGACCACCTCCAAAAGCGAGGCGGCTGTCTCTCCGGGGGATTCCAAGGCGGAATCGATGAAGAGGCCTTGGATGCTGAATACAACAAAGTACACTTGGCAGCAGCGGAGAGACAGAGGGCGCAAAGGGAGAGACTCAAGAGTAGGCAAGGGCAAGCAGCAGGAGAATCATTGAATCAGGCATTGAGCGATACAGCATCGAGTCGCCATGTCACCTCAAAAAGGAACACAGCCTCTACTTCTTCGCACAGGGTGAACAGAGGAAACGAGCTCTTTCGTGTGTGAAGGAATGATAAGAAGGAGAAGAGAAGGAAGAGAGTGAATCAGCCTTGTACTCAGCTCGACACCCTTACAATGAACTGCATCCCTGTGCAATCTCTCCTTGACTTTCTCACTGTAAAGAATTAGTATATCTTCACACAGGCTACTTGAGTCATGACATTGTCTTGAAGAGGGGGGTGAATTCGTGTGCTGAAGGGTGCTTGGCGTCAATCACAAAACACAGCAGTGGGACCGATTTCTTTTTTGTGTTGTGATGTGACGATTCAAACATTGCCCCTTCGTCTTCACAGGATCGCATTCTCTTCTTTTAGTGCCCCCCAAAGCGACGCACCGCCATTCACTGCGCCCTACTTAGATCAGAGGAAGTACATTGATTCGCGCAGGATCTTCAGAGGCAGAGCACCGAAACACTCGCCACCAAGCTGTTCTATAGCACAGCATCTATGCAGACGGCATGAAATGACGAGGAGGATATAAGGAAAGGGCGATCAAGGAAGAAGAAGAGGAAGGTGTCTACTTGTTCTCACCTTACTATCGCCCTTTCCTGATCAAGAAGACGATTCGATCAGTCTTCAGGTGAAGATATAGTCCTACGATGAAGTCCTACGTGCTCCTCTTCCTTGCGGCACTGTCGTGTTTTGCCACTTTGTCTGTCGCGGCGCCACTCGGCGTGATCGAGGAGACAGTCGCAGCCCAGTCCACATCTTTCATGCGTCGCGGCAATCTTTGCGCTTCGGGCTACGAACGAGACCCGGCACCACCACCCTCTCCAAATAGACATGTCACCGCCAGACTTCGCAACGAATTGGCTCAATTGGAGAAGGAGGCCTCAGTGATGATGAAGAAGGACAGACTGGCGGCGAGGAAGAAGAAACAGGCCGAGGAAAGCCGCAGTCCACCGCGAGCGAGCGCCGACGTCAACATCAACCCGTACGAGCAGTAGTTCAAAAGTCACGAGAATAAGAAAGTCAAGTAGAAGTCATCCAAAGAGGAGAGGAAGAGGTGGTGATCAGCACTGAAGAAGCGAGGCAGAAGAGCTATACGAGCAAAGAGCAGACTGGGCGTGTGAATGTCGAGGGATGTGTCGGCGGTCAAGTATCTTTTGTATCCTCTCATCCACCCATCCACGCTAGTCAATTAATTCGTTACGTCCCTTCGCGCGACTGTCGAGAGGCCTTAATCATGCGCCTGACTAGGCCCGAGACTTCGCTCTGCCACCATGCAAGTGGACTCGAGAGGAGGAAGGCGCGCTGTAGGTAATTGCCTTGTTTCATGCGCGTAGGGACAAGTCGACGGTATTTCCAGTAGTGAGATGTTGCATCTCTGCCAATCGACATTGACGAGCAAGATAAGAGTGCACTGCCTGACTTGCTACCGTATTTGCTCTGTTGGAGGTGTGAGTAGAAGGGGCGGGGAGGAATGACAGCAAGAGTAGGTCTTCTTCGGCGCTCTCTCTGCAACGCTGATGAGCGATAGGCGAGGGCAAGATGTAGCAAGACTTTCTCCAGCAGTGAGAAGTTTGTCACGTACAGAGTATAAAGAGGGCTCTACGACAACCGTTTCTAGTCGACGATCTTTCTCTGTAACCTTCAGCATGCAGCTTCCTGCGATCATTCTGAATGCACTACTCGTGGCATACGCTGCTGTAGCTGCCCCTATTGGCATTCATACTCCTCCTACAAGCGGCGACACCAACTTTGTCGAGCTGTACAGACGCGGAGGAATTATCTCATGCTTTCAAGACAGGAGTCATGAATATGGGCATGACTTGCCAGCCTTTAGGGAGAAGACGAAGCGTATCGCCCGGGAGCTGGAAAATCAGGACGTCCCCTACGAAAAGTCTCTGAGCCGCAGCCGACTCGACGCCATCTCGAGGAAGTCGTCGTTGCAGACTTCTTCTTCTTCCTTATCCTCGCAAGGCTTGTCTTTCGACTACAAGAGAGGAGACGGGGAGGGAAGCGGCAAGTCACCAATGCCCCAGCATTCCCCACAGAGCCCTTCTCTATCGCAACGAGGGGCCAGAGTCAGAGGAAGAGAAGGCGGGAGTAGTCGAAGCGGCAAGTCACCCACGCGTCGGCATTCACCTCAGAGTCCTTCTCTGTCACTTCGAGGAGACAGCGACGTGGAAGGGGGAAGCAGCCGGAGCAGACTGTCTCCTTGTGCGACAGACAAGAAGATGAAGGGCGTCGTCGAGAAGTAGTAAAAGCAGGAGTAGGACTGTTTAGTTACTAAAATCGTAAATTGCTTGAATCATCTTGTAAGCATTGACATTGCTTGCTTCTTCCTATTCGAGACGAGATCCTCTGCGGCTGAAATGGCCATCCCCTTTGTGTGAAGAGGAAGGATTCAGAATTCCCGCCCCGAGCAACGACCGACTCTCCGAACAGCAGAACAATGGACTGTATGTGAGCACGTTGCCTTGGAGAAATATGCGGTCTTGACGATACAAATAAAGCGACTCAGTGTGTTGCCCTCTGCTTCTACTTCTCGCCTTCCTCCTTCCCACCACACCTGATCCTGAAAAGAAGCCTCAACGCTGGTCGTAGAGAGTCTTTCTACCCTCAAGGCTTTTCGTATCTAAGCAGAAAACATCCTTGCGCCGAATCTGAACTCTCGTGACTATGAAGTACGCTGCACTCAGCATCCTCTCTCTCTTGGCGATCGCTCACGCCACTTCAGCGCTTCCGATCCCGCAAGAAGCAAGCACGATCAACAGAGAGTGGCAAGGAGAAGGGCAGATGGTGAAGAGAGGCATCTTTTTCGGCAAGGGCGGCTGTTGTGCAATCGACGAAGAAGCCATGAGAATGAGTGATGATGACCATCAAATTGAGAGAGATGCACTTGCCCGCAAGATAGAGATTCTACAGAGTGTCAGTCAGATTCGAGAAAGAGCCGAGAGGGACGAGGAAAGAGTGAACAGCATCTTCAAGAACGTCAAAGCGCGCAATCGGCGTGAAAGCCTTCGTCCTCCTGTTTTGTTGGGAGGCTTCGACGGTGCATACAGTGGTGAAGGTGCGAGTGGGTCAGGAAAGGAGATCACAGGCGAAGAAGGTGCAAGTCAGGACTGGAAGAAGGCGGCCAAGATCGAGCGTGGGAAGGGCATGAAGAAGGTGCAGGAGTGAGCAAGTAATAGATTGAATACTAGGCGAGAGAAAGAAGGAGTGGTCGTCGAAGGGAGTGGCTACAAATCTGATGTCAAGGGACACTCCCAGCATTCATGGGCAGCGGTGGCGGACGGATCGATGCGCACATGATTTGAATGTCTCTATTTTCTGTACGAGCGCGACGCGACATTTTTACAAATTTGATTCCCCTTAGTGCTTCCTGTATCCTTCTTCCCCTCGTTTCTCTTCATCAATTTTCATGCTCTCCTGGGGTGCCTCTCGTGTGACTATGGATGGAGGCAGCTGGCTACTAACCGCGCACGATGCTTGATGTCTCGCGCGACAGACCACTAGAGGGGAGTTGTTAAATGGGCGCTGTCAGAGCGGTGTCCTGTGGCGGTACAGCCGAGGATCGCCCCTTTTCAAAGCATTGGAGCAGCAAAGACGAGAGGCCGTTCTTCGAACATCTTGACTTTCCAAAGCAGCACGCTCTGATTAATTACAGCAGATACGTACTTATAGCAAAGCGGTGAGGTGTATGGCGTTTGTGGCGACGCTCTATTACGCTGCGCCAAGTGACACTGCTCAAAAGGCGTCTGTTGCAGTGCTGCACTACACCAGTACGTCTGCAGTGTCGACGCCAGGCTGTCCATCACTCGGTAGGCAGCTCACCGCGGAGACACTGATGGCAGATAGTATCGTCTTATGAAGAGGCAGAGAGATCCTATGCTGATGTGAAGAGCTACAAGAGGGAGGATTTAGAATGTTGCACTCCTCCAGTCATTTCCCTTCTACGCTTTTACTTACATCGTACGAGACTCTCTCAGCTGCTGGTCGTCTGAAGTATCATCACCACCTACTTTGTACACATCGATAAAATCCTCAGCGCCATGCGGTCTGCCACTGCTCTCTTCCTCATCGTATCGCTCGCTCTTGCTATTTCGGCCCTGGCGGCTCCCCACACTGAAACGTCTGATCAGACACAGGAGCGCCTGGAGAAACGAGGCGGAGGCTCGTCCACTCAGCGGCACAAAGAGTATGCCTCGGATGCTCCGCTTGCTGGATCAGGCCGACATGACAGTCCGTCATACGACTATTCAGAGTATTACACGCAACCGGAAGAGCAAGACCCCAGCGAGGAGCTTCCTGAGTATTATGCCGAAGAAAGAAGGCTGGACGAGCTAGCGATGAGGAAGGGCCGTTACTACAGACAGCTCGGTGCATTTCAAGCCAAGTTCGTGGAGAACAACGTGAAGCCTATAGGGAATCTAGAGACGATGCAAGAGCGACTGGACCAGCTACCCAAGATCAAGGCCGAGACACTACGACAGCAAAAGGTACAGGAAGAGTCGCTCCGTAAGGAACGAGAGAGGGAGAGGAATGGGGAAGGCTCCTCTTCTTCTTCGTCCGGCGGCAGAAAGGGAAAGGGGAAATTCAAAATGGAGTATCCGATCGAGTATCCCATACAGTGGCACTGACCCCTTTCACATTGCAAGGCGCGGGATATCAGTTGCCCATCAGGTTTGCCCGATGCTAGAATACTGGCTCATCGATTGTATGAAATAAGGGCAGAATACAGAGTGACTGTCTGCCTTCGATTGTGAGTGACAAAGTCTTCCTTTAAGACCAGCGTCCACGTCTAGCTCGACCGCGCCCTGCCTGCCCGGAGCTGCTGCCTCGAGCTCGTTGACCTCGACTCTGACCTCTGCTCTGGTTCTGGCTCTGCCTGGGCGTCATGTCCACCCCATTGATGATCACCCTTCCGCCTGGTTGAAAGCTAGCGTTCGTTCCAAAGTCAACACCGTCAATGTAAATCCTTCCCATAGACACGCCGGGCACGTTGAACTGGCCAGCATCGAAGTGTTGCGGAGGGGAGGTGCCTTCGTTGCTGCTCGCGTAGTCGTCGTCGCTAGAAGTGGGAGGCTCCTCTTCACTGTCGGTGATGGGCGTCACGGTGAAATTTCGACCGTTGATGATGTTGTTTCCGATGCTCACAGGGAACCTACCGTCATTTCGAAACGTGCGTTCACCGATAGTCATGCCGATGTTGCCACTGCCAAAGTTTATTCCGCCTCTAATGTTGATGTCGTTTCTTCGTTGCTCCGGGCTCGAGGGAGGTGTGTCAGAGCGGTCGCCTTCAGAAGAGGCCTCGTAATCTTGACCATCTTGGTGGATCGTCGTGCTTGCGATCTCAATAGGAGCATTGTGATTTCGTTCAAATCTCCGATTGCCAACTTGAACACCATCACCGTCCATGCCTATTCATATTCCATCGAAGTGACGAACAGGAGCATGGTAGTCGCCGCTGTGTCCCTTTGGCACGGTCACATGCAAATTGCCTAGAGAGTCCGACACGGTGTCGACACCCGGTCCCGCTCGTCCTCGTCCTCGTCCTCGACTTCGGCCTCCGCCTCTTGTGGCAGTGCCTCCGCCTCTTGTTTCAGCACGACGCTGATCAGATTGCGAAGTGAGACGGGACGTCTGCGAGCGTAGGAAGGGCTGCTGCTGCTCCTCTTCCTCATTGGCACCCGACGTGGAAGCTCTGGTCTTCACCTTGCCAAGCTTGAGGCTCATGTCGTCTTTGCTCTTGGGAAAGTACTCGCGCGGTTGCTTTCCAGAAGGATCACGGCGCTGCATGGGGGCCTCCATCTCCGTCATTGTCATTGAGCCTACAGGAGCAGCATTACTCACTGACAGGATCGAAGAAGCGAGCGCCGCCGTCATGACGATGAGAGGGCAAGCCTTCATCGTGCTGGCGTACTTCACGGTAAGGAGGCTGCCCTTTTATGAATAGAGAGGAGGGGGGTGTGAGTAGACCGAGTGCAGGTCACGAAAAGACGAGGAATGTGATACGGCCAGCGTATGCACTTCGAACAAGAGCAAAGGTCTGAATGGGAAGAATGAGGAACATATTGAAGGTGAAAACAAAAGGAGAAGAGGAGAGAACTTTGAAAGTGTCGCTTTGTACCTTGATGAGGTTGTGAGTCTGCATGGAAGCATTCCCCCCCTCGTGTGATCATACGAGCTTCTCATGCAAGGGCGTAGTCTAGATTGGTGTGCGTGTATGTCTAGTGTCAAGGCGTGTGATACTACGCACTTCACTAGTCTCAGGCCGAGTGCATGCCGAGTCCTCCCCTTCCCTGCTCTGGCACTGCAAATCGTGCATCGCGAGCAAGTCCACTCTTGACTCAATTGGCTCTTAGCTCGAATAGTGCATCGGTGGATGCTGCATCACTGGCACACAGAACGGTGATCAAGTAAATTCTATATATGTGACGAGTCAAGAGAAGCAAAAGAGACCCTTTTTAGACCCCTTCTTTGCCATCTTCTTCGCCTTTGCCTCCTCTATCTCGTGCTTTGCTGCATTCACTCGATCTTCATGTGCCTGCTCTATGCTTCTGTATATGTCGTCCAACTCTGCTGAATCGACGCCCAGTTCCCTGTTCTCGGCGTGCGGGTGAGGAGGACCTGTATGTTTGTCCTGGCCTGGCCCCCTCCTCTTCGCCTTTATCATTTTCAACAGCCCGATCTTCTCCTTGACAGGCTTCTCCCGAGCCGCCTTGATCTGACGGGTGCGTGCGTTTTGAATGTCCTGATACAGGCCACCCATCTGCATCGGCTTGATGGCGAGATCGGCAGGTTCGGCGTGGTGAGGACTCACTCTGTAGTTGTACTCGTTGTCCGCATCGTTGTTGATCCACTTTCTTCTCGATGCTCCCGCGTGACTTGGCTGTCCTTGTTCTGAAGTGTGATCGCCCTGGCTCGTTCCAGCAGCGAACGAGGAGGTGACAGTCACCGAAAGGACAACAAATGCGAGGAAGCAGCGCATGAAGACGGAGAAGACAACGAAAGAGCGTCGTTCTTCATGGCTTCTACTTTATATATGTAAGACGCTGATCAAGTCAGGGAAGGATAATAGCATCCGGCACAGGTATCTATTGAGGGCAGTGCATGGTCTGATTTCCCTGTCACCTCACACAATGTATACTCGAGATGTCTCCTTCAAAGAGGAGCAGAGTGACTGGCAGTGCAAGTAGTCGCCCGTTGCTGAGTACACAAACACTGACGATGGCATGTCCTCGCCGAGACTATGCGGCTGACATCGCCTCGTTGTAACGATGCGCTGTCCTGCAAGCTAGTAGTGAGTGATCGTGAGCGGATGATGGGACCTTCCCTTCATGCATGTGAAGTGATGTTCGTTGGCGTCAGAATGAAAGACCGACGCCGCGACCGAGACCAATTTCTTGTCGTTAGACCGTGAACTCATAAGTGGCTCCCTCGTCTTGTCTTCCCCTCTCTCCACGTCTTACCCGCCCACCACATCCTCCCCTTTCCAACACTGCGCTGGCCGCCCCTTTCCTTCATCTTATTACGTCTTGTCGATATGAAGATCACGATTGTCGTCACTTCTGCCGTAGCACTTCTATGTCATGCACTCGCTCACCCCGTGGACACTGACTACGCATCACTTCACGCCTTGGGCGAATCTGCTGCCCCGTTAGAACGTCGAGGAAATCGAATGACTGGGCCCAAGAGACTTGCAGAAGATGTGTCGTCTAATCACACTGCATCTGAGTCTACTGCAGGCAACAGGCAGGGGAGAGTACCCCAAATCCGCGCCGAGATCGGATCTCACAGTAGCCAGCCTGCATACACTCCCAGCAAGGACAAGGCGGTCTACATCCACGTCGATAGGAAGGATTACGAAGCACGTCTGCCAGGAAGCAAGAGTCCAGCAATCGTTGGCACCCCACGCAAGCCAAAGAAGGTGGGCCCCACGATGGTGCAGGACCCAACGACTGGTAAGACGATGACCCCGCAAGAGTCAGAAATACGATTCAAGGAGCTTTTCCCCAACTTCCAGGAGAGGAAGGAGCTGGAGCTGCTCGAGCTGCAGCAGGAGGCCAAGAAGAGTGGAAAGGGCAAGGCAAGGGCCAGCGAGAATTCTTTGCATAAAACAGGCAACCTTGAAAAGTACGCTAATAATCCAGTGTACGATACTGACGACGACGCTGGCAGATACGATGCAGTACACTCCTTGCATGACAAGAATGCTGGTCCAAGTTCAGCGACAATCAGTCATGTGCATGAGCTCGATTACGGTACAGCGGCACTCACACTGGCTGGAAAAGTCCCACACCGAGACACGGCAATATATGCACTTGCACCAGAGCACAAGGACAAGGGATGGCCATTGTTAGGAGACAGAACAAGGTGGATACAAGAGAGAGATTTAAACAAGAATCGTGGAAGTAGGCGGAGCGCATCGGACATGTAGCTTGGAGGGAGGATGGTGTAGTTGAGATGAAGCAATGTAGACAGTATCGCACATAGCAATCTCATAGCCTCACATCCTGCCTGCCCATTGTGCGCTCGATCGTACGGCTGTGGTGCTGTGGCAGTGGCAAGACGTGAACACTCCACGACTTACCAGAACGTCAACGCGCTCTTGTGCTGTGCGCTAGACTGGAAATTGCGCCGTACGCCTGAGCCTGGGCACTTGAGCGCGACGTTCTCCTGCCTGATATTCGAGGGCGATGCTGTTTTGCGGCGAGGAGTGACACTGCTCTACCTTGCAGGGCACCTCACGAACAGACTTATAAGGAGCCATTTCTTGCGACGCCTGAAAATCCTTCTTCTCTTCACACGATCACACGCCTCATCACCAGTATCATTCTAGTTTAACATTTCCAATGAAGTTTTTAGCTCTCGTCCTTGTTGCACTTCTGTGCACCTTCGCGGCAGTTGCGCATGCTGCTACTCTCGCTGACGAGGATAGTGTAATGCAGAAGAGAGGCGCTTGTTTTACAAAGCCCAAGGAAAGATCTCCCAGTCCACCGCGAGACACCACCGAAGACACGTACACAGCAGCACCGATCGCCGATCAGCGGTATGAAGCTCCACCCACCGGAGCTCCACGTCGACGCACAAGAGGGCAAAGGCGTGAAGATGAAATGGATAGACACCAACGAGCTCTCAATCGGCGTGTAGCACAACAGGAAGAAGAGCAAGGTCGAAGACTCGGCTACAGGGTGAGTAGTTGCTCATCAATTGCGACTCTACACAGCAGCTGACAAAAGTATGACCCTCTCTTCGTGTTGCCCCGTATTAGGGATAAAGAAATAAGCCCACCATCATTCACTTGACGGTCTGGTATCTTCTCCTTTTCATTCTGTACCGCCCATCTTAGCTTTCAATACTGATGTTGTGACTCTCTGTTATGTGAATCTTGCGAGGAAGGAGGCGAAGAGGGTAGACAAGTGTCCTACTTTGTGATAGTTGATGTGCCTTGATGCTGCGCAGACTGTGGCCTTCTGACCGAAGGAGACCGAGGTAGACCGAAGCAGGAGCAGGAAGAGAGAAGGGAGCGAGAGGCCGAGCTTGTTTGTCCTTCGTCTCTTCTCTTCTTTCTCCACCAGCGAGTACATCGCAACCGTCTTCATACAATGGTGATGATGCCCGCTCTCCTGGTCTACTCACTCCTGTTTATGTACATCTGCACCTTAGGGGAATGCACACCGATCGGCCTTCACTCCGCTGTTAAGGAGACTGCCGACATCCAACGGAGAGGCAACTGTATGGCTGGAGAGAGGAGGCCCGCAAGCACCTCCTCACCGGGAGAGACAGGCTACCACAGCGCAGAAGAGTCGTTCCACTCGGATGCTCCCACTTCAGCACGCCAGAACAAGAAAGCAGGCCCACGAAGAAAGGCACGAATGTCCAGCAAGGCCTTTGAAGAGCGCTTTCACGGTGATGACGATCTGCAAATTGATGAGAACGATGTTTCGTTCAACGAAGAATATTTTAGGCGATTTCATCCAGACTTGGCAGGGACGACTGCGGCCGAGATGAATGTCAGAATTCAGGATGACTATGGTCGCCTCGCCACTACATCTACGTCCAGAGTCGCACCCCCTTCCCCACACGTCAACACCCACAAGAAGATGACAAAAGCGCAGAAAAGAATCGAATACACCGAAGTCAGGCAGCACAAGCTGGTGACAAAAGAGTATGAGGACAAATTCATTCACGGGAAACTCGGCACCGGCTGGGGCGAGTCGTCACACTCGAAGTGAAATCAAATACTTATTCAGCTCTACATACGGCCAATATCATACTATCGAAAGCATGAGTAGTGCAGAGAAGAGAGGGGGCAATGGTGCCTAGCAAGGAAGAAAGACTAGCTGGAAGAGTCGTCTTCGGATGTCGTGTATGGGTAGTTGAGGGTGTGGTTGTGAGTGCCGTTGGCGTGTTGACCCTCGTCTTGTCCTTCAAAAGCAACGTCGACTGTCCCGTCGGAATGCTTGTGAACATCTGGTGCAGCGAGAGCCCCACGGCGGAGAGCGATGCGTCCTCGACGGACACTGGACGATTGTCGACGACGCTCCTGTCGAGACGATACGGTAAGTCGGGATGCTCGACTGCGTACCTGTGAAAGTGCGTCTTCCGTGTCTTCGCCGCTGTCGAGCAGAAAGGAAGTACTAGGCGAGGCTGGACTATTGCGAGGGGTGCGGAAGTAGTGATCGTCTACTCGTAGATCATTGCCAAGTCTGATGCTGTCCATCCGATTGATGGTCACGGTAGGCGGGCTCAGTGTAGCATGTCGAGCCGCGGAAGAGACGTCATCGCCACTCGAATGAGAATCACCGCCCGATGAAGAGGAGCGACTTGGGCCAGCGCGATAGTTCCGATCATCGTGTGGATTGACGTTCAATGCACCCAAGTTGTCAGATAGTCGATCACTGTCACGGTGGTTGTTCCTAGTCGAATTGCTGCTGCCTGGTCTGTAATTCTGCTGCCCTCCCAAGTAGCGTCGCTGAAGGCCAGTCTCCATGTCTTCTCCTGCTGCCATGGGAGCTTCAACACCTACAGACGTCGCCGAAGCCTCTGCTAGCGAACAGAACGCAAGAGATGCAACCACAGCAATGAGTAAAAAGCCGGTTCTCATACTGGAAAAGTAGGTGAGCGTTTGATGCTTGGTTTCGAAAATATGACAACACGACCAGCGTATGTTAGAGGCAATATAAGTAGCAAATGAGCGTCAGAGAGAGAAAGGAGCTCATGAGTCTTCCTCTTACCATCTTATACGTGCACTCATAGGACGCCGATTGCCCCTAGACGAGCCGCATCACTGCTCATGCGAGGTGAAGCGACCGACGTTTCAATGCAGGGCGAGAGTGCGCGCATCAAATGCAGCACTACCGCAACAAGGCTTTTCTTCGTGGGTGTCGAGAGTTATGCCGGCGTCTTTCTTCTTCCCTGTTTTGACGGCAAGTACACGATATGGCGATGGGGTGGAGATTGGGTGAGAGCATGGTCGTGCAACGCTGCATTGATGTAGGGGCGTCAAAATTGGGCTGAACTAATTTCATCGACTCGCGCTAAATTAGTAAATAGCCTCGATTTAGTCGATGGAATATTGGGACAGCCGCTACTCACTGCATCGTGCTTGGCTGCGTGCCAGGTTTGCATGTGAGTGTGACTCTGCGAGGGTAGATACTCATACAAACAGTCGGAAGACAATCTTGTCGCCATGAATTAAACGACGTTGCAATCCTTATGAGTCTCTCATTGCTAATGCTGTGGAGGGGGGCGTCCGAGGCCTGACCGAAACAGGATCGAGATTAGGTAATCGCCTTCGTACTCCCAATACCAGCTTTCAGCCTTTTTCTTTTCACTTGTTCGCTGTAAGCGGTGCACATTGTACCTATCTTGCATGAATCTCAGGCTGGAGGGCTCTGCTGCTGGCCTTGCCATTGCACCGCTCTGAAACGACCGAGAAGTCACAATTTGCACTATAAAGACGTTGTTAGAATCTGCTCTCCTTTCTCATCTCGCCCCACTCATAGTGTCACCTCCTCTCTTGACACTAAAGGGCATAAGCGTCGGCAGGTCGTTGCTCTCCTATATTTCTCCTTCGCATCTTCCCACGAAACATGAGGGTGACTCTATCTTTCCTGCTGCTTCTGCTCGTCACCTTGGCAGCCTCCACGCCTGTCTCGACGCAAGAATCTCTAGCAGACAGTTCTGCTGGACTATTGGTACGCAGAGGAAGCAAGTCGTCTACGTCCCGTGCCTATGAAGCGTCAGGAAGCCAGGATCTCCACAATTCCCACGGTGACCATGCCACTGAAGACCGCCATTCGAGCATCCTCCCAAACATAGAGCATGCAAGACGTATGGAGGAGCTTGCCAGAGAAGCGTCGACGGCACAGCACAATCCACCTCCCCTTCCTCCCTCCTCTTATCCAGTGCAACGAGAGCAGCAACGCAGACAAGGACAAAGAAGAAGACCGGCGCAGTACCCACCAATCGAGGACATGGGCATACGCGAGCTCGCACGAATCAAGTATCGCATTCAGACTTTCTTCACAAAGGAACCCATCTGGCCGCTCATCTCACCAGACGGATATGCGCTGACGATGGAGGATGCAATCAGGCTGCGTCCCGAGTACGAAAAGGCGATCAAGACACTCCTGGCTGTGCACGAGGAGGAAGCGGCACCGAATCACCCTCACCTAGACATCATTCTGAACCACCAAGGGGACGCTGCTCGTATTGCTGAGGAGCGTTTAGGGAGGTACCTTCTTCATCGTGCTCAATGGGGCGATATTCCGTCGAGTAGTGAGAATCAGGAACAGCGTGACTTCTACTACAAACAAGAGCTGAACAACCTCCTGCGCTGGCTCAAGCCACGCAATCAACGGGATTCCGACTTTGACATGCCTGATCCAGGATCGATTGCGCTACAGAGGCAGCGCCAGATGCAGATGACGGGTCCTGGTGCTCAGCGCCATCTTCAGCGCCGTGCTACACCGTCGAGCCGCACTTTCGACCGTGAAGATCCGGCTTCCATTTCTTCTGCGCCTCTGGATGACAGCAGCGCAGGACTCCTCGTACGTCGTGGAGGAAATTCGTCTCGGCTTGCTGAGCACGAACACCCTGTAGTAGCCGCAGGGGACGCCGAGCAACAAAGCGCCAGATCTGGTAGTGACAGGAGAGCCCAGCGCAGTGACACACACGAAGCATCTTCTTCTCTCCCCTCCTCCTCCAGATCAAAAGAGAAGAAGGAAAAGAAGTCGAGGAAGGCCGCTCAGGAGGAAGAGATGGCACGAGAATTAGAAGCACGCGATGTCCGCATCAACAACTTCCTATCGTATGGGACCATCTGGCCGATCTACCTACCCAACGGACGAGCGTTCTCGATCAAGGAAGCTACGTTGCTGAGTCGGGGTCATCCCAAGAAGCAAATCTACACAGAAGTGATGATGGTTCTCGAACATATAGATCAGACGGAGAAGAACGATGGGTACCAGTACGTTGCGCATTTCGAGCATCCGGGAGAAACGTACCAGCAACAGCGTCAACGTAACTACTTGTCCTATCGTCGTATTCAGCCAAACTACTACGATGGAGATAAAGATTCGCCCCGTCGAATTGATCGTTACTTGCAGGAGCTCGACGACTTCATTCACTGGGCGTACTCGATGTATTGATACTACCCTTTTTTCATTGTTTAGGAGGATTGACACAGGTCTGCTCATATGCTACATGCTTTCTCTTTTTAGCGGTGACACGAGAAGGAAGAGCGCCTACTCCGGGTAGAAGTTGCCGTACTGAAGAGGATAGTTTGAGCCGTAAGAAGGAGCATTGTCGTCGCTGTCTTGACTTTCGTTTTCTTCAGCGATCGAATCCTGCAGTTCTTGTCCGCGATGCACTCGAGCGCCTCCTTCCCGGGCAGAGCGTCTCACTCGGACTGTCGTAGGAGGTGGGACATGAGAGGACCGTCGCGGTACACCATAGTAGGAGTCACCTTCAGTGCGTTGTCTTTCACTGCTGCGACTACTACTCCTACCAGAATCCCCATAGCGCATCTGATTATTATCCATCGAGTGGTCACGGCTCCTGTCCCGCGAACGCACATTTCCACGGTGCATTTCATCCCCATCGTCAGCATACTGGGAGCTGTGACCATACCGACTGTTGCTGGAAGTGACTTCATCCGCTCTCTCGGCTTGTCTTGCGGCGTAGTAGTAGTTGCCAGTCTGGCTTCTGTCTCGACTTCCACCCTCCATACGAGTGCGCATGCTTGAGTCGCGACGTGGAGCAGGAGCCTGATTCCACTCCTGACTAGAATCACCACGACGACTGCCGATGCGACCACTACATTCGTTGATGCCCATGTTTCCAAGTGACTCTACCACAGCATCCACGCCAGGCCTGCTCACCCGGCTAAAGGTTCTTATTGAACCTCGAAAAGCTCGAAGACTTCCCGGTCGCGGGGTGTCAGGATGATCTCTGGACGATCGTCGAGCCATGGGATACTCCAGCTCGTCCGTAGGAAGCTCTTTCACGGTGGCAGGTGCTGCGAAAGCCAAGACAGCGAGCGCCAAGGAAGCAGTCATGGTGATGAGGGGGCCTGCTTTCATTGTGACGACCAGCGTTAGCAGCAGTAATAAGAGAGCAGCAAGGGGGACGAGAAGGCTAGAGAGAGAGTAGGAGTGCCGAAAGAAGATGAGAGAAGGCAAGGGGATTGCACGTACATGAGAATCATGACTTCTTATAGCAAGCGAGGAACAGAGTGAAATGCAGTATTGCGCCAACCTCTTCCTTTGCTCTAATGCATCCGATCTTTTCCTCCGTCTATCACTTTTTGAAGGATCAGATTAATGCGGATTAATGCAAGAAGCGCCTGACTAGATGTGATAATCAACTTCAATATCATCAAGACCGTGGACGAGATTACCGTGAAAGGTTAAATTGAACAGCACTTACAGGAAAAAGGAGACTACTTTGAGCTGAAGGCAGTGTAGTATTCGCCGCTTTCTTGAGAGGAGGTATTGCTGCCTTGTCTTCTGCGCTGTCCTGCCCGTCGTCGAGGTGTGATGCGTTCACCGGTGCCTACATCCGCGTTTGAACATACATGGAGAGGACTCTCAATGGAGGCTCTTCCCAGTCGGATGTTAGGAAGGCTAGAAGGGTGGTGGAAGACGTGAGAGTGTCCATCTATGGCAGCATCAGCACTGTGGACGCTGCCGGGCGAGCTGGGGATACTGCTGGGGATCGAGAGCGGGCCAGTGACAGTTTGCTCGCTGCCGATGTACGAATGAGGACTGAGCGAGAATCCCTCCGAGTAGTAGTCGCCACCCTGATATTCACGGCCAAAAGGAGGACTGGGCACATAAAACGAGCCTGGACTAGTCGAGGGGGAGTGGTCAATGATGGAAGTGTGACTTGGAGCGTGAAAATAGCCCGTGGAGAAAGGCTGGTCTGCTCGAGGACTACTACTCGTAGAGGAAGGAGTGCTGCTGCGACTGGATGAGTCAGCATGTTCACGGCTGCTCTCCGAGTTGCCCCACTGTAAAGTAGTGTCGAGGACTTCCAGAGGGCCGCTGCTGCTGCCTACTTGCATCCCACCAGGATTGTCTCTGTGCGTGCCAATTCGGAGGCCTGAGAAGCGACGTTGACCAAAGTGGACGTCCTGGCTTCTTCCGTGGGTGGGTATGGCGAGGTGCACATTTCCAAGCGAGTCTACGACAGAATCAATGCCTGCATTGTCATGATGAGCATTTCTTCCTCGACGACGTTCCCGTGCAGCGTCTCCAGATGAGCTGCGTCGATGTAAGGAAACCTCTGCCTCTTCCAACTGGGGCACCATCACGGGCGCAGAGAAGACGAGAATGGCAGAAGCTAACAAGAAAGCGGTCACAGTGAAGATGAGGCCGTTCTTCATTGTAAGTAGAAGATTGACGGTGGAAAGTGGGTGGGCTTGAAGCGAAACGGCCAGCGTGCACTAGGTAATGAAGGATTCAGCAGGAGTGGTGGGGAGGACGGGTAGAGCTGTAGAAGTAGTGACGAGAAGAAAAGACTCCTTCGCCTGCTCATCATATGTCGCCATTCGATGCAACGAATATCATGCCCGCAAGGTTGTCCCTTGGTAGAATTCGTGCGAGGCGTTCTTGCTCTTGCCACAGTCCACAGTCCTGCGCCGGAGTTACTTCATGTTCATGATTGCTTGGTCAAGTCTTGCTGGTCTTCATATTCACGAAGCGCTTGAGCTATTTCCTCGCTTTAGACAGCCCCTCTCTTTGCTCCTCACGCGTATCTTAAGGGCCCATCACTAGCCGCCGTAGGACTCTGCAAAGTACAGCTATGGGCCTGTTCGGCGTCAAGGGGTACACAGGGAAGAGTGCCCCCTTCTGCTGAAGGACAAGAGAATTGCACATAGAAAGGACTTAAAGCGGTTCTCTGGCTGAGATCAAGGCACCGGGCCGTTCTCGCTCTTCCCTTTCAATCTTTTCCTTTATCTGCTGAATCATGCCCTCCACGACTGTCCCTCTCCCAATTGGTAGGAATGGGCGTCAAGGTGTTGGACCGAGATGGCAGCGAATGACACTCAACGTGCTTTTCACTTACGCCACGGCACCCTCGCAGTGTCGTCATACGGCCTGGTGTGTGTATGTGTCAACTTGTCATCGATCTACTGTGTGGACAAGCTCGCCCATTTCCTCCTCCTCCTCCCCCTCTTTAATATATCAGCGCTGGTCGTTCTCCCCTCCTCCACAATGATGCGAGCTGTCGTCGCTGCAGCGATCACAGTGTCGCTTCTCACCTCTGTCAATTGTTCACCTATTGAGCTTTACAGTGATAAGGATGGCGCAGGTCACTTACAGCGGCGTGGCAATAGCAAATCACGGGAAGACTACCAGACATTCGACCCGAGTACCGCGGGCTTCAGTACGAGCACGGGTACAAGCAGTCAGGATGTATCTAGCGCCAGCACCACCAGCAGTACAAACAGTCAGCGTCCCTTGCTGGGTCGTACTAGGGGCGGACAAGCCCGAGGCAGCGAAGAAGCGTCCAAGGGCAAGGAACATGATCAAGTGGTGAGAGTGGAAGGCAAGAACTGCCAGCTGGGGCGGTCACCTACTCCTAGACTCCCGCCCAAAAAGAACTTTCCACGTAAAAGGCCAGAAGCTGCTGCGAAAAAGAGTACAGAGAAGAAGCCGGTGACCATACCGTATGTAGAGATAGGCAAGGGAAAGGAGTCCCGCAAAGAAAAGCATGCTGCAAGTTCGAGCAAAGCGCAAGAGTGGCAGAGCGATCCAGGGTTGTTCCCAAAGTATCCACCTGATCTTGTGCACGACCCCGCCGACGACACAATTCCGCCGATCCCAGTCGAGTATGCACGGTTCTATGGCAAGCCAGTCTATGGAAGAAAAGCGAAGGGCCCGAGAAAGGATGCGTAGGAGCAGTACACTGAGTCGAATTCTGGCGAGAAACGTACCGAGGTCAGCCTTGTCACTCACCTGTGAAATGTAAAGTGATCCTCTAATCTATCCAGTATCAAGGCAGACGCTGTATGGAATTACCCTCCGAGCCTTGCTCACGAAAGCACTCAAGATGTGGTGATCCAGAGTTAGGGTGATCCTTTACAAGGCATGTACGCGGTGCCAAGCTCGGTCTACCCGGTCGTAGTCTTTCCTCGGGCACTGATCTTTTCCTCTATCTGATGGGCAAGTACATCATACAATCAGGCAGATTACACCAGCTCGCCTTCCTTTAAATCAACCCCCCTTCCATCTTCCTCTCTCTTCTCTGCGTCCAACTCATATCCAACAATCAACTCCACGGACACCCTGATCTCTTTACAGTAAGCGTCTTTGAGCAAGCTACTGTCCTTCCAGACTCTTCTGACTCCTCTTCTCCTCAGCGTTTAGCTGTAATGAGATTCTTCCTCACGATTGCAGCAGCGATGCTCATCCTGGCCACTGCAAGTATGGCAGCTCCCTCGACGAGGTATCAAGACACGCACGGAGAAGAGGGTCGAATACTGCGACGTGGGACCGGCTCCTCTTGCATGAAGAAGAAAGCGAAGCCCATCAACGTAGGCGAGGTCATTCGCCAGAGCGTGATCCTGAATCCGGCCCTTCCTACCGCCGATCAGAGCTCGAAGCGGTATCCTGCCGCAGGTGCCACTTCGAGCACGAGGAAGACGGCATCATCCAGTGGGAATTTGACACAAGCCAAGACCAGCGAACAGAACGCTCGACAACGAAACGCTTCCACGTATTGATCCCGTACACTTTGCCCCACTCCAAAGAATTTCATGATCCAGTGTGTGGTCAGTGTATGCAGCGTAGAGGGGGAGGGAGAAGGGCAGTCCCGTGTGACTCTGTAAATAGTACGCACGTATGCTGCATCTTCGAACAAGTCAAGGGCTTATGCTGCTTTGAGATATAGTACTGAAAGCATGTCGTTGTTGTCTCGATTCCAGTCAAAATCGCATGACCATGGTGTCCCTCTTTGTACTGCGTCTGATGCTCGCACTTCATTGCTGAGGACGATATCATTCGTGGTAGACTCAACTACATGCCAGAAGTGATTTCGCAAGTGGATCCGATCGAGACCCGTGGTCATCCTGTGCCTATCTCGTGTGGTGCCGATGAACGAGGAAGCAATATCGCTGTCTACGATGAGTGATGTGATCCACGCCCAATATGAAGATGTGCATGCAAACCAGAAGCCACCTTTGACGATGTTTGGGGCAGGGGACAGCGGCGAAGAGGAGGATGTCGGGTCCATTTGCTCCTCATCTTGGGGGAAAGACTTGAGCGGGAGCACACTGCCAAATAGACAGCAATACTGGAGAGTATGCCCAATTTAAGAAAATTGCCTCCGATATTGAGGGTGCCCAATTTATGAGAAATGCCTCCGATATTGAGGGTGCACTAGGTTTAGCGGAATTATATTGAGGGTCGTTTCGTCTCCTTGTTCGTCTCTCTCTCCCTTTCACTTCTTAACAACCAACTCTCATCATGCCTGGCTCGGTATTACATCGACGTGACGATTAAACTCAGGTATGTATACCTTTAGGGTGGACAACATGCTGACGTTCGTTTCCTTGCGCATACAGACGACTGCTGAGCCACAGGATGGGCAACAATCACCTATCGCCATGCCTGCTCAATTTCACATAGACTTAACTTCCGACACTCCGGCCATCGTCAATCGACCCAAGCGAGAGCAAGTATGTATACGGCTGAATGCGGTGTGTAGCTTTAAGGTGGACAACATGCTGACATTCTACTCCTTGTGCATACAGAATACTGCCGAACCACAGGACGGACAGCAAGTCCCGTCCAGTTCAAGCAATAACAATGTAAGTGAGGCGGGATACATTTGCGAGACACTGTCATGCTAAATCATGGTTCAATCATAGATGGTTCCCTATATTGAGAAGTTCCAACAGTACGCCGACATGTTCCAAGGTGGACTGGACGAAATCAAGGGCATTCTGCGTGCAGGTCAAACCATGAAAAGCCTAAGTCCTCAATCAAAGGACTCGCTCAGGGGACACCTCCATGCCATCATCGATGAAATTGGAAGGTTCCTTCCCTACGTACTCCGACAAATGGGCGCTCGAAAAAGATGTCTCGATGAGACGATCGATAGTATGGTGGAGCAAGAAGAGATGAGGCGACAAAGAAGGGTCGACATTAACAAGTGGCTCGATGAGATAGTCAATGACGGTGAGGAGCGTGAAGAGGAGATGTAGCTGTCGATTCAACCGGTCTAACATGTAGCGGTCGTTATCCACGCATGTCCCTCTAATCATAGTTCCAATGAAATATTGTTGTCACCATTACCTCGCCTGAAATCCACTGTCTGACCTTTTCACGACTTATCTGTCTTTGTCCAGGCCACCCAAAGATGTACTATCTCGCCAGTACTCAAACACTGGCCACATGCTGTTTGATGGCGTTGATCTCTGGTTGCCCGGCGATAGACGTATGCTCTGTTGAAGGGAAATGCTTCCAGCTGAGAGGCCCACGGACCTTAGAGCGGATGCAACCCTGGTATCTTCGATATCCTTCTCTTGAAAGATTTGCGGTCGGAATCTGCCCTGTTGTCTCTTCTCTTCATCGAGTGTCTCTGGTGTACTGCTGTTTATGTTGGTGCGGAGTGGAAAGAACAGGAGGAGAGAGGGGGAGAATAGGGCTGAGAGGAAAGAACGGGGGCGTGAATATGATACGAGCATATCTTATGATAACGATGTCAACGTCATCATCACTATTGCGGTACCTTTCCTGCAGATTCGAGATGAATTTGCTGCAATGATCCTCCTTGATGATTGGATTGTACACGATAAGTCATCCGTCCTATGTGTAGGGCTGCAGTGCTGTGCTGCCTTCCTATTCGGCTGAATAGCGCATCGCCCGAAGGAGATTAACACACTGCGAAAGAGAATCTTTTCTCTCCTTCTCTCCCATCCTCACGATACGCACATCCCATACTCTGTCTTTCTCGACCAAAGAGATCCTGACGCAGGTGAAGAAGAACACAATGCAAGGCGCTGTCATGCTCCCGATCGTGATGTCGCTTGCCTCCCTGGTCTCATCGGTTCCTACCTTCAGAGGCACTCCTATCGAGAAACGCGGCCTCGGCTCGTCATGCCTGAAAGGGCCGCCCGCATCTCCTGAGCATGAAGTACACGGGGACGAGTTTTCAGTCTACGGCGTACGGTCAGAAGACTTTCGGGAGAGTATGACACGACTCCATGGCAAGGCCGCAGTTGACAATTTGTTCGCTCAAAGACCCTACAGAGGTAGTAGCGGACAGGAAGGCACAGGCAGAAGAAAGAGGCAGAGTAGAAAGCTGGTCGTCAAAGAAGGACCAGAGCAAGGACCTCAACGCGGCGACAAGCTGACCGAGACGTATCGCGGTCCCACTGACAGGTCAATGATCGATCTGCCACCCGCACATTCACGAGACGACCTGCTGCATCTCAGTGAGCAGCAGTCGTCGTAGGGTGTACCCCTAAGAAAACGCTGCGTACCCCGAGTCTCCTGCCGGCGGGTGAATCCATCAATATGTCAGTGTGTCAAGTGTACCAGCGTAACTAAGACTGCCCTGCATGAAAGGATAAGATAAATACGATCAAAGCGGGGGCGAGCGGTCCATCTCAACTTTCACTTTATCTATTCAAGCACTGCCTTCCCGATCTTGGCGTTTTATTTTAGTGACACTGCGCTGGTGCCCGGGACGTGTTTTCCTTTTCCCCCCTTTTAGAAGTGCAAAAAAAAATAAAAAATGCGAAATCCGTCCAAAAAAGACTTTTGTGACATCATCATCGCGTTCAATACAAAGAAGTACACCTTCCACCGCCATCCTCCCATCCCCGTCGTAACCCACCCCCTTCAAGAGGCTCCAAGATGAAGAAGCTGTTGATTGAAGTGCACGCCTCGCTGAAGCAATTCGCCAACTACGCCCCCCTTTTTGCCACGCTCCTTGCGCCCATCAGTACGCTTTACGACATCCCAGCGCTAAGTCAGAGATGGTACTCGTTCAATGGGAATGAGATCGCCGATCCGGGCGCCAGTCTCGTCCTGTCTGGCATCGGTCTCGCAGTGAGTCTCATTGCCAACACGCTCTTGGTCCTGCGCTTCTCTGTCAGCTTGAACAAGGTGAGTAGGGACCCTTACAGTGCTACGAGGAGGGGGCCTATTCTTTGTCTGACTCGGCACCCCACTCATGCGCTATGAAACAGTCATGGCGACTTGCGACTCGCTTCTCCACCGCCTGTTGGGTCTTGAAGACGGGGATTGGAATGGCGAACCTGATCACATTCGGTGCTTTGTCGAGGAATGGTCCAGGATACGCCTACATACAGGGATTCTGGTGCGCCATCCTTTCGGTCGTCATCAGTGGTACGATCGGTGAGTGATTTTCAGGAGAGTGTGGCTTAAGTGGCATTTATAGCGACTGAGGTGTCCTCTACATTCCAATAGCTATCTTACTTCTCATCCAGTAGTGAGTAGCTAAGGTAGCCCATAGAGGCCTTCATGAGACTAACGTGTCTCCTCCCACTCACTGCAGCTTCGTCTCTTTCAACAAGAATCCGGATGAAAACGTTCGCTTCGAAGGCAGGACACTCATTACGTCGGAGCTGATACTGTTCGGTGTCATTGCGTTGAATGCGTTGGTCTTTTGCAAGATAGAAGGGTGGACGTATCTCGACGGCATCTACTTCTCCGTTGTGACAATCCTGACGATAGGTGGGTGTCATGGGAGTGGCAGTTCGGTAGCATGTACCTCTTCTAACATTAGTCTTTTATCTCTGTGACGTGTGGCAGGCTTCGGTGATCTCTACCCAACGCACACATCCACCAGGATCCTGCTCTTCCTTTACGTCGTGACGGGCATTGCACTGCTGGCCAACCAGATCAGCATCATCGTCGAGACAAGCAAGAATCGAGCAAAGTCACGCAAGCAGCGATTGAGAAAACGCTACGCTGAAAAGGTCTCTGCGTATGGAGAACGACACGCCAATTTCTCTGCTAGTCACGATCAAGATTTGACCGCCGCCGATGCACTGCAAAAGGAGATCAAAAGAGTGCAGAAGCAGGCAAAGGCGGAGACGGATGCAAACGAGTTGTCGGAATTGATCTACTCGCTGTGCACGCTGCTCGTCTTCTGGCTGACGAGCGCGCTCATGTACCACTACATGGAGGGATGGCCGTATGGCGATGCGCTCTACTTTAGCTACGTCTTTTTCCTCACCGTCGGGTACGGCTCCGACTTCTCGCCCAAGACGGACGTGGGACGAGTCGTCTTTGTCATCTGGGCAATGATGGCAGTGCCTGTCATGACAAATTTTGTCGTCACTACCATCCAGACACTCGTCTCGCACGCCGCCAAGATCCTCGCCCTTGGGACGAAGCAGAAGAAGCAAGAATACGCAAAGATACAAAAGGAGTACTTTCAGCCTCACTCGTCTTACCTTGACGACGCTATCCAAAGACTGCTGGACAATAGCGGCAACGGCCAGGAAAAAGACGACGGGACTGCCTCCCAAGAAGAGACAGATATTGAAGCGCAAGTCGACAAGGAAGTCACCGAATCGTCCGATATGATCAGTGTGGAGAAAGACATGCTGCTCAACCTGCTCTCGACGACGTGCTACTTGGAGGCGCAGTCAAGGCGGATCATGATCGAAAAGATGGATCATCAATCTCTGGCTCGCGTATTGTTGGAAGCAGACGCCAACATACAACTGTACACGCTCGACAAGATGGGCAAGACGGATCAAATTTCCTGGATCAAGACGTACGAAGAGTCAGCGTTGGAGGATAATGAGCTGGCGAGAGTGAGAGAGTACAGAAAGACGTTTGCGAAGGTGCTGGTCATTGGGGGCAAGCTGATGGACTTCCAGGGCGACAATCTTCAAGCCTTTCATCGGACGAGGACAGACGCATCGGGCAGTCTGACGGGTCAGGAGGAGGGATCGAATAGTAGAACGATCAGCGATTCAGACTAGTCGCCAGGGAGCAGCGCGAAGGGAGGGAGGGATGGATGCGAGCCCAGTCTCCTTGCAGGCCAAGTCCAGGCCAGACTCGGGGGCTCCATGCATCTGTAGATTACCGAACGTGGGTTTGCCGAGTACATCATGTTCGGCCGATCATCTTTGAAAGAGACTCATTGGCGGATCACTCATTTTGATCAGAATGGAGGAACAGGCGCAAGGAGCGGTCTTCTATCAATCAATTATCATGCATCGCTAGCGTCTCGCGCACAGGAACACGTTCGCTGCCTGGCACCCTCCTCCAAACTCCTTTCTTCGGCGCGAATTAGACTTTGCGAATTGCAAATTCAGCGTCGACTCCCTCCTGTGGTTTGGAGGTCGGCGAATAGGCGGCTGTGGGGGGTGGATGTTCCCTACGCCTCTCTCGTCTCCTCCCACCATCACCAATCCGCACAGACATGGATCGATATACCCGCGACGACGAAGGCTCTGGCGAAGGCTCTTCCGTGGCCAGCTCCTCGCAGTCGTGCAGGGCGGACACTCGTCATACTGTCACGCCCTTCTCGTCTCGGTCCTCCATACAAGAGAAGGACGGAGATGAAAAGGACGGACTGATGGAGGAAGAGTGGGAAGAAAAAGGATCGAGCTCGGAGGGTGCCAGTCTTCAAGGCGGATACCAGAAGAGGAGCTTCATCAATCCAGACGTCGTGCGGGACATCATCATCGGACTGAGCGACGGTTTGACTGTGCCCTTTGCGCTGACGGCTGGCCTCTCCAGTCTCGACAACTCCAAGATTGTCGTGCTGGGCGGTCTGGCTGAGCTGGTCAGTGGGGCGATTTCGATGGGCGTCGGTGGGATGCTGAGTGCACAAGCAGAACTGGATCACTACCAGTACACGGTGCAACAGACCTCGCAACGGATCAGGAGGAGCCGACGTGATGTCCTGGAAGGCGAGGTACGGTCCATCTTTGAGCCACTAGGCTTGTCCGCCGCCACATCAGCCCAAGTAGCAGCAGAATTGCACGAAAAGGAGGAGGAGGAATGGCAAGAACACGAGTTCCGTCGAGGAGATCTCCCTTCACCCTGTCCCTCGACGAAGAACACGACTTCTTCCTTCACGCCACAGCGAGGCCTGACACCGCTGATCATTCGCATGGGAGAAGGTCTGGAGGGCATTGAAGCACGGCGTGTCTGGCAATCGGCACTCTTCATCGGATCGAGTTATGTCTTGGGCGGCCTGATTCCCCTTCTTCCCTATCTCTTTCTGTCGTCTGTCACCTCTGCCCTCTTTGCCTCTGCTGGGATCACTGCTGTTGCGCTGCTCGTCTTTGGGATCGTCAAGCAGAAATGTACTGGACGCGGTGACTGGAAGAGTCTCACAAAGAGCGCCCTCTCCACCATGGCCGTGGGCGGGATCGCAGCGGGCAGTTCGTGGGCCATTGTCCGTCTTCTGGAGAGGTGACTGACTTTTTCTTTCTTGTGTTCCCACCACCACTGTACTACTATACAATGAAACAAACATTTTCGAAGATGATTAAAAGTACACTTGCATGAGGGTATGTGTGGGGAGAGAGGGAGGGAGAAAGGGAGGCCTAGTATGTGCACTGCGCTAGATTCGCAGCGGGGATAGTACTTTGCAGCGTCATCTGCGGCAGTACGTTTAGCTGTGTCATGAAGCCAATCGCCTGATGCCAACTGACGTGGCAATGAAGTGCCCAGATGCCTGGATTGTCGAGCACGATGCGTACGACCATCCAACCGTACGCTGGAACGACAAAGACGTCCCTTCGCATCGGGTTTGTGAAGTTCTGCGTCAAGTCGAGCGTCTCGCCCCATCGTGGGTGTGCTGTGTGCTGATAGAAGCCGGCGCCCTTTCCCAGGATGAAGGGGCTGTAGCCGTGGAGCTGTTCCAGTGAAGTTAAAGTATATGAGAAGACGATTCTGTGCGCTTCCCTGTGACACGACTTACATGCATTGCGTGGTCGCCCTCGTCCATATTGTTGATGATGAGGTCCCACACGGTGTACTCGTTGACTGTGATGACGAATTCTTCCGGTTTGAAAGGTTTCTGTTTCTGATGCGCATCGTGTAGGTCGTACAGAGTCGCCTTTCGCTGGAATCCTTCATTCTCCCAGCTGGAACCGTTGATGAACGCTCGAAATTGCCGCGCAGACGTCAGCGCAAACGACACGGCGAGTGTCTCTTGCTTGGTGGCGGCAGGGGCTGGTACGGCATGCAGAGGAACGAGCGTCGATGGATCCAGCACGGACTGCGACTTGTTCGACGAGGGAGCAAGTGCAGTAGTAGAAGGCATTGCATCGGAGGAGATCTTGTTATAGCGCAGCACGGCAAACTGATCTGTGACAAGACTGTCCTTGCGCATGCCAAACATGGCCTTGAGTAGTTCTGCGTGGAATTTGTCTGCCTCTACCATCGTCAGGTTACTCATTCTATCTACGCTCAGGGGCAGCAACTCACAGGCGCCAGGAGTCTGGTCCATCTCAATCAACACGCTGTACCGCTGGGCGACGTCCACATCGACCTGTGAGAGAACGTAACCTCGTCAGCATCATAATCTGTTTAGGTGCACACACCTTTCCATACGCACACTATCGACCACCTGCGGCTCGACAAGTGTGCCGTCTGCCTCGATGACTGTCATCTTGTGGCCATGCAAGGTAAAGCGAATGGAGCCAAGGGAGCCGACATTCATGAACCGGAAGCGGTACCGCTCCTTACGAGTGACTGTGATGTTGCTGTGCACGATGTTCACTCCTCCTTGACAAGTGCCGTGGCCATTGACCGTTCCACAATCGGGCACAGGCTCGACGCCCATTTCACTGGCGAATCCTTCTGGAGAGGTGTAGATCGGCAGATAGCTGATGGCGGGCTCGTTGTAGAGATCGTTGGCCATAATGATCTGATCTCCGTCGTACGTTGTGTTCTGCAGTCGATCTTTCGCACTTGTTGATGTGAGGCCAAAGCTGTATGGATCTTCCCTTGAATGGAGAATCATGGGTCCTCGCAAACCTTCGGTGTACTGGAAGGCAGAATGAGCATGCCACCAGTAAGTTCCGAACGTCTGCACAGTCCATCGATACGTGAACGATGTACCTGGCGAGATTCCACAGTCGGTGATGCCATACGTGCCATCCTGATCATTTGTCCCGTTCTGTGGCTGCCCGTGCCAATGAATTGTGGTGATGTTCGACATGTGATTGGTGACTCGCACCTCTATCGTGTCACCTAGATTCGCTTCGATGAGAGGGCCGGGCGATTGACCATTGACGAAGAGCATGTCCTTCGTCAGACCGCCAGGTGATGCGACTGCCTCCGTCAATGTCCAGTCATGGCGTCGCACACTTGCTGGTGCATTGACGTTCCAGTCAGGCGACAAGACGAGCTGGCCAGTCTTGACGCCATTGACACCTTCATCTACTACCAGCTGGTGTGGGGCTATTGAGAGACCATGAACGCATGCCTCGACGAGGAAGAGGGCGAGCAGGATCACCAGCGCCGGCCACGCCATTGTCACTCAAGATGAGATACTCCTAGTCAGTGAGTGTTGTGGAGAAGACGATCTCGAACTTCCAGTGCAGGTTGTCAGCCCTCTAGAAAAAGTGCATAACGTGACTGAATGCTCCCAGTCGTACTCTGAGGCGAACCGCTTGCTTGCTTGCCCAGGAAGACCAGTGGCGAGACTAGGGAATGCACCAACGATCAAGCTGCAATTTCAAATTCTTCCTCCTCGAAGAAGGGGAGAGCCCCAATCATAGATGGCTAGTATGCACGTTCTAAGGCTAACAAGCTTTTTGCCATCACTTTCTTGCTGAACGAGGCCAAGAAAAAAAAATCAATTTAACTCCTTTAAGGACACACGCGGTCCTCCTCTTCCCTTTCACAGCGAGCGCGACGGAAAGGAAACGTTTTTCCCTTTTTTTCGCAAGGTAAAAAGGACGCTAAATCTCTTTATTCTCGCGAAAACCTTCAATAGTTCCGCCCTTCGGGGTCTCGATCCTTTCCCTATCAAAGTCTTCTATTGCAACCTTCCGACAGAAAAGAAAAAGCTTAATTTCTTACTATCAAATATTTTGAGTTGCATTGAGGGGGAAAATGAACGGAATAACGTCCGAAGAAAGGGAAGAAAAGTTAAGGCACGACTGGCGATACTGTGTTCAGTACCTTGGAACGTGCCACTTGAGCTGAACGAACCCCTCTCAGTGGCTTTGAATCTAATTAGTGGCGGGGGAGTGTACCTTCTCAAGGATCTTCGGCAGTATAAAAGGGACGAAGTGCTTCTTTCTCTGTAGAACGGGGCATCGCCATCTCATACACCCCACTCTACGTAGTCCCCTCACCCCTCTCCTACTCACCTCTTCCCTCCCTTTTAGCGATGCACTTCTCTGCCTTGCTATCTGCCTCTCTCCCTCTCTTGGCTGTCGCTTTCCCCGCTGAGAAGCGCACAATTTCCAGCCAGACCTTCACTCCTCCTGGTCCTGCCCCTGACCAATTCTCACCAAACTACGTGGGAAAGAACAATGGAACGCTCAACAATGGGATCAAGATTCCAGGAAGAGCTTTCGATCGAGTCTTCCAGATCTGGCTAGAGAACACCAACTTTGCCGACGCCTCTTCTCAGGCTGCCTTCCAAGCTCTGCAAAAGCAAGGAATCCTCTTGGATGCGTACCACTCCCTAGGTCACCCTTCCGAGCCAAACTACTTGGCATCCGTGTATGGAGATCGATTCGGTTTGGGCGACGACACCTTCTCTTGGGTCCCCCAGAACACCACCAACGTGTTTGATTTGCTCGACACAAAGTTCATCTCTTGGGCTTGCTATCAGGAGAATCTCCCCAGCGACGGGTTCCAAGACTTTTCCTACACGCAAAAGGCGTATGTCCCAGGTGGAACCAACTACACATACTACGTTCGCAAGCACAACCCATGTGCCTTTCCCGAAGAGAGCCAACCGCAAGTCAGCACGGCACGAGCGAATCGAAACAGAAACTTCAACGACTTTGCTGCTGACTTGAATGCTTCTGCTCTGCCTCAATGGGCTTTCTTCACCCCGAATGTGAGCAGGACATGTACTTGTGATCGACGCCTCCCTTACTGACTCGAACGTACCCTCTATAACATTATAGATGATCGACGACGCTCACGACACTGGTGTCAACTACGCGGCTTCCTGGCTGCAATACTGGCTCGTGCCCCTCCTCGCCAACAAGAAGTTCAACGACGGCCGAACTCTGATCATCTTGACCTTCGACGAGAACCAGAACTATGCCATCGAGAATGAAGTCTACACGCTCTTGCTAGGAGACGTCCTGCCCGCCAACCTCAAGGGAACGACCGACTCCACCTTCTATTCTCACTACTCGACCATCTCTACCGTAGAAGCGAATTGGGGACTACCCAACTTGGGACGAGGTGATGTGATTCCCGTGCTGAACAACGTCTTCAGCTGGGTCGCCAGCCTGACTGGATTCAAGAACGTCGCCAACACGACCACCTACATGCTCAACGGTGTGGGTAACGAATGCGGACCGCTCAATGACGTCAACTTCCAGAACTTTGTCGCTCCCAACAAGACTGTCATCGGCCCAGGTGGTCAATTGACCCACTACAAGGTCGGTGCTAATCCTCTCTTGACTTCCGCTCAAGCACCCGCCTGCACCAACAAGACTACCGCTTTCAACAACCCTTACCACAACCAGACGTACGAACAGACCGTCTCTAACCCCAATAAGCTCCTCGTCTTCCAGCCCATCTAAGGCGTGTCTCCCTCTCTCTTTCTTTTGTAACTCCCTCTCACAGCACCCTCCTTTTCTTCCCCCCTTTGCAATTGATCGTCATTGCGCTTTATTCGTTTTCTCGCCCAACTTACCTCCTGAAAGACGACTCCGGCATTGTAGCGCATGAAAGCGTTCGTTGTCTATGAGTAGCCATGTATAGCATGCAGAGCGAGGGGAAACAGAGTACACGGATCTCTATGACGTCTTGACCTTGCGCTGTCCTATGCCGAGTACAGTGGAGGCCACTCGAACGGGAAAGGTGATGATGGTGACTGGTCCTTGACCGAGAATGCTTGTGAACCAGGCCGACCAGGATGCTATACTCTCGTTGAAGATGGTCAAGGCCATGTCCAGCTCTGGATCTGCTTCGAGACCTCTTCCCATCCTTCTCTGCTGCATGTAGTACCACGACAGACCAAGGCTGCCCTTGATCGCAGAAGGCAGGGGCAGCCATCGCATGATCCAGGTACCCTTGAAGTTCCATCCATTCGAGACGGCATCAGCGTCCGAAACGGCCGGGTTCAGCAACTTCTGAGCAGGCAATTCTGGCTCCAGCACCGCTGTCCTCCCCAGTCCCACCAATGCACACGCCCCATTGGCAACACTGCTGGCCATTCCCAGTCTCGTTCGAAAGCCACCCGACAGCTGAATCGCCACGCCGTGTGGATTGTCGATCTCATCGCGAATCCTTTGGCCAAACTTGGTAAAGTAGGACTCCCTCTCCAACGTAGAAGCAGCCTTGTGAGTATTATTGTACGTTCCCTTGACGTTCATCTTGGCAAAGCTGGAGATCAAAGGACTTGTCTTGGCACTGGTCGCCTCGCCATTCCCACCAGAGATCTCGACAATGTCCACATCGCCGCACTGGATCAGCCAGCGAACCTGATCCAACGCCTCGTCCTCATCGAGACCCCCTTGCGCAAAGTCGGCGCTGTTCACCTTCACCTGAACGATCATGGGCGGCGGACAATGTGCACGAGTTTCCCTGACTAACCTCTTCATCAGCTCCATCCTGCCATTTGGCGACCCTCCATACCTGTCTGTGCGTTGGTTCGCCAAGGGAGAAAGGAACTCACTCAGCAGGAAGCCGTGTGCGCCATGTATGCCGACACCTGCCCACCCTGCCTCCTTGACGACTCGACAGGCGTAGATCCACTTCTCCACAAAGACGTCGATCTCCTCTTCGCTCATGGAGCTAGCATCACCAAAAGCCATCTTCCGCATCATGTCATTCGCTCGGCCTGGTCCGACATTGACGTTGATCGCGGACGGGGCTTGACTGGGCATTCCTTTTGCACGGTATGCGCGGTGTCCTTTCTTGCCTGGATGCGCCAGCTGCACGATGCTAGGTGTTCCATGAGCTTGTGCAGTGCTTGCCCACGACTTCCAGGCGTTCAGCTTAGATGCATCTGTCAACGTATCCGAGGCGATGGCGACGTCGGTCGGGGTCGAGAGGTGGTTGATGTCGACTTGCACCTGACCAGTGAGTATAAGACCGAAGCGGCCTCGAGCCCAGCGTGAGTAGAGCTTCTTGAACTCTTCGACGGGAGGAATGCAGAGAGGAGGTACAGCTAACGTCTCCTGCATGGGACACTTGACAGTGCGACCAGGCAGGACAGCTCCACATGGTAGCGTGACCGAGGAGGACAGCAGCTTGATGGCGTCGAGTGAGACGCCGTTCTCGGACTCTTCAAAGGTTGATTCGTGAGATGTCATTGTGGGCTAGGAGGGGTGTGTGTGAGGGTCGAGCAGAAGAGGGCGAGCAGCGTAAATCATACGGAGGACACGAATAAGGACCTTATCTCCCTCCCCCGCTCCCTCGTTCGTTTCCCCTCTAAAGGCGTTTAAAGCAGGTAGATAGGCGTCACCCATACCTATTGATCTTGAGTATTTCTGTCGATGCCGCTAAAAAGTTCAATTCGCCGTTGCCAAAAAAAAACCAAGGAAGATACTGTAAGTCGAATTCAAAAGCCGGGCTGATAAGCGAGTTTCCAAAATATAGAGAGAGCTTGCGTACTATCGCTATCATACACCCCCACACTGCTCCACGACGCTGAAGGCCACCGATCCGCGCCCCCTTATCGCTGATCACAGAAGGAAAAAAGGACGATCGGCAACATGGCTGAATCAGAGGAGCCAAAGAGGGACAACCTACCAGCGCACTACATCGCAAGTCTAGATGGCTGCCTGCCCGCGTACATGCGATCTCTTCTCCTCGATTATAGCCACATACCGGAGGATGAGATGGAGGCGCACATGTATGCTGTGGTGAGCTGCATTCCTGATCGTTGAGGAAGATGTGGTAGACCGCAATCTGACTCCTCTTCCTCCTCTTCTCCTGCTCAGCGCGACAAGCTGTGGAAGACGGCGCCGTATCCTTGCGTGGGATACTGGTCCTACCTGACCACCAACCTGACGGCCGCAAAGGACTACGACGTCATCTTGCAAAAGGCAAAGGCAGGCGAGAGAGTGCTCGATATGGGCACATGTGTGGGTCAAGAGTTGAGAGTCTTGGTCAATGAAGGAACACCTAGTGACAATATGTATGGAGCAGGTGAGTGAATGCCAGAAACAATTATTATATGAACACCGCAGTCTCATGCAATTCCCCCTCCTCTCCCCTCCTTTCCTCCCTTGCAGACATCACGAACAAATTCTGGCCCATCGGATTCGAGCTCTTCCGGGATTCTGCGACATTCCATGCCACGTTCATCGAGTCAGACGTCTTTGATACATCTTCCGAGCTCATGGAGAAGCTGCAGAACTCATGCGAAGTGATCTACTTGGGCCTGTTCCTGCACCTGTTCAGCTATGAGCTGCAGGTGGAAGCCTCCTGCAACATCGTCCGTCTTTCCAAAGGACCCGGCTCGATCATTGCGGGAAAGAGTGGCGGCTGGAACAAAGCAGGAGTACAACCGCGAACACTCGGCATACAACGCGAAGGCAAAAACGACAAGCCTTTCCGCTTCAGGCAGGATAAAGAAAGCTTCACCAAGATGTGGCAAGAAGTCAGTGCGATGACGAAGACGAAGTGGGATGTTCATGTTGAGAACAAGCCCGATGAACTGGCGTGGCGACACTCCGGCGAGGGACTGGCGGACGGCATTCGACCGGAGTGGATTTTCTTTACTCTCACCAGGACGGCCTGACCACATATACGCACACACACTGTATATATTGTATATTATTTTCTTGCCTGTCTACAATCAACACTCATACCCTTCGACCGATGTTGCCACTTGCAGCGCGCCAGATCGACTTTGCAAACAGGACGGCCCACACTTCAAACGTGTACGTGAAGCAGATTGCGACGATGAAGAGGAGGACGTAGCCGGTGAAGAAGCAGGCGAGCACGGCTCCCCAGTAGGGTGCGCCATTCTTGAGCATCGTCAGGCACAGCCATGCATCCCACGTCCAGAAAACGACGCCGTGCAGCAGATAGATGGACATGGAGTGGATGCCGAGCCAATGAAACACACGCAAGCGAAAGAACTTTTGGATACCTAACGTCAAGTCCGCTGCCATGAAGAGGGCCATGATGAGGAAGAAACCGGTGATGTTGGGGTTGGTGTAGCCGACGAAGCCGACGGAGGCGATCCATGCTCGTGGCTCTTCCGTTTGCCAGTCCGGATGGATGGACTGCTCAATGAAGTTGAATCTGTTGCCAGGCGCAGAGGGAATGTAGGAGATCCACTGCTGCGTGCAACAGGCAGCAAGGAAGAGCCACGAGAGGTACTTGCCGTCGATGTGACACCATCTCGATCTGCTCTCGTCCGGTGATGAAGACTTCCTTCGTATCGCGGGAATGGGCAGTGGAATACCCCGTGTGGCGGCCTCCCGGTACCGCAGCATCGAATCGAGATCACCGACAATGAGTCCCGTCATGAAGAAGCTGTCCCATGTCTCGGCGTACCAGGAGAACAGCACAGCTAAGAAGTAGAATGCGAATCGCTTCCAGTGTGACTTGATCTCGTGCGCGATGACAGTGGCCACCATGACTGTCCACATGCCTTGCACGATGACGGGAATCGTCCAGAGCACTCCTGTCGCATAGCCTGTCACCAACGCCGGCTGATCAGGCGGTCCACCCCAGCAGAGAGTCACGACGGCATTGAAGAAGACCAGCGCGTTGTCATACGTCTCCCAGTAAGACCAGACGGACCACGTTCGAGAAGCCAGTCTCTGCACCCACTTGAAGCCGTTCACGTCCATCATAAAGTAGTTTATCAGGGCAGCTGCGGTGACGGGCAGCATCAGACGTGGGATACGTCGTACCGTCGTGTCTGCCAACGTCGCAAGACCGCCTCGTTGCAAGTAGCGCTGACACATCGTTCGAGCAGGCAAGGCGAAGAAGATGCCTAGGAGCAAGCTTGCATTCGTTCCGATCGGTCCAAAGATGTAACGATACCAGTGCTCGAAGCCAGGATAGTGGTTCGCCGCGCCTGGATTGGGAATGCCGATGAAGAAGATGAGCGTAAAGTGGCCAAGGGAGACGAGAAAGCAGGCGGCTCCACGCATGCCATCGAGGTAGTCGATCCTCCGTTGTCCAGAGGCTGTGAGTTGGGTAGTGCGAGAGATGAAGAGCATCTGATCCAGTCGACGGAAGAAGAGCACGATCATGGTGGGCAGATGAGCCAGCGCACTTTGTGGATTCGTGCGAGCAATCTCGAGGGCGTCAGAGGCGTCCATCGGTTCGGCAAGCTGCGTCGCCTCGGCTGCATCGGTGCTGCCTCGATCTCGGACCTGCCACTGGACGATTTGCGGCTGCGATGCCTCGTTGCTCTTCCTGATCGAGTGGGACGAGTTTTGACGAGAAGCTGCCATGACGTCCTTGGGATGCGACAGGGGCAGGATTTCCACCTCGTGCAGTCGATCTGCGTCACCATCACCTTCTCCGTCATCGTATCGTTCGTAGTTGCCTGAAATACGTTCAGCCTGGGCAAAGTCGTCGCTGTCGTAACCGCTATCTGTCTCCCATCCATCAAACATGTTGTCCAGGTCTGTGATGTCGCGAGGGGGTCGATTGCTTCGTCCATGGATGATCGAGCTCGGTCGCGACGAGTACTGGGGCAGAGAGTGTCTGCTTCCGCCGCCGCCGTTCAACGTGGTATGGCCTAGGGAGCTGCCATGACCAACAGACGATCCACTCCTTTTATGTCCGTGTCCGTGTCCGTGTCCGCTGCTCGTCAAAGAGGATCTTCTCGCTAGCAGGACAGTCTCTGCGATGTGAACAGTCGAGCTGGACGTGGTGGCTGCTGCTGCTGGTCCAACGGAGTCGATGACACTGTCAGTGGGCGTGCTGTGGCTATCCTCTATCTTGCCGATGTCAGCCTTTGGTAGTAGCGTCTTTGTGCTGAAGCGACGGATGACGAGTACGTGCAGCACAAGAAGCAAGAGGAACCCTGCCACGATCGACTCCACAATGGTGGCATAGAGCGGGACCGAAAAGTGTAGTGGCGCAGGCTTGAATTGATCAGTGGCACTCTGATTGAACAAGGTACTCCCTCGCAAGGTGTAGTCTTCTGTCCCACACAAGGCAGTTATCGTGTCGGCGGCCTGACACTGCTGATTGAACTCGGCATTACGCTCTGCCAGCGTCGAATTGTAGAAGAAGCGAGTGTACAGGACAGCAGTGATCGCTGGAAACACTTGAGGAGGGCCCATCGATGCGCTGGGCTCCCCGTTTGACCAGGTCTGGAAACTGACGGGCGCTGCTGTGGTGGGCAGAAAGGATGCATTAACCCCCTTGACGTAGGTGATCGAGTTGGCAGATGCGTTTGTCCCGCTGTTGCTGATCCCGATTCTCTTGTTGCTTGTCCAGTCGATACGGTGCTCCAGTCCAGCCTGCACGTCTGCACCGGGAGCAGCCGCATCCAGCAAATTCGACACAGGATCCGCATTCCTTCCGGTTGCAGAGAAGCTCCACGACAGCGAGTGGTTGTTCTGGCCGTGGTCGGAGGTGTACAGGGTCAAGTCGACCGTCTCACTGGGAAAGTGTACTACTAGTCAGCACATGCAAAGAAGTAGTAGGCACTCGCGCCTTGCTCACCTGTCATTGTAGGACACGCCAAAGGTGAAAGCGGAGCCACCGTTCAGATTCTCGCTCGCAGTCGGCAGGATGAAGGCGCGGAATGATCCATACTGTATGTCCCTTCTCCTTGTGACGAGCTGCGATCCATTGACGACGTGGGTGGATTGCGTGGCCGGCGACACTTGCATACCAAGACCGACACTCTCGTTCACGTAGAAGGTGTTGTTGAACGAGACGGCGCTGCGATACGTTGCACCGAAGCTGTCCTCCCAGTCATTGATGTGATCGCCAATCAGACTCCATGCTTGTTGACCGTCACCCGTTTGGCCGTTCGTTTCTTGACCATAGATGCTGGGAGACTGCTGCACATCCACCACTACATCCGCCAGTCCTGTTTCGTTAAAGTAGGTGATCGTAGCATCCGTCCAGAGCTGACCGCTAGCAGGGTCGAGATAGCCACACTCGCACGCAGCATCCACCCTGCCAGCCGCCGCCATCAACAGCAGGAGGGCTAAAAGTACAGCTGTCCCAGCGATCATGATGTGTGGTGGTAAGAAAGCCCGGAGAGGACGGAATCACTCACTACTTGAACGGGTTTTCCTGTCGCTGCCAAGAGTTCACCGCCTGCCGCTCCTCCTGTAGGACTTAGTAAGCGCTTGGTGAGTTGCAGGAAGGATTTCCAAAATCCATCGAGCGCTGCAGGAGTAATTTGCCCTAATCCTTGGCTTCTCGAGACCCTTCTAATCTTGCTATGAAATGACTTTCTCTTTCTTGCCGCTTCTTCTAGACCCGCACAGACACCTCGTCTAGAAGCCAATTTCTTAGTCTGATCATTATCCGCACATCACGACTTAATAAAGAAATCGCGAAATTGGCCGGTCTTTGCTTTGGAAAATATTCTGATCCGCGGCAAACGGAAGCGCTCCCTTTTTCTGGGTTTTTTGATGCATGCTTTCGTGAGACAAAATTTAGTCTCCTCGCTTGATCACAATTTGATTCACAATTCTCCCTCTCCTCGGCAATGCACCTACTGTTGCTGCATCTCCGGACCCCGATCGCGCACACTTTTTTTCCTTGGCCCGATTCTCCACTGTAGCAAGCGTCACCCTTGCCCTTCCACTCTTAACAGTATCGCACGCAGCACCATCACACCAGGATAGTCTCATCAGGATAGTCACAACGATGGGGTTCCAAGACAACCCAGTCGGGAGAGCATCGTCATGGCTGTACCAACAGACTCCCCTACTGATGCTGCTGGGCTACTGCGTCGGCTCCTTCTTTCTCTATCTCTTGCTGCCTCCGATAGTGCATGAAGTCCTCTGGTACATCTTCGCCATTCTCCAGACGCTGACGTCCTTGACCGTCTTCACCGAAGCGATTCACTCCCTTCGACCGACGTTCATCGCGCGGCGGGACATGCGGCAGGAACAGAAGCAGAGATGGTCACCTCCAAAGGGACAGCAATGGCCGCACATCGACGTCGTCATCGTTGCCTACCTCCCCAACGAGGAACACATTATCATGAAGCAGGCCAGATATGCGCTCAACAGGATAGACTATCCCGAAATGACACTCCACATCGTCTACAATACGCCCAAACCGATGCCTGCGATCGAGGCAGAGTTGAAGGAGTTCGACGCACAGCACGACAACGTTCGAGTGACCAGCGTCCCCAACTCCACGTCCAAGGCACACAACATCAACCACTTCCTCTCTCTCCCAGGCACAAAGGGCGAAATAATTACAGTGTACGACACGGACCACTACGCCGAACCGAGCGCTTTACGATGGGTCGCCAGAAGGTTTCTATCGGGAGAAGTAGACATCATTCAAGGGCGATGCTGCACGTACAACTACTCTGACTCTCTCACCACTCGATTGGTGGCAGCAGAGTTTGACATGATCTACGGCGTGATGCATCTAGGCAGAGCAACGCTGCATGGATACGGATTCTTTGGCGGGAGTAACGGTCATTGGAATGCCTCGTTGCTCCGATCTATTCGAATGGATCCAGCCATGCTGACAGAAGACATCGACTCATCCATGCGCGCAATCATCTCGGGCGCCAGGATAGAGTACGATGCGCGAGTCTTGTCCTTTGAACTGTCTCCAACGACCATCCCACAGCTGACAAAGCAAAGGATGCGCTGGAGTCAAGGGTGGACACAGGTGGCATTGAAGCACGCTGCTCCTGCATTACGGAGAGGGGCCTACAGTGACGGCAACGGCATCCGATCCAAGCTCGGCCTTCTCCAGCTCCTACTTTATCGCGAGTTCTACTACTACATCAATTCGCAGCTATTCTGGATCCTCATCTCCTCGCTCTGCACAACGTTGCCCCGCCAAGGATTCCACATCTTCTTCAAGAACTTTGGAGGTTTTGCACTGGCCATGTGGACGCTGTTCTTGAATCTGGCGTGCCTGATCGTGGTGGTGCTCGTCACTGTGCGAAATCGCTCTCACTTCACCAGTCGCTGGGGGATCTTCTTCTTCTCGATTGCGCTGGTCTTCTACTACACGATCGTGTCCCACATGGCCATCATGTGTCACTTCCGCGTCTTTACCCGGTACAGCAAGTGGAATGCCACGAAGCGAAGTCGTAGTTGATCCCTCCGCTCTACTTTGTAAACGTCGCACTATTCACATCGTTATTAATACTTATCATTCACATGTAACGAAGGAGGGTGCGTGGTGATATCACTTTACAATCAGAAATTGGAAGAACTTGCGGCTCAACCAGAGCGAGGTCTGGTCAATGAGCGTCGACCAGATGAGCGCAAACAGAAGACACAAGGGGACAAAGATTAAGAACATGACGCCGGTCAGCGTGCTTGCATTGGCGATTCCCGCTTGCTCGACGAGGTACTGATAGACGAGCGAACCCAAGCTCATCATGACAGTACCCGAGATCAGTACGATGGAGAAGCTCAGTCTTCCGAGTAGAACAAGCGGTCGCACGGAAAAGATCGCTTGCAGTCTTGGACTCAGCTCCAACAAGATGAGGAAGCCGGTGAACAGAATCCAATTGTCGTAGCGAGGGTATGCTTGCTTGCTTGGGTCGATGTTCCTTAACAATTTTGCCGTGTTGATGCTGGCGTGGAAGACGAGCTCGTTGTTAATCTTGCTCGGCAGGGCTGCAATCCAGAGGTACTTGAGTATCGTGCCTAAGAGTATCAAGGCGAGAGGGATTGCCGTGTAGGGCAGACGAACTTCATCCTTTACTCCAGGTAGGTGAAGATGAAAGGCCTTGTCTTGAGGGAGAGCCTGTCGATGTACGACGCTGAACTCGCAGATGACAAATCCAGTGAGTGTGTACCATGACCAGCGTGCTACCCAAGCAGAAAGCGCGACGACCAGCAGACTTGCTACGATCTTGTACTTTAGAATCAAATACGGCAGCGTCCACGCCACCACTGCCAAGACGTATGTCTGTTGGAAAACAACTTGGATCTGGGAGGGGTACTACTATGTCAGATGGTACTGCCACTTTCAATATCTAATTTAATGCACTCACAAACCAGAAGACCCCGTAAGGCGGCAGTGACAAGACTGCCCGACTGTCCTTTAGTGTCTGGGGCGCCATAAAGAAGGCGACCATGGAATTAAAGTAGAGGATAGTAGACTCCCAGACTTTGGGTGCAGAGAGTATTTGGTCGTTGTCGAGTCGCTGTGCCAACCAGTCGACGTGCTTGTAGCCATGAGCGACACTGACGATACTAGTCAGCGCTAGCGCCAATGCAACAGGGATGACCAGGCGGATAGGACGTCGAGCGCAATGACCAGCCAAGGATGTTTCCGATCTGCGTTCCACAAAGGTCTGGAAGGCGACACGGCCCATCAGTATGATGAAGCCCGCCATCTGTAGCGATCCATCGAACAGGAGAGGCGACAGAACCTTGCGGATGACCGACATCCACTCGGGGCTGCGCTCGACGAACATGGCTGGTTGCGTGCCATCGAGATCGGTGTCAGTGACGATGGCCGGCGCAAAGAGGCGAAAGAAGATCCAGAGAAGAGTTTGTACCCCAAGCAGACCTCGAACGCCCTCCAGATAGGCAAGTCTGTTGCTTGTCTTTCTTCCGAGGTCGTTGCAATCCTCCTCTGTCATGGCGATGGGCGTGATGCCGAAGCGCTCCTTGCCCTCTCCAACGATGTATCCCCTCTCATCGCGAGCCCACACTCTCCCAGCAAGAGGCGGTCCTGCACTCTTCTCGCTCTTCTCACCCTTCTTCTCGAGCCCGTTTTCCAGCATGCTGTTCGACGTCGTAGTATGGTGTGGAGCCTGAGTCGTAGTATTATTATCTTCTCACTCCTCCTCCTTTCCTTTGAATGTTCTCCCTGTAAAACTCTTCCTCCTCCTTCCGATTTCTGTTTCTTGGGTCTTCGCATCGGCACGTCGCTCAGGGTTCTATTTTGCCGATCCTGGGTATTTCGGCCTTTAAGTGAGATTCTGAGACATTTTCCAGACCAAAAAAAATCACGAATCGAACCATTCGTGCGCTAGTCTACGTAATGAGGAGAAAGGATATATCGTTTTGCATTTCATTTTGTTTGCAGTGCGTGTCTTATCTGTATATGTATATGTGGGGGGGAAAGGGTGTCTATTAGAAGCGTGAAAAATAACCCGCTGCGCGAAGGAGGAAAAAAAATCTTTTTCTTAGGCGAAATTTTCACAAGCGATGTGCGACAGTGGATGAGGATGACGGTGTTCCGCGTGTGTAGTTTTCAGCAGAGCAGTGGCGTGGTGCCCTGTACTATAATAGCACATTGTCAGCAAACAGTGACTTCTTCAAGTAGTCCGAGCAAATAGCGGCGATTGACGTCTCGGTCTTGCATGGGTAGTCGGAGAGTCACTGAGATACGCAAATGAAAAAGAAAAAGAAGGGTCGTAGGCTATTTTCGAAGGCAAGAAGTTTTGGTGAAGAAGGACCAGACCCCCTTCCATACGCTCCATCGCCAAAGCACGCGACAGGAATAAAGTTTGAGCTGAGACCACATATACATTACACGATCAGATTTTAGTCGGAGGCCGGCTAAGGGAAAAAGGGTGTATGTAAATTCTTGGCAGTCATATACACCCACATGTCCGGACGATTGTACGCCTTGGAGATCTGACGACACTTCTCAGGTTGTCACCCACCACCACATCAGACTCCCATCCTCCATCTCCTCCTTGTAGAGTGGCCTGTCGACATACATCATGCCGCCAGGAGATGTAGAAGTGGAAGGAGTGGATGTGCATGTCGTTGCTGGCGAGGAGGACAGCATGGAGGCTGACTTCCGACGCACTGTGCAGGCAGCCGGCTGGCAGGAATGCTCCTCCGAGGACGCTTTTTCGAAGTCGAAGGGGTCCGACCCACGGCAGCTCCTTCAGTCGGAGAGCCAGCAGCTGCAGCGATCACTGTCGTCCTTGTACGCTGATCTCCACACAACTTCCTCCTCGGCGAGGCAAAATCATACTCGACCTGGTCTTGGTGACACGGACGAGCGACGAAAGTCACGAGACCACCACCACAGAGAGCGGAATAACACGCCTCTCCTATCCCCTCTCTTTTCGAGTGGTGCATTCGACTTTCACAACAGGGACAGTGTGCCGAACGAGACGCCTGTCCTGACGCCCTCCTCGAGCTCTTCTGTGTCCATGTCGCGCAATACCTCGTCACTGAATCTGTGGACCAAATCAAAGTCGAGGGAGTCGGTGTCGAGGGAGTCGGTGCTGACGTCGCTCGCACCGAGTCTGGAAGGAACTACACATAACGACCCGCTACATTTTGACGTGGAGTTTGCCGTCAGCCAGATGTGAGTATTTTCATGATTTAGTTAAGGGAGCCCTTCTCATTTTATTCTGTATCACCCTCTCTTCCCCATGACAGACCTGACGCGAGCACATTGCAAAGCTCCCTCGTGGACGCCCTCGTTCGAGACTTTCCTGTGCTGTGTGAAGCTCCTGCACGAATGTACGGCCCCAATGGAGCGCCTCTTCCACCGACCAAGCAGCAAGAGATCAGTGAAGCAGAACGAGAAGCAAGGAAGCAGGCCATCATCGCACGACATCGAGGAAGCATCCCGCACTCGCTCGTGAAGACGTCGATACTGCTCGAGTCGAGATCGGTGAAGTGGAAGCGGATCAGTGGGCTCACGAGTGTACAAGAGCGTCCTGTAGCCGGCGACCTCGATACCAGCAGCCTGGATCCATGGAGTCTGGAGTTGAAGTATGGAGGGAGCAACGCCGAGATGATCGACATGGCGGAAAGGCGGGTAAAGAAGATGTACGAGATCTCCAAGAGTAAGCGAATCGGCACCTGCGATCAATGCCACGGTACCAAGGTGGACAAGTGCCGGTCGTGCAGGAGTTCTCTGTCGGATATCTGCTGGTGGTGCAAGGGGAGTGGAAAGGCGGGAGGAGGAAAGTGCACGCAGTGTACAGGGGCAGGCGTCATGATCTGCCAGACGTGCAACGGCCTGCCCGCCGCCTGCCAGTCGTGCCAGGGAGAAGGGAAAGGAATGTTTGCTGCCTTTGTTCAGGTGGCCATGGTGAAGATCGATCTGGAGATCGTTCCCCTCTCGACGATTGTCAAGGCGTCCGAGGCGGTGAGCAAGCCGCAAGCCGTCGAAGCAGCCTGCATTCAAAAGACACGAATCCTCGTCACCGAATACCTCTCCGCCATGACGCGGCACGTGACAAAGGAGAAGGGAAAGCTGCGATCGCACCGTCCACGCCGCGTCTTCTGCTCCCTGCACAATTCCAACTCGCACCTGGTCGAATTGGAGGTGCCAAGGGAGGCAAAGGTTGTCATCAACAAAGAAGGAGCGCCCCCTTGCCTGCGTCCACGATCTCGCTTTCAACGGAAAGTGCCATTTGCGACGCTGTACTACATCCTGCCGTCCGACCTGGATTTGTCCCCTGCCGAGCTGACACTTGCCGAATTGGAAGCGACGCTCAAGGAGCAGGAGGAAAAGGACCGCATCAGTCGATATCGTCACGCGAAGACATCAAGTGCTGCCTCCTTGACGTCGATAGGAAAATCCTTGACTCGCCGACTGAGCCCGTCCTCTCCGCCCCAATTGAGTGTCCCCACTTCCGTACCCTTCACGACTCGACTCTCCATGTCCCTCCAGCAGCAACCACAACCCAGCACGTAGAATACATTCACCCGTTCCTCCTCATTACGATAGCAGCATATCCCCCTTTCCCCGATTCACATCCTTGTCATCGCTTCTTCACACGGCGTGATAACGTCATCCCATAGCACCTTTGTCGAGCCACACAATATATCAATGATCCGTCGCATGTAGAATATAGTGTGAACGAACTCTCGTCGGGAAATGGGCGTGGAGAGAGGGAGTGTGATGTAGTACGTCACTGATCGCAGTGGAACACCACCTCGACAAGCCCCACGACCCTCCTTCCCCATCAGGATCTCCAGACATTTGCAGTCTATTCTAGTGGGTGGAGGCAAAGGAAGAGATCTGCCTTCCCCTCCTTTACAAGCCAAAATGGTATTTAGGAGACTCCGAGGGATTAAGAAATATTATTGATTTCTGAAAATCGATACAATTCTTATTTGTCGGAATAGAAACATGATACCTTGCGTGAATATAAACGGAAATCGCGCGTGTCCTTTTCTTCGCCTCAAAGTGTGGGGGGGGACCTCGTTTCTCCCCCTCATCCATATAGATACGTGGGAGATTCCGACATCTGGACCGCCTCCCCCGCGCCTCCCCGCGATTACCAGCCGCTTACACGTCCAAGTACAAAAGGGCTATGCTATTGTTGTATGCTTCTCACCAAAATTGAATTGTACTGTAAATCTACATGCAGGCATATGGAAAGAGAACCACAAATAGCCTTGGGAGATGCGCATGATTGTTTTTGCGGGGTCAGCGGAGGCTCCCGAGGGAAAGGGTAAAGAGAGACAGCGAACAAAGAGATCGATGTTTAATTCACTCCCTTGGACGAGGTACCTTTGCAAGCATTGCACTTGTGTGTATTTTAATTGTGCCAGGCAAGCCATCAGAACGGAAATAAAGCTGCACCGCCAGTCCCTCAAAAAGCGGATAAGACGACACATAAAGTAGGCGTCTTTTTCTTTTCCTTTTCTTTGCAGCGAACATCCCGTGCATATCAGACGTTCTTTCTCATCCGCTCTCGACACTACAGCGCACATCTGAACCTACGATGCTACCCCAATTGAGTATAACAACGCTCGCTCTGGCTGTGATCATCATTGGTCTGGCTTATGTCTGGCAGAAGCGATCCAAATCACAGTCGCAGCTTCCTTTGCCTCCCGGTCCGCCGGGTGTCTTCTTCTTCGGCAATGCACTTCAGCTGTGAGTAGTGTTACTTCTTCTTTCCTTTTCAAGAGAGAGAGAGAGAATGGAAAAGGCGCTGATATTCTCTCTTCACTGTAACAAACAGACCAAAGGAGCGACCATGGCTTTATTTCACTGAACTCGGAAAAACGTACGGCCCCGTCACATACCTCAATGTAGCCGGACAACACTTTATCATCCTCAACACGCTGGAAGCTGCCAAGGAAATCCTCGTGAAGCGCGGAATGCGATACAGCTCCCGTCCTCGTCTCGTCGTTGGCCGAGAGTGGGTATTCCTCTGGTATAGTGTAAGATTAGCGACACACTGACGCTCCCTCTTCGTGCACTTTGCAGCTACATCTCCTCGGGCCACCGTCTCGTCTTGATGCCATCGGACTCTACGCAGTTCAAGAAGCACAGAGGCGCATTCCACAAGTTTGTCTCGCCCACTGCCGTGCGGGAGTGGGCAGTGTACCAGGATGCAGAAAGCACGGTGATGGTCAAGGAGCTCGGATCGATCGGCCACGTCACGAGTGCGCAGGAGGAAGAGTACCACTCTGTGCTTCACACCATCAAGCGGTGAGTATCGCGAGCTCTTCTTGTCTGTTGTCATCCATGTTCTTAATTGGGGAAGCGGGCTCCACAGATACACTTCCTCCGTCGTCACTACTGTCACCTACGGCTTTCGCACGCCCACACAAACCGAGAAGCCGTACCTCGACATGCAAAAGATCATCACCGAGTTTGTGCTTGCGTCGAATCCAGGAGAGAACTTGGTCGATGCATTTCCTATCTTAGACTACCTGCCCGACTTTTTGTCACCCTGGCGAAAGAAGGCCGTCGAGCAGGGCAATTTCAACTCGAAGGTGTACGGAGACCTCTTCCGCGGTGTGATCAAGAAGAGGCACACTGACGCCATGGCAACGAGAAGTTTTGCCTCCAAGTTGCAGGAGGAGAACGACGGACTGAGCGAGCTGGAGATGGCGTTCCTGTGTGGATCTGCGTTTGAGGCAGGGGTGGGTGCTACGATCCAAAGGGCAGTCGTGACGGGGACTTTGAAAATTGACTGGGCTCGCACTCTCTCTCCCACAGACGGACACGACAGCCAGTGCATTGGGAACGTTTGTACTTGCCATGTGTACGCATCCCCGTGTGTACAAAAAGCTGCAGGGAATCGTGGATGAGACGTGCCTCGCACACTCGCCCAACTTTGAGCAGTTCGAGGCGCTTCCCTACGTTCTCGCCGTGGTGAAGGAGACGCTGCGGTGAGTAGAATCTTCACTAGAATGGGTGCTCTTCGATTGCTGTGAGGAGCTCATATTCTGTCTTTTCCTCCTTGTCAGATGGCGCACAGTGACAGCAGGAGGTGAGTACATCAAAGACGCAAGGACGTGATTTGAAGGACGACTTCACTGACCGAAAACTCTACCTGTGCCAGGCCTGCCTCATCTGAGCATAAACAAGGAGGATGATACGTATATGGGGTACCGCATCCCTGCAGGTGCCACCGTCTTTGGCAACCACTGGTGCGTGCAGAGAGCGTGCGAGATGAGGCGTGAGGTAGTATGACAAGGGACTTAATCTTTCCCTCTCTTTTCTTCTTTGTTCTCCTTTCTTCAGGGGCATCTCCCTCGACGAGAAGCAGTATCCAGACCCGGACAACTTCCTGCCAGAGAGGTGGCTGCCCGGCGGCGCCAATGAAGACAACAAATTGACAGATCTGATGGAAGGTCATGTAGCATTTGGCTTCGGACGTCGTACATGCCCTGGCGCCGCTCTGGCTGTTCGATCTCTGTTCTTGGTCATCTCTCGAATGTCGTACTTCCTGGACATCGTTCCCGACCCGAATCACAAGTACGACACTCTCGCCTACACGTGAGTCCGATCGCTGAATAGCATGAGTCCTGGGAATGTTGTTGTGCTGATTGCCGCTCCATCTCTCCCCTCCGTCAGTGCCGGATTTAACATCGAGCCAAAGCCGTTCCCGGTCACTATTCAAGTACGAGAGTTCCGCAAGAAGCTGCTGGAGCAGGAGCTCGAGGAGGCGGATCACGCATTGAAGGGTGAGGCAAAGCACTGAGACGATCCTCTTTCACCTATATTTCCACCTCTTGTGGTTGTCGTCTATTCGTCCTCACGAAAAGCTCCTCGTAGTATAATAAGGATGATGGGGTGCATGTAAATTAGATAAGCTGCGCGCGCCTTTCATCCTCAGGAATTTTGCAAAAGTAGTATTCGTACCTTTATGAAGTGCTGAGGCCGGCCGTTTTGATCAAAATCTACAATGAAACCTAGAAAAATGAAAATTACAAAATTAAACTCAAGACTCTCTCCTCTTGCCCCGCGAATACTTCTATCAGTGGACTTCAGCAGTCTCCCCCGCATAATGTCTTTCCACCCCGTGCTTTTACTTCTTGTATGTCGCGCGCATCTCAAATCTCCTAAATACCGCCTCAGCAAGTGTCGCGCGAACAACGGATCCTAACTCCTACTCATCTGTCAGTGTCAAGCGAAGAGGAGGAGAGACTGACTGGTGCTCTTCTGATACTGCCACTGTCACAGTCCACAGTGGTTCGAAACACACTAAGCCTCACCTCATGCTTTACGCTCAAGAGGCCGACATGACAGTGGATCGAGTGACATTCCCTCCTCACGTCAGCGAGCTTAAAAGGGTAGAAGGGGGAAACATCAGTGAGCAAAGCAGCGCTGTGAAGAGACAAAAGGTCAAGAAGAGTCGCATCAAGGCACCGAGGGCGTGTCTGGGTTGTCGGCGCAGTCATACAGTGTGCGAGATCAAGCGGCCCTGCAAGCGGTGTATCAAGCGTGGGACGACGGAGGAATGCATGGAGAAGGAATTGAGTGCATCGCCCTCTACTGTGGACGACAACACCACATCCTATGATCAGCAGGACTCCTTGCCATCGATATCAAAGAGTCCCAGTGCGTCTGGGTCGAAGGTGGCCGGGGAGGGAATAGTGCACGCCAGCTCTCCAGCTGCACGTCGCCCAAAGGCATCCGATGTGGGTCACATTGACTACGACTGGCCACTCGATTACCAAGGCGGCTGGAGCGGACCGAACATGCACCTATCACCTGTAGCACCGGATCACCACCTGGCATTCATCATGAACGATGCGCACCACTCCTCTCGTCAAGCTGCTGCAACTCCAGGCAGCCGCTCCAGCCACTCTCGAACGGACTCCATCGCGCGCTATGCCTCTCTTCATCCCTTTCCTGTCACTCCCAGTCACCACAACTCGACTCCTTTCATTGCAGGCTGCCAACGATCACAAAAGGTGCAGAACGACATCAAGCGCAGACCTTTCCGTCACCTACTCGAACGCAATGAGATTGCCGACGAGTTCTCCGAGAAGGAGTCTCTCTTACGTCCATATGACTATTCATATAGCTATCGGAGGATACGTCGTTGGACTCGCTCTCCGTATTCGTTCTGGTCGTCTATATCTACAGAGAGGGCGGATGTGGCATTGCATATCATGCAGGACGTGTGGCAGAAGCTGGCGGTGAATTTGTCGGATCTGGAGCTCGTGCAACAGGAGCAGATCTTTTTCGACTTGATCGAATACTACAGGGCGAATGTGCTCGAGGCGGTCGGCATACCGATGTGCTGCATGCGACGACTAGGCGAGATCTATGCTGCAAACGAGGCTTGGTCCGCCCTGACAGGAATCGACATGAGCGTGCTGTGTGAAGGGAGGATATGTCTCTATCAGAGTGAGTGGTGCAGGAGGGGGAAAAAAGTTGACTGCTTTGCTGACGAGCTCTCATTCTTCTCCTTCCACAGTATTAGAGGAAAGACTGAGCGTTGATTTGTTCGAAGGCGCGGCTGCCTTTACGAACGGCAGTGCCGACACCATCCAGAGCACCGGGAATCTCTACTGCTCAATGGACGTTCTCAGCTTGAGCTCTCGATCGCTGCCTCGAAATGGAAGCGAAAACGACGATTTGAGCCAGAATCATAGATCAAAGCAGTCTTCACAAACGGTCCGCGTCACTTTTGACACGATCCTCGACGTCAACGGCCTGCCTATCATCATGGTGGTGTACGCCACGCCTCTCTAAAACCCCTTTGACTCAATGTATCTATAGCGTTCAGAGTGTACACGTTCGCCTTCATGATCCATGATTTGACCTTTGGAGAGTATCTCGCAGTGGGGCGAGTACGAAAAATCCCTGTCTGTCGGTTCGGGCTGCTAAGTCTTCCAGATTAGAGAAAAAGGGCATCTGACAGGTGTGCTTGTAGACACTGCTCGCAAGCGCGACAATCAGGCTAGTTAGAATAGTAGAAGGGACATGGCAAAGAATCGACTTCGGTCCCGGGTCTGCGCTTTTTAAAATTCTTAAAGTGTTTCTTCCCGCGTCAGATTGTGGCTTGTGATCAGCAGTATTGTGCAGTGCAGATACTGTGAAGGGATGCCTTTCCCAATTTTCTACATGAAAGTCTTCCTCTCTCCCACTCACCTTGCGTAACGGATAGCAGCGGGATTGTGGGTAATACATTGTCTCCTTCTCGACGCGGTATAAGATGGGGCATGTCTGTTGAATCTATCCTTGATTTGATCGAGGGGCGAAGATGCTGCTTTCCAGTGTTACGCTCCTGTTGACTGTCGTGGGTGCTGCTGCAGCTCAGACGTCCAGCATCATCAGGACATCGGGCACGAACAAATGTCTGGACATTGCCGGCGGAAGTCTCATCAATGGTGCCCGAGTGGAGATAAAGACATGCACCGGCACTGCAAGCCAGACCTGGCAGTGGTTGACTGCTTCCTTGAGCGGGGCCAAGAGTATCCTACAGATGAGTGGAAGTTTCTGTCTCGATGTGCCCAACGGCATCGGTGCAAACAACGCTGCGCTACAGATCTGGACGTGCAACGGCGCCAGTAACAATCAATTCTTTGCGCGGGATGGGAACAACATCCGATGGAATGGCTCCAAGTATTGCTTGAACGTCAGCTATGGAAGCTCACGGGCATTTGCTGACGGTCTTGCAGTGTCGCTGTATGAGTGCAAGCTGGGCGGATTGAATCAGTACTTTGTGCCGGCATCGTTTACTCTGACCTCTTCATCATCGTCGACTTCAACACCATCATCAACGCCGTCGTCCTCGTTCACTTCGCAGTCCCTCTTCCCTTCACAGTTGACGACTTCGACAGCCGCAGCAGCACTCCCGACTACGAAGCCCGCACTGACGTCCATCTTCACACCCACGTCGAAGAGGATGCTCGCTTGGGGCTACGACGGTCGAGTGGCAGGCGGTATCGGGAGCGGACCGAAGATCTCGTCGTACCATCACTGGGAGGCTGGTGCCATTCCTCAGATGCCTGCGCGCGTCACCTTCATCCCAACATACTGGGGTGTGTCCAAGAATGCATCATGGCAAGCTGTCAAGGCATCGCTCCGCTCGAGCATCCCTCCCGTGATCATGTCCTTTAACGAGCCCGACATCTCCTCGCAGGCCAACATGGACGCTGTCTATGCTGCCCACGTCTTCTACAACGAGATCACCCTGCCATTCGGGCGCAAAGGTAGCAACGTCGTCAGTCCTGGCATCGTCTGGGACACCGCCTGGCTCAAGACATTCTATGCAACGTGTGAGGAGCTCGGCTGTGGCATCGACGCAGCGGGACAGCACATCTATGTCGGCATCAACGGCAACGTGAATGCGGCGGTGGCGTCGGTCAAGCAGCAGATCACGACGATGTATGCGCTGTTTGGAAAGCCAATCATCCTGTCTGAAGTCGGCCTGACACAAGCTGGAGGAGGAACAAGTGCGCAGATAGTCGACTTTCTACGCAAGGTGGGCGCATACCTCGACGGGAACAGCAACGTCCTCGCCTGGGCTTTGTCTGCCGTGTTCAGCAAGGGGGACGGGTGTGAGTCTTTCCTCCCACAAAGAGGCGAAAGGAAGTACGCGTGTCTCGCTCACTGATTGACACACCTGCCCAATGACCAGGGGACGGCTATCTGAATAGCAACATGGCCTTCTTCGACGCAGACGGCTCGATCAGCGATGTGAGTGGGCAGTATGTTTGTGCAGATAGTCATTGTCTCCTCTCTGAAAGACACTTGTTTTCCTCAGCTGGGCTACAAGTACATGTACGACACCTTTTGAGGGAAAAAATTCGGATGGCGGAGTGTGACGTGAGATTTTGGTAGAGGCAGTGTATGCTTCATGCTATTCGAATTGGGAAAGTTGCGCAGGGAACCGTGACGGGGAAAAAGAGAGAGAGAGAAAGACTATTATAGGAGAGCTTGCTAATACAATACAGGCGTACTAAAGAGAAATGCAAGTGGAGGGTACACATACAATACACAAGAGGAAAAGGGGTAAAAGTAACGATATGAAGGAAGTCTTACAACTCGATCATTCTTTGATCGAATCGCTTCTTTGTCCGCGACGAGGGTATGGTGGACAGCTTCTTTGTGGCTCGTTTGCGCTGCTCGACGTTGGGGTGAAGATGGACGGGACGAGGGACTTGCAGCCGCAACAGGATCTGCGACGTTTCCATGACCGACGGGCTGATGCAGTGTAAATCCTGCAGGACAGAGTGGATGCCTTGAAAGCCAAAGATGAACCAGGCAAAGAGTTTGTAGGATCGATCTCTGGACGTCTTTATTTGAACGATCTGTTCAAAGTGCGCAGAGGAGGGGGAGGGGGAAGGGGATTGCATGCTGAAAGAAGGAGCGCGCAAGACGGATGGAATCGCGCCCTTCATCGCATCTTCCCCGCTGGAAGATGATGTCGCCGACGAGTTGGGCGAGGGAGAGCTGAAGGGAGAGGGGGTACAGTCTGTCGGTGCAGTCGAATGAGATTCCTTCCTCGTCGCGACTGTCATCTCTTGCAGCACTTCCGCCTGGATGATCTGGTTGAATGCGCCCACCGCCCACTCTGTCTCGTTGAGAAGCCATTTCTGCGCAAAGGCAAAGTTGAACGGAAGCTTGAGCAAATCCAGGCTGGAATTGGAGGAAAAGGAAGGCTGTCAGCGCGCTCCCGTAATCTCCCTCCATCTTCTGCCACATAGCATCGTAAGAACTCACGACTTCGCAATGAGGAACAGCGTGTCTTGCGCTGCTTCCAGCACTCGCGCCTGCAGTAAAGGTGAGCTGGCGACCGTGTCGTTGAGTTGCAGCAAATTGTATGCTCTCATTTTGTTGCACGAGAAGCGAACCCAGAGGATGTTGATTGCACTGTTTCCCTCGAGGACGTTAGGGATCGACTCGGCGTCCCAATTTGCTTTGGCGTCGCTGCTCGTCCACGCAGGCAGCTTCCACATCACAGCAAGGGTGGCATCGTCATTTGCAAGAAGACGACTGACGGTGTCCTTCGCTTTCATGTTCTTCAGATCAGTCTCGTCTGTAGGCGATGTTCCGCCCTTGTCGCCTGCCACGTCCGCCTGCTGTCGCATCGTGTCGTCTTCGCTCGATCTGTGTTTCTTCTTGGGACTGGCCGTCGAACAAGCTTGCTGCGATGCAAGAATGACCCTCTCTATCATCGCTTGACTGTACGTCAACGCTCGAACCTCGGACAAGACCAATTTGATGATCTGAAAGTCCAAAGCGAGACGGTCGAGGGCCACCATACGCCTGGGATTGAAGTGGATGAGCGCGGCATCGAGGAAAGCCTCTTCTGGTCGTAGTATACATTCTTCGCTCGCATCCAGAGACATCGACAGACGCGGGTAGACGGTCATCTCAAAGTGAATCCTTCGCAGCGCATAGAGGTGGAACGATGACGGCTGATGGTGCATGTGTACTTTCTTGAAAAAGCCAAACTTGCGCGCATGCCGAATGGACATGTTCCCGTGTGTTGTACTGAGGGTGAGCATGTGAGCCTGATGAAAGAAGCAGCACATGATAGAGTGCAGTCGACAGAAGAGAAGAGGGGGAGGGCAGTAAGAGAGGTCACGCCAGTCGTAAACCTCGCCGTCGTCGTCGTCGTCGTCGTCGTTATCGTCATCATTGTTGGTGTAGTCGGGTTCTTCTTCGTCTCCCTGATTGTCCATCCCACACAAGCCTATCAGCGTAAGTACTTCACCCACGAAGCCTCTCGCCGCACTTGTCGAGTAGAATGTCTGCATGATCCTCTTGCTGACATTGCTCGAGTGGCTCAACAGAGAGGACGCGCCCACCTCGACGAGGACGGCGTAGAGAAAGGCCAATTCAGCAGGGCGCGCCTCTAGATCGGACACACGACTCCAAAGAGCGGACAACTCTTCCTCGGTGACGAAAGATCGTGCGTCCACCAGCTGCGAAGAAGAGAGGAGGTTTGAGATGTTCGCTGTATATTAGTGACGTAACTCCGCGCATACACCGCCTCTTCTTCCTCTAACGCCCACCTTATGGCTAAGCCAGTCGTCCAGCACATGCCGCATCTCATCCATGTCGGGCAGCGCCATGTACGAGCTCATCAACATCGACTGGTGCGCGCTCGTCCATTGAGAGTTGGTGTCGTTGGTTGCCTGTCCGCTGCGATCTCTCCTTGTTTTAGGAGCACTCCCTCCTGCAGTCGACGCCTCCCCCGTCGTCCGTTGTGTGAATCTGGTGTGCGCATCACTGGATGACATGACTCATCGATCAGCGCGTCAGAAGTCGCTTACTTTCGCTGTGTCGATGCCTGCATCTGTTTGTCTGTGTGAGGAAGGAAGTCAGTGAAAATGGCGGGGTTGGAGAAGGAAGGGGAGAAGGATCGTTCGTGAAAGGGGGCATAGATCAACTTTATTTTAAACTCGCCAAGGGTAGCAAACGTTTCACTTTTGACCTTTGCGGCTTTTCCGTCAGTCGCTACTGAGACCCCGATCCACGTGGCGGTCGTCGCCCTCGCGTCAATTAATCTGAGTGCGGGGTGACATAAGAAAACGAGCTTCTCCGCTTGCTTGTTTGCTCTCCGCCCTTATCGGCGAACATCAGCGTGGCTTTGCAAGGCGCGTCCACATCCTCGTAAAGTGAATCAGGGCAGCGAAAAGAGGAAGAGGCGTCAAAGTACTCTGAAACTTTGTTCATGCAATCAGGCGGTCACTCGCAGCGAGATCACAACGAGATCAGCAACGTTTATAGCATTTAGGGGAGGCGCTTTTTAGACGGGGCAGGAAAGACGAAGAGGAGGGGAAAAGGGGGAGGAGCAAGTAGACAGCAGCAGGTGACGATTGTGAGGTATTAAAGTTGACACGACGAGTGAAGAAGGACACAGAGTGGGGAGAGTGATCGGGGGGACAGCAAGACGAGACAACGATCGAGGAATCTCATCAATGCAAGAAGCGGAAGTCGAGACTGTGCGTCCAGGGAGAAAGAAGAGCGCAGGTGAGGATGAGCTATCAGGTCTGTGTCTGTGATGATGTACCTCGCTTACTCACCGCTTGTTTCCCTTGTCTGTCGTGGTCTGGAGATAGTGCTCCTTCTCTTCCTTGGACCAGACATCCCAGACTTGCGCTCTCTGCTTGTTACGGTAGATGTAATAGGCCTTGGCGGCCCAGAAGAGGACGATGTTTGCTGTGACGATTCCGATCAAGGCTTTGTTTCCTTTGTGGCTGTAAAGAGTCGAAATAGAAGTCAGAGATGGAATTGTCACCCACTATCTAAACACAAACACTCACTAGTACGGCTTGTCGTCGGATCGGTACACGTTGGAGGCGATGAGCGAAGACGCTTGAACGAACATGTTGTACACGGAGCTCGCCACTGTTCGCGTTCGGACAGAGCCGGCATTCTTTAACGTCGCAAGAATCAATACTGTCAGTTGGAACACGTTTAGAGACACACACAACACCATCGCGCCGGACTCTCACCATGCTGTTCATCGAGACGAGGATCGGGTGGGCGTAGGGATACGCCAAGAGGAGACTGAGAATGGCCCACTTTGTCCATTTGCCTGTCGAGTCAGGGATGGTGACGAGGACGATGAGGAAGATGAGCTGCCACCACGCTGCTAGAGACGAAACTAGGGTTCGCTCCTTGACCTTTTTGGAGAGAAAGGCGAGACCCAAATTCATGAGGATGAAGAGGACGCTGCTGGGAATCGTCAACAAATTGGTGTGGAAGGTACTAAAGCCGAGACTCTTGAGGATGAGAGTGAAGTAGGCATTGACCGTAGCGGGAGCCAAAAAGGTCAGGAGGCCGAGCTGTGACGAGTCGAGAGGCGAAAGAGTAAGCTAAATGCGACGATAAAGGACTTCTTCACTGCTCACCAGATAGAGCGGCCACAGATCGAAATCGGTGAGCGAGAGCCATACACTAGTAAGGGTGAGACCTTCTCTGTTGTGCATCGAGCTCTTCGTCGGGTCATCGCGCAAGACCTTGTTGACGATGATGATCTCTTCGCGTCTGGGAGAGAGACAAGATGTTAGGCGGCCGTCCTTTCCTGATTCTCTATATGACGAACGACGACTCACTCGGTGAACCAAGACTTCCTTCGCCATTTGGTGATGGAGGTCGTGCGTTCCGTTTGGGTTGGGCTCGGTGGCAGATAAAAGTACAGCAGTGCACCGACGAGGAAGGTGACAAGGCCCTCGATGAGAAAGAGCCACTGCCAGCCGACCAAACCTGCATGCTCTCGAATGTTCAAGATGGCAGCGGCGAGTAGGGCTGACACGATTTGTGTGGACGTGAGCGAAACCCAGAAGAAGGAAAGTCGGATGGTCAGCTCGTCGTGAGTGTAGTAGTAGCTCAAGTAAAGGATCGTGTCGGCGATGAAGCCACCTTCCCATAGACCGAGCAAGGCTCTTGTAGCGTAGAATTGCGCTCTGTTCTTCAAACCTGCTTGGCCGATTGCGATCGCAGACCACGCCATCATCTGTGGTGTCAGTATCAAGAAGGAAGAGATTCAAGGAGGAGGAAGAAAGAATGTCAGAGGAAGCAGTGTGGCAAATACGTCATAGCGCCTTACGCACCTGGATCGGAATCCAGATATCGCTTCCCAACTTCTTGGAGATCAGCTGGGAAGGCAGTTCGGCGCACAGGAAACAGAGATAGAAGATCGTCTGACCCGTGTTGTAGTCGTTTGTCGACATGTTGAGATCCTTGAGGAATCCACCAGCAAGAGCGTTGGTGATGTTTCCACGATCAAGTTGCAAAGCGGCAAAGGAGATACACGCAACAAGGGCCACTCTGTAGTCCAACTTGCGTCGAATCTTCTTCTCTTCTGCGTCAGTCCATTCTGCATTGGGATCCCATCTATGCTTGGACTCGTACAAGTCCGACGGCTCGTGGTATCTGCATATCTTTTGTGTCAGCTTCAAGTATGTCGACGGCCTCATCACGCTCTTCCGACTCACCGCCATGCATCCTCTTGGACTGTCACTGACTCGGAGACATGCTCCGAGCTCGACTTCTCGGTGTCGAGGATGGAATCATCGCTGGCGTGACGCTTGATGGGATCACGAAGGAGAATAGTAGTCATTGCTCGCAACGATGCACTGCCACGCAATGAAAGGCTCAAGAAGGAAGATGAGAATGGGGATAAAACGGGATGCAGGCTAATAAAGTGACAGACAAGCCTCTTATCTACTTTCTTCCTTCTTCGCAAGATCAGCCACCTTTCCGACAGTTTTCTTCCCGGAATTCATCCTACCAAGCAAGCGTAAGAAGGGGGGGAAGGGCGCCGTCGGAATACTTCTTCTTGCGTGCTCGACAGCCGCTCCTTCTCACTGGAAAGTAAAGGCTTCGGCTTCATGGCTGTCTCTCCCTATGCCGTCTGGCTCAATCAATGGGAAATTCAGGAACGGACTTAAGTGATAAGATGCATGTATTCCAGTTCAGTCCAGCCACACATGCACGATAGTGGATGGTGTGACTGACCCCGAGCAGGCTATTGATAAAGTTCGATCATGGATGGGGCGAGGAGCATTGCATATGACGTGACAAGATAAAGGGAAGAGGGTTCGGGGAGGGCAAAATGTTGAGCCCGTAGTGTCCTGCAATCCTTAAATCAGATTCGTCCCTCTCTAGTTCGAGCAATTAGTCCGGCTTAGCGCGTAATCATGGCGTGCTGCGACGCGAATGTGGTGTATTGAAGGGGGAAAAGCCAGGCACGGCGGGCATTCATGGATACAGTAGCCTTTGTGGTAGCCTGCGTACTGAAGTGTCAAAGATAGTCCTATACATCTGGGCATTCCCTTCTTTCTTCATCTTCCTTTCTCACTTTCTTCGCTCAACTCAACACCATCACCATCACAACGCACATCCTTCCTTGATCATGGCCCCTTCTGTGGACACTCCTGCCGCTCGTCAAAGCAAGACATCTACCGTCAACGCACCGTCCTCTGCACCACTACGAGCCTTTTCGAACTTCGACTCCACGCCTAGCATCGGCACTGAATTTCGTCAAGTTTCCACTGATGGTAAGGAAGTTCTCTCCATTCAGAAAGTGCTCAAGAACGAAGATCTCCTTGGCGCGCTGAGTCGACTTGTGTGAGTGCATAGTAAGAACTACTGTAGGAAGAGTATGCGCTCTGACTGTTGTTGTCTATCTGCAGCTCTGAACGAGGAGTCGTCTTCTTCCGCGATGCTGTCTTGAGCACGCAAGATCAAAAAGACCTCGTCGACAGACTGGGGAAAGCGAGTGGTAAGCCTGCAACAAGTGGGCTGCATGTGCATCCCTTCACGGTAGAAGACTCCCAGCACGGTGACGAGATCAGTGTGGTGAGCAACGATTTTGTGTTCAGCGAGAAATACAAGCGACCTGAGGACACGCTCCGCAATCGACCAGTCGGTCACACCTTGTGGGTGAGTGCACAAAAGTCTCGTAGAAGCGTCCTCGATCTTCTGCCTCGTCCCTATCTAACATCGTGACTGGAACACCCTGCAGCACTCCGACGTGACGTTTGAAGCGGTGCCAAGTGACTACGCCTGTCTTCAAATCAGGACCTTCCCATCTGTAGGAGGTGAGAACTGTCTTGCGTACTGCTTTTTCAAGTTGATGCCTGCTGATCTCATTGAAGTACTTGAGGCGACACACTTTGGGCTTCTGCCTACGAAGCGTACGACCGTTTGAGCCCGCACTTCCAGACATTCCTCGAAGGACTGACGGCGACACACCTCGGTCAAGGATTCCTCGACATGGCAAAGAAGGTTGGGAGTGAAGTGCGTGAGAATCGTGGCTCGCCCGAAAACATCGGACAAGACTTAAAGACGAGTCATCCGGTGATCAGAACGAATCCTGTGACTGGCTGGAAGGGTCTCTTTGTCAATCGAGGCTTCACCAACAAGATCAACGAATTGACAAAGGCAGAGTCGGACAATCTCCTCGACTTTCTCTTCCACCACATTTCGAGCGTGAGTATCGGATCACAGTCTGCTGAAGGAACTTGTACGACGGCGCTGACCCTTATTGATCTCCAGAACCACGACATTCAGGTACGCTTCCGATGGGAGGAGAACAATCTAGCCATCTGGGACAATCGTTCGACATTCCACGCGGCCACGTACGATCTTACAGGCGACAAGAGAGAAGGCACACGCGCTGTCAGCCTGGGTGAGCGACCTTACTTTGACCCTCAAAGTTCTGGCAGACGGGCTGCTCTTGCTCGGAGTAGCTGATCGTGTAAAGGAGGCTGTCCAATCATTGTGGTGTGTAATTTGAAAGTAAATCATCTCATTTGACACATCTTACACACACACTTCATCGCGGACCGTATGAGCCGCCGCCTTTTGCCTTCGTTTCAGCGTTTAGTAGGATGGTGCCTGTCTCGGCAACGTAGGCAGTCCAGTACTCGAGAAGTGTATTTAGCGTGTCGGGCAGTTCCGCAGCCAGATCATAAGTCTCGCCAGGGTCTTTGTCGAGGTCGTACAGCTGCCATCGCTCAGGGCCGTTGGGTGCTGGAATGAAGACGGCCTTGTACTGATCCTGACGAATGGCCTGCTGTCCGAACAACTCCCATCCTGAGACGTGGCCCTTTTGATGTACACGGTCCGCCTGATCGGAAAAGTAGGGCACCCAACTCGTTCCTCTTGGCTTCAAGACTTGGCGACCTCGAAAGGAAGTGCCTGGATGTGGAATATGAGCCAAGTCAAGAAGGGTTGGGAGGATGTCCATCACGGTGGTGAATTGGTCCGAGATCGACTTGGTCTTTGTCAAGGATGGGTAGCGAACGATACACGGACATCGAATACCTCCCTCGGTGATCCAAGCCTTGTACATCCGCGAAGGTGCAGTGCCCGCCTGAGCCCATTGCGGACCGTACCAGGTGAAGCTGTTTCCCCTGCCAATATTATCGTAGCTGTTATCGTAGTGCTCCTTGATCACGCGAGCAATGTTGGGGCCCATCACAGGCAGGGCTTCGAGCAGAGCGCCTTCTGCTCCATTGTCCGACATAAACAAGATGAACGTGTTGTCTGCCTCTCCCGTGCTCTCGAGATGGTCAATCACTCGACCAATGTTGACGTCCATCTGCTCCACCATAGCAGCGTACGTTTCCATCAGCCTGGACGAGTATGTTTGCTCTTCGCGAGTGAGAGAGGTCCAGCTTTTGGTGTCAAAGGAGTGGATCAGCGGATGCGCCTTCACGTCTGCCCTGATCAGACCCAGCTTGATGAGGCTTTGCAGACGTCGGATTCGCAATTCGTCCGGTCCATTGTCGTATCTTCCCTTGTACTTTGCCACGATGGACGGATCAGCTTGCAAGGGCCAGTGAGGTGCAGTGAAAGGCAAATATGCAAAGAACGGCTTGCTTTCCTCCTTCTCAGACAGGTACTCGATCAGCTTCGTCGCAAAGATGTCTGAAGAGTAGAACGGCTTGGGCAGATCGCTCAACGGTATCGGCTGGTCGTCTTGGTAGTACAACGGCGGCATGAACTTGATGGCCGCCTCGCCAGATGGTAGCTGCGGCTCATACGCGTCTGTGGGGAGGAGGGAGGAAGAATGAGCGACTACAAGATAATTCCCGTCTAGTCTGTATCGCAGCACCTACAGTGATTTCCAGCGCCAGGCAAGAGTGCAAAGCTGCGATCGAATCCTCGAGCCCAGGGTGACGTCTCCTTTGTCAATCCGAGATGCCACTTGCCCGCCATAAAGGTTTGATAGCCAGCATCTTGCAGGATCTCTGGCAATGCAGCCACTCTCTCGTTCAAGACGCCTTCGTAACCGGGCTTCGACTCGTAGCCTTCCACTCTACTGATCGTCTCTGCCATTTGACCCAGTCCAGCAAGATGATTGTCTGTGCCCGACATGAGCATCGACCGGGTAGGACTGCATGCGGAAGCAGTGTGAAAGCCGGTCAACCGCGTCCCGCCCTGACTTGCTAGTCTGTTCAGGTTGGGCGTGTTGATCTCACCGCCAAAGGGAGAAGTATCGGAGAAGCCCAGATCATCAGCGACGATAATGAGGAAGTTGGGACGCGTGAGGGCAGGCATGGTGTGTTGTGAAGCGTACGATCATCATAACTCCCTCCTTCCTCCTCCTTCTTCTTCTTCTCCTCTTAAGGAAGAAGTTCTATTCTCAAACTTTCTTCTTCCCCCCCGGTCCATTCTCCAGAATTTAAGCTTATCTTCTCCGGCTTGCGTGCTTTATCCAAAATCACGTAATTCTCCGTAGTGATTCTGCCACAACCCCCATCCCAGCAGAAAGTGATATGCAGCGCCGACTCGAGCCTGGCTTGTCAGGGATTCATCGGGACAGGTCTGTCGATGCAAGAAAGGTCGACCACTTCAACCATCAGTATGATCTAAAGGAAAGAGGAGACGAAAGACTACACACTCGCAAATTAAAAAAGCTTGAGGGATGGGAACTAAAGCTTGAAGGATGGGAACGAGAAGAAAATCCAACCACGCGGTACGATGGCCCGTGCATGAGAGAGCGCCGCTTGAGTATGACCAGTATGTCCACAAGGTAGGTATCTAGATAGTTCCCCGCCATACTCCCTTCTCAACCTCCACTCCCTCTTCAAACCACATTGCGTGACACGATGTCTGCCATCCAGTATGGTCACAATGGCGGAAAAGAAGACAGCACCATCAGGGCGGCTTTCGATCACTCGAGTGCACGGCGTGTCAATACAAACTCAGTCGTGGCCCAAGCTCTGAAAGAACAGTACCCCGACCTGGACCCTGTGATCACTTCAGAAGACCTGCTGAGCTTTGTCATTTCGTCGAAGAAGGCGACGTATACAGTGCTCGATGACGACAGAAGCGTGTGTTATGGTTCGAAGTTTCCACAAGCTCTCTCCCTTACCTCTTATGCGCCCCCTCGACAACGCACCGGCGAGGGGAGCATGGTGGAGACTCTCCTCTTGAGTAAGCTCGCATACTGGTGGGGTGGTGAGCAGTATCTCGTCTACGTCGTTGATGGACGAGATGGTCAATCGTACTTCCCCCAAGCAAAGTACTTTTACATCTTACACCCGCAAAAGAACAAAGCACTGGCCCTTGCTGAAGCGGCGGGTAGGTGGCTTAATGAGCTGCATGAGGAAGTGTGGATGTTCGACTCTGGCTACTGGCAGAAGAGCACAGAATTGTACAACAGCATCAGGAGTGCATCGTGGGAGAATGTAATCTTAGACGACAAGATGAAGAAGGCGCTCATCGATGACCACCTGTCGTTCTTCAGCTCGCGGGAGCAGTACGTCAAGTTCAAGGTGCCCTGGAAGCGAGGAATCATCTATCACGGGCCACCAGGCAACGGCAAGACGATCAGTATCAAGGCCATGATGCACACCCTGTACAGCTTGAAGGAGCCCGTCCCGACGCTGTACGTCCGGTCCTTGTCTTCGGTGAGTAAGTATGACGAGAGAACGAGACTTCTCTCACCACTGTCGACCCTCTAGAGTGCAGGAAACGAGTATTCCATCAAGCAAATTTTCATCAAAGCTCGTCTGATGGCACCTTGCTATCTCATCTTTGAAGATTTGGACAGTTTGATTACGGACAACGTGAGAAGCTACTTTCTCAATGAAGTAGACGGACTGCAAAGCAACGACGGAATATACATGCTTGGAAGCACAAATCATCTCGAACGATTGGATCCTGGCATTTCAGTGAGGAGGTTTTTCGTCTAGATTGTGCGGTGTGATGATGATCCCTTACCACTTCCTCACTTGCTCCAGAAACGACCCTCCCGATTCGACCGCAAGTTCCTGTTTTCTAATCCGATCAAGAAGGAGCGAGTGCAATACTGTCACTTTTGGCAGAGGAAGCTCCAGGACAGCAAGGAAATCGATTTCCCCGATGTGCTGTGTGAAGCTATTGCAGGTATCACGGAGAAATTTAGCTTTGCGTACATGCAGGAAGCATTCGTTGCCGCGCTACTAGCCATCGCGAGAGAGCAGAGGAAGGAAAGTGACGACGTGGACCGCGTTGGAAGCGACTGGGTGCGACTTCAGACGGAAGACGACGACGACGACGGCGACGACGAGCTCGACAAGTATATCTTGTGGACGCACATCAAGGAGCAGGTGGCAACGTTGAGAGAGGGGCTGAGCAATCTTGTAGAGGAAGCCTCATGATGCCAATGACGATACGTTGAAGAATTTATCACCTTCTTCATGTGCATACGCATTAGCGATGGGGCATAATATGTTTGCGAGCCAAGAGCGTCCAGGCCAATGCACGAGAAAGACCGAAGCCAAGCATTATAAAAATATCCAAAGGACACTGCCATGTCTGCTTTGAAAAGGATAGTGATCAGACGATGGCGCCAGGAGGGAAAAAGGGATGTGCCCGCCAATGACAGGCCTTGACAAAGAGCACGTTCGCATCGACTTCCGCACCTGCCTTGAATCACCGCTTGATCATCTAAAAGGTAGGTTTGAAGAGTCCTTTGCTGTATGGAGAAGGCGCCATGGAATGCCAAGCTTGGTATTCCGCCAAACCGAATGAGCCAACGGGGAAGCTGCCACTCAAAGATGAAGAAAGTTGGGCGGTGGTGATCGAGTGCCGCGCGTGAGATACTCGAGAGAGTGCGGGCGCGTGAGTCTTGGCAACTTTCATTTATTTTTAGGAAACGCGTCTCATTCAAATTCATCAAATATGCCTAGTCGTGAATATCAAATTGACAAAAGAGTATAATAAGTCTCCAGCTTTGACAGATTTTGACGTGAAGATTCAATCTGGCTGTGATTGAACGAAAAGAAGGACGAGGGAACGTGTACACCTTGCAGTGCTGATTCTACCCCCGTTCTTAAAGAGCAACGACAATTCGAGAAGAAAGGGGAAAGCGATGCTCCTTGGCTTGGCGCTCTTCATGGCCAGGCTCACGGTCTTGGCACTTGGCACTTTTGCTGGATTCAAGCAGCATTCATTAGGAAGAGCTCCTTCTACAGACTGACACCGCTTCAAGCGGCGCGGCAGATGCTGAGACTCGAAGTGGAAGTCTTCTCGCCACAGCTTTGACAGCACAGGTGAATGTCTGCATAGTCTTTGAGTTCTTGTTGGCTTTCTTCTCATGCATAATGGGGCGGCACTGATCGAGGTGTGAATGGTATAAAGCGATGGCTCTCTTGCTCCTTTGTTGGAACCCTCGTTCACCACACCAAGTCATCAATCTCCCCTCCCTCCCTTCCCCCTTCCTGGCTGAGACCCCCTCACACAATGGCAGTCCTTCACCAGTATGACTACATTTTCGCCATCGGCACACTCTTTGCCATGCTAGATGCCTTCAACAATGGTGCCAACGATGTCGCCAACGCCTGGGCAACGTCAGTCTCTTCCCGATCCATCAGTTATCGCATGGCCATGATCTGTGCTACGGTGTTTGAGCTTCTGGGTGCCCTGACTGTGGGTGCTCGTACAGCCGATACGATCAAGAACGGCATCATTCCCAGCAATGCCTTTCAGGGAAATGCTGGTGTGCAGATGCTTGCCTTCACTTGTGCGCTGGCTGGAGCGTCTACATGGGTCATGTGGTGCACTCGACACTCTGCTCACGTCTCTTCCACCTACTCTCTTATCTCTGCTGTTGCTGGTGTTGGTGTCGCCACCGTTGGCGCAAGCAGGGTTCAGTGGGGCTGGAATGCTGGAAAGGGACTCGGTGCGATCTTCTCTGGACTCGCCATGGCTCCGTTCTGTGCAGCAGGATTCGGCGCCATCATCTTCCTCTTGATCAAGTTCACCGTTCATGTCAGGAAGAATCCAGTTCCGTGGGCTGTTTGGACTGCTCCATTGTTCTTCCTCATCGCCGGTACCGTGTGCGCCCTTTCGATCGTGTACAAGGGATCTCCCAATCTCGGTCTGGACAAGAAGCCCAAGTCGTTTATCATCGCGGTCAGTCTTGGCACTGGCTTTGGCTTGTGTCTCGTTTCGGCCGTCTTCTTTGTGCCGTGGCTTCACTGCAAAGTCATCAAGAAGGACCAATCGCTTGCTGCCTGGGAGATCATCAAAGGGCCTCTACTCTGGACACGACCATACGCCACCGATGCGGATGCAGCCAAAGTGCCAGACTACAGCGTCGTGCAGCACGATGACGACTCTAGTCTAGCTCCGAGTAGTGACGACAATGAAAAGGATGCCATCATGCTCACTCCCGGATCTCTCGATGATGTCGTGCCGCAGACAAAGTCACAAAAGCAACTTCAAAAAGAGTCCGACGCACGTTTTCATGCTAAGTTGCGTCTCAAGAAGGGGCCTCTTGGCTGGGCCATGCGATACCTTCACGACAACCGCATGGGACCTGGTATGATCTACGAGCTGGGCAATCTCAAGGTCATGATCAAGCGAGTTCCTGCGCAAATTGTGGTCGCCGCCCTGTACGGCATGAACTACGACATCCACTCGGCTCAAATGGGCATTGAAGGAACTCCCGAGGGTCTGCGGATGGAGAGAGTATACGCTCATGCCGAAAAGTACCCCAACGAAGTCGAGCACACGTACTCGTTCATCCAACTGATCACTGCCTGCACTGCGTCTTTTGCTCACGGTGCAAATGACATTGGGAATGCAGTCGCACCTTGGGCCGTCATCTACTCTGCATGGAGCACTGGAGACCCAGCTCAGTCCAAGACAAGTGTGCCCACATGGCAGATTGCGGTCCTGGTCGTCGTTCTCATCATCGGATTCGTCACGTATGGGTGAGTTTTCGAAGAGAGATTGCTTCCCTGCTGAGGAGGAAAAAGAGAAAGACACTGATGCCTGCTTCAATTTAGATACAACATAATGAGAGTGATGGGCAATAAACTTACCTACCACTCGCCATCTCGAGGCACTTCCATGGAATTAGGTGCAGCCATCACCATCTTGATCTTCTCCATCTACAAATTGCCGGTCTCGACATCCATGTGCATCACGGGAGCGACCGTAGGCGTGGGTTTGATGAACGGAAGCCTCAAGGCTGTCAACTGGCAGCGAGTTGGGCTGCTCTTTCTCTCCTGGGTTGTCACGATCCCCATTGCGGGACTGCTGGCTGGTCTGCCGATGGCCGTCATCATCAATGCCCCTAGATTCGGTCTCTCCACCTAGCGTCTCCACGTCCTTCTCCCTTTTTATCAATAATAGAATTGTGCATTAATTTTATTATTTGATTTATATTGACATTTTAGTGGCAGATCGGGCAGGAAGACTCCTCAGTGCAGACGCGACGCACACGATAGAGTGATTGGCGCAATATTTAGTCTCCGGAGATCTATTTCTTCTTTCATTCCGTGGGCTCTCCTCCACCAGAAAGGCCGCCCCACCTGGGCGTTGACTGATGGACTTGGTCGTTCGTTGTAATGACTTCCAGTTTCCAGCTTTGTAGTTCGTAGTAGCGGGTCCGCAGTCACCATCATTGACGCTGCCAGATTCTTCCAGGAGAATGTGTTCAGTCTGATCTAAAGACGGTCAAGTGTATATCGACAGGGCGAGGGCAACAAGTGCCAACGTTGCACAGAGGGTAAATGGAACTGCAACATCGACTTCAAAGGGGTAAGTTAGTAGCATGTGTGAGAATCGATAAGACAGTGATTTGATAGGCAATGCGGACGTGCACCAAAACTCATCTATCGCATTCTTGCAACAGTGCCTGATCGCAAGAATCCTGCGGGTGATATGAAGGAGTACTTGTACAACGTTCGATTGAAAAAAGCCTGAAAAGCGGACAAATGGCTGGTGAACCCAACGTTTGGAACACCCAGAGAAACTGCTGGAAGAGTTTGAGAACGTCGAGATGCCTGTAAAGTACCGAGATCAGCTGGACGCCTACTGCAACAGACGAAGCAAGAAGAAAGCGTCCCAGCTCACACCTCTCTTCCTGCTGTGACAAGCAGTTCGCGAGTCAAAACGAACCCAAAGACGTCGGAAGAGGAGGCTGCTTTGGCATTCAAGTTGATGGACGAACTGCATGATGCCATGATGACGTACCGTGCTTGCTACTGGAAGCTGCAAGCTCTAAAGGAAGACGATCCGGATCTATTCGAGAAGATGGAATTGCCAGTCTTTTCTTTGGGTTCGCCACCGATCAGAAGTAGCGAGACGGCGAGAGATAGGAATGATCTCAAAGAGATGCTTGGCGCTCACTTTGCTGAAATGAATTGACCAGGCAGAGTGCAGAGAGACTGTGTCGCTACTCACACGACACTACACTGTTCCTCGTCCCCACATCACTCACTGTATCGGCCTTGTAAGACCTGCTCAACTGCAGCAGGCCACTTCGTGCAATCCAGCATCACATTACCCACCAACCTCGTTCTGCGCTCGCCGGATCGTTGCAGGTAAGTATTGTAGGCATTGCGAGTGTATATCTAGGGTATACCATTGTGTTCACTCCTGTAGCTGTACAAATCACATCATCACTCGCCCCTCTTGGTCAGCCAGTCACCAGTCGTGAACTTGTGCCCTCGGTCGAGGGGGAAAATGTCACGAATCGTGCCATCAGGCGACACGGCCGACTTCTCCAACGACCGTCGTCCACTGGCGATGGTGTACGTGTCGGTGTCGAGCGGCTCTCTGTGCATCATGGACGTCGCCCGTGTCCTCTCCGTGTTCGTGTTCACTGTGGCCGCAGCGTCATTGTCTGCCTTGTGAATCGAGAGCGAGGCGGCCGCGCTCTCCTTGTCTTGCGCTCGCTTCTCCTCCGCCTGCTGCTGCTGCTGCTTCTTCAGTGCAACGCCATTCGGTGTCGGTACATTCAGGTCCAAGCTCGCCTTGTACTTTGCAATCTCGTCCGCCGTCGCCAACTTCGACTTCCGCTTGACGCTTCGATGAGAAGTCATCTGACTGGCGCTATCCGGGAGCAAGTTCAACGCTTGCCGCATGCCAAACTTGGACACCAAATCGTCGTCTCTGCTGAGCGCATTCGCAGAGCCGTCCTTCCAATCTGGTCGTTTCGGGTTGTAGTGCAGCGTAATCTTCTCCACATCCACAGTATCGTCGTCACTGCTGTCCGGATAGATGTCCTTGACGCCCATGCGCCATACGTTGTTCCTCTTTCCGCGCACACTCGAGTCGCGAACGGGCGACGCTTTCGGCTCACCACGATCTCGCTCCTTGATGTAACTGCTCGCAGCGATGGACTTGTGATCGACGTCGCCCGGTACGGTTGCTTGGTAGAAGAGGGCTCCTGTCAGTTTGGAGAGAGAACCACTCCTCTCCTCCTCTTCGTCGCTACTTGGAAGATGATACGCCGCCTTCTCGTATTCTCTCGCCTTTGGATCCTGCTGTGCATCGAGTCGCGATTCCAGCTTCAGGCGTACGGCGGTAGGATAGGTGGACATGGCGTTGGGTTGATGCTGATGAAGTGTGCTTTTGCTGCTCTTGGCACGACTCCGTTGCGAACTGGCGCGCACGACCTTGTCTTGCGCGGTGGAGGCGCCTTGCACTTCGATCATAACGATTTCGTTGGCATTGGACGACGGAGCAGCAGCAGCAGCGGTGCTCTTGCGCAACGACGAACTCCTCGCCAGTATCTTGTGCTCGGATGGGAAGAGGATCGGGAGCTCCGGTGCGCGCTCTTCCACCTTTGTCGCCGGAATGACTGTGTCCTGCATGACAAAGGAGACTTTCCCAGAGTCGTTCGCCGCGGCTTTCGCAATGTCATTTACGCCATCTTCCCCTCCATTTTGTTGTTCCCCACTTGTCGCTGGAAAGTAGTCCTGCTTCTGCAAACCGGTGGTGTAGAGCAGCCAGTCGGGTGTGGTCGCAGTGTCGGTGGTATGCTGCATCGAGGCCACATCGAGCAGGGTGCGTGGCTTCACCTCAGTCGACATCCTTATACGAGGGGGGTAAGAGAGAGAGAGAATGTTAATTAGATGGAAGTAGTAGTAGTACGACTGACGTTCGAACGGAGGGTTTCGACATATTCCAATCAAATCAGGATGGGGTGGGCCTTCCGAGCTTGTAATAGTGTCTTAGGTCCTCAAGGCGGGGACCGTCTGATGATTTGCAAGCATGACGTCATTTAATTATTACGCAGGACTATCAAATGCCACGCGCGTATGCCCGTTTGTCTGTCCCTTCCAGTCTGACAATTCTTGCGCGGATTGCGTGGATCTTCTCGAGCAGGGGAGGCGTCATCCCGGATCTGGCAGAGCGGCAATCTTTGGTCGATAAGAAAAGAGGCATGTGACCTCACCCTCCCTCACCCGATGCAAGCAAGCATGGAAAGACCGACCAAGGTGCGGCAGGATTCTGTCTCTGGGTGGGCCCTCTTCTCAAGCCGCCGATTGAGCTCTGAGAAACTTGGTCACGACGACTCTGCCTTTCTGAAGTGTCACGATCGACTAGCAGAGTCATTAACATGAAGTCTCCACCTTCGTATACATACTGTAATTAAATACAGTAGAACTTCTCTAATCTTATACCCTCAAATTCTATATATTCCCATACCTTATTGAAATCTGGCCGTACAGAATCGGGACCTAGTGTTTTAAAGGAAAATCCCCATTTCTTTTAACTTATGAGATCTGAAATAATCCTACTAGTGATTATAAGATATGAGGACTTACACGTGGAAGTATTTTGTATTGAATTTCTAAGTTGTAATGCGCAATTCTTGTATTCCGGCTTATCTTACTCCCTTTTTCAGTAATCACAATTCTAAAACCTGGTCTTGGAACGATTTGCTTCCTGTCAAATTGAATTCCCATATTCTATAATCCCCATAACTGATAGAAATCGCTCGGTCCCGCGCGTATAAGATATGGGAAGTTCTACTGTAGTACAATCAACGTTCTTAGTCCACTTTCCACGGGCATTTGTTCTCACTTTCGCAGTTTAGGAATAAGATTGGCGCTATTCCACGCTAGTGATGCGTTTTGAGGAAGAAGTTGCCCTTATCGCAGGCAAGTTTAATTCTCCAGTGGGACGACCTCCAGACGACGAAATAGAAGGGGCGGCAAACATGCGGACGCACTCCATCACACCGGATCTCTGGTCTTATACTTCGACACCTCATGCCTGCACATGGCCGCAGTGACTACACAGTGGTGCCGATACCGCTGCTCGATGCTACCAAGGCAAAGTGAGTGGCGCTCTACATCTCACATAGACAAGCCCTGCTAAAATCCAAACTTCCTTGTGACGGGTCTCACCTCGCAGCACCGAAATAGTCGTGAGTGGCGGTCGTCGAGCGTATATTGCAGGCAGTCGACTGACACACTGTGCATCTCCAGGTCCATCAATCGTACATCTTCGCCGGGCAATTGTCTTTCGAGAAGCTTCAGGAGAGCTGGGACACACTCGTGACGGCATGGCCTATCATCTGGGCCAGGATCCGCATCGACGATGACTCCCCCAGTGGCTTGTCTTATCACATACCCACACCAACTCGACTGAAGCAGATCCGGTCAGAGGCAGCCCAGGCCACGGATCTAAAAGAGCAGCCTTTCCTCCGCCTAGACAGATCGGATCAGCCCTTGTCTTCCTACTTTCCCGGATTCAAAGAGCATGTATCGACCGAGAACAGCGTGTACATGGTGCCGGCGCCTGCTCCTGAAGCCTTTGAGGAGGTGGCATTCGCAAACAGCCCCACGACGTTCCAGGAGTACCTCGACGGAGAGCATCCACTGATCGGCATCCAAGTCACACGCTTCTCGGACGCAACGATCATCACACGGAACAACAGTCACATCTACGGCGACGGCTTCACGATGGCATCTGTTCTGAATGCGTGGCAGGACATCCTGAACGGTAAAGGTGCACCAAGCGAGCTACAAGACGTCGGACTCGATCCTTTTGCTCAATTTGGACCCAACACAAAAGCACCTCTCATACCATGGAAGGCGGAACCTCCCCTCCCTCCACCATCACCACCACCTGGATGGATCGTGTTGACTCTGGGCCAGAAGATGAGCGTGATTGGCAGGTTCATGTACGACTTGCTCTACACGCGCCCGGAGAGGAGTATGCGGCAAAAGTACCTCTTTATCTCCAACGACGAGATCGCCCTTCTCCAACAGCAAGCCAAAGCTGACCTAGATGCGACAGCAGGAGAAGAAGAAAACAAACAAGCAAAGATTGGCAAGTCGGATGTCCTGTACGCCTGGCTGATGAAACAGTCACACAGCACCTTGCCACGGGATGCATTCTCCACACCCTTATCGATCATCAACCTCAAGGGAAGGCCACCCGCTGGCGTTGTCCTGCCTCGTCACCGTTTCTTCTGCTCTGCTCAGCCTGTGCCTCTTCTTTCTTTGAATGTCGGTGATCTCCTCGACATGCCATTGGGAGAGTTGGCCCTCCACATCCGCAAGAGCCATCAACGGTACCTGGATGCTGATGTGCAACGAGCCAGCCTCACTTTTCATCTGTATCACGGTCTTTGGAAGGGAGCCAGTGGTCAGACGCCCTTCTTCTGTCCCCCACACCATCGCTGGTCTGGCCTAAGTGACCTGCGAGCGTTGCGGTACTTCTCACTCGACTTTGCAGGCGCCCTTGCCACCACGACCTCTGATGAAGACGTGAGAGAAAGAAGTGCCCCGCTCGTTGCCCAGCATGTCGACATGAGTTGTCAGATGTCCAAGCGGGATCGGTGGATGTGCCTAGGAGACACAAAGGAAGGGACGTGGTTCACCGGCTTTCAAAGTGAACAGCAATGGGCGGACAAAAGGGGATTCGGCAAGTACAGCTCCTACTGCGCATCGTAAGAGCAACGTCAGCACGTCAGCACGTCAGCACATCAGCAACATCGATAGCTCCGGAGAATGCTAGAGGTGCTCCATCCTTCGAGGGAGGTTTATTCTCTGCTTATCTTACAACGTGAGCCTTGCCAGTGGAGGATATAGAGAGGGAAGCCCGTCCTCGTAGACTAGCTTGCGTGTGCGACTGAAGTCCAGTGCAACGTCTGTGTCGAGAAGTCGCAAAGATACCGGCTTGGCAGGAATTTAAAGATATAGAGCATAGTGATTCTCCTGCTACACTCGCCTGTACCTTTTCCTTGCTCTGAAATCATGTGAATTCGCGGGCAAAGTCGATCTCACACGGCACAGAAGCACTCTCGCCAATTTACGCTAGTCACTTCCCCTTAGCGTCTTTCTCCCTTGCATACTTCTATTGCGATCTCTGAATTAATACATCTTATCTTCCTTTTCCCTATATGAATTCACCCGCCAAACTCTCTTCGGAACAGCACTTTCCCCTACTTTCTTGACTTCCTTATCTCTACACGCGACCTTATCTCGCTAGATTCGCCTGAATCTTGTTCTCTGTTCTCGCATTTCGAATCTTCCTGTCCGGCATGGCACAGCACTTTCCGCAGGCTACTCTTCTCACACTTGGAGAAGTGTATAAAGGTGGGGGTCCAATCCTTTATCCTCTATCTCGTTCCCCATCTCCCTCCCTCCCTTCTTCCCTCGACTATATGACCAACATGACCAAGGTATTTTCCACCATGGAGAGGCGCATCCGGGTCAAGGGCGCACCGGAACATACCACACCCTCGGAAGCCTTTGTCTCGAGTAATCCCGACTTGAACCCCGTAGAACCGGCACGACGAACCTGGACAGCCACCTCCTATGCCTCCTTTTGGATCGCCGATGGTGTCAACTTGAGCACAGCCGTCATCGTCGCCTCGTCCGTGGCAGACGGTCTGGCCTGGTGGCAGGTCTGGATCGCCGTCTGGATCGGGTATGGAATCACCGCTGCCGTCGTCATCATGGCTGCTCGACCGGGCGCAGTGTACCACATTGGATTCCCCGTCCTCACTCGAGCATCTTTCGGCATCTTTGGCAGCATCTGGCCCATCATCAACCGTGTCGCCACGGCTACGCTCTGGACCGCCTTCCAGTCGTACCTCGGCGGGGAATGCATCACGCTCGTCATTCGATCGATCTGGCCTTCGTACGCCAACATACCCAACGGCATCCCTGCTTCCGCCGGCGTCACCACCCAACAATTTGTCTCCTTTTTCCTCTTCTGGCTGCTCATGCTGCCGGCCGCCTACATTCGCGTGGAGAAGCTAAAGTATCTGTTCATGGTCAAGGCGATCGTTGTGCCGACTGCGTTCATTGGCATGATGGGCTGGGCGATTGGCATGTCAAGGGGAGGCATTGGAGCAGCTCTTCGACAGCCCGGATCACTGCAAGGCTCAACTCTGGGATGGGCTTTTGTCACGGCCGTCATGAACCAGATTGCCAACTTTGTCACGCTCATGCTGAACGAGACCGACTTTGCGCGTGTGGCACGACGTCCATCCGACACGGTGCTCCCGCAAGCGATCGCGATCCCCATGACCTTTGGTGAGTTCTATGATCCGTCGTACTTATTGACTGACGAGGCCGCTCACACTTCCTCATATCCTTTTCCACAGGCCTCACGTCCCTCTTCGGCCTCATCATCACCGTCGGCTTCAACGACTATTTTGGCAAGTCGTTCTTCAACGTCCTCGACATCCTGTCTGCCCTGCTCGACGAGAACCCGCACCGATCTAGTGTACGAGCGGGCATCTTCTTTATTGCTGCCTCCTTTACACTCGGTCAGATCGGCACAAACGTGGCAGCCAATACACTCAGTGCCGGATCAGACATGACAGCGCTTCTGCCGCGATATCTCACCATCCGACGTGGCGGTCTAATCAGCCTGGCGATTGCGCTCTGCATATGTCCATGGCATCTGGCCAGCTCCAACTCCAACTTTGCCACGTACTTGTCCGCCTATAGTGTGCTACTGGCGCCCTTCATCGGCATCATACTGAGCGACTATTATATTGTGCGACGCGGACTCCTCAACATCCCCGACCTGTACACACTCAATCACCAGGGCAACCACTGGTACAAGAAGGGCGTCAACTTTCGCGCCTACCTGGCCTATATCGCCGGTCTTGTGATCAACATTGTCGGATTTGCAGGCGCAGTGGGCGCGACTGTCAGTGAGGCGGCTACACACATCTACACGCTGGCTTTCTTTACGGGATCCCTGCTTTCTGCGCTCGTCTACGTCTCTCTCTGCCATCTCTATCCTCCACCTGGCTCGACGAACATCCGTGCAAAGGCATGGCTCGAGCCAAAGGGCGGCTACGAGGCAGAAGACTGGGACAACCCCACCGCAGGCAAAGTCCTCGATCCAGAATATGCGCCCTCTCTCAACGACAGCAAGGACGCCTCCCTCCACGAAAAGCAGAGCGGGCAAGCCATCGAAGTAGTCGAGTACTGAGCGGGTGGGGGAGTGTGACCGAAGATCTTGTGTATTCTAGTGACGTTCATCTTGTATTTATTTGATTCTGTTCCCAAAGAGTAGAACTTTATTTCCATATACTGTATATAGATACTGTGTCGTGCGGTAATTGTGTCACATTCTGTAGCCGGTGATTGCCTCTCTGCTCGCCTCAACACCGACGGCCGCCCTCTGATCGCGCAAGTACTGATTGAAGTTCTCAAGGATTCCGTCTGCCAGCGACTCATGCTCCCTGATACATCCACGAAACGGGGCAAAGACGTCGACCATCTCGTTCATCTCCTCCGTGACGATTCTGATCTTCTTGAGCAGGACCTCGTCAAGATCTTCGCGGGTGATTGCCAACTTCGCCTTCGCATACTCCAGCAGTGACGGCTTGAGTGATCGTGCAGCCCGTGCCATCAAGTGTTTCGGCACCTCGTGTGGCTCAAAGTAAGCCGTTTCCTTCCAATCCGCCATGATCTCGTCCACGTCCAAGACGGCCCAGAAAGGGAGACAATGGGGATCTATGAGTGTGTCGTGGTTCTCGACGCGCAGACTCTTCAGCTTTTTTTGTCTCGACAAAAAGTAGAACATGCTGTTGCCTCGCATCATCCCGTCCACTTGAGCAAACAGAGCGTACTCTTCCTTTGCTTCTGGCGTCATCTTGGCAGCTTCGATTCCTCCGACGGCGATGCTTCCCCAGGAATAAAACCTCGATCCAAGCTCCAGGTACTCGAGCTGCACAGTGTCCGCCAGGTACAGCAGTATGCGGGTATCTTTTTCAGGAGATCAAATTGGGGACATGAGGTCACAGAGTACCAATCGACGTTTTTACCGCATCTGTCTACTCACCAGTCACCTGCTTGTCGTTCAAGTGCAGCTTCTTCACTGTGAAGCAACAGTACAGCTCGATGAGACCTGGAAACATGCATCGGTATAGAGTGACACTCACACTTCCTACAGGTACGAAGCCACTGTGCTGCTATGGTATTCGAGGTAGGAATCGCGCCACACAATGGCATGACACTGTCATAGGAGTCCGTCAGTGGAACAGTAGCCTTCCAGTGGATTTCTTCGAGATTTGGCATTTGAGAGAAGAAATAGCAGAGCAATTTGATGCCGTCCTTTATGGCTTGCTCTGCCCGAGCATAATCGTAAGGTTCCGACGCTTCAGTAGCATTCTTGCTGTTCAATAAATCGAGAAACGAATTGCTTTCATAGTTTTCGACGAGGCCAAAGCATACTGTTTCAGTTCCCGAAGGATCGTACATCAAATCAAATCTCTTGTCATCGCATATGAACTTCTTCGTCAAGCTGAGATCGATTATACTGTCTTGTCCAGATGTGAATATCGTCATTGCTTGAAGTCGAAAGACATCATAATCAGTGTCGACACTAACCTTGACAGTCTGCGACACATATCGGCGGATGCTGTCTCGAAAAGATCGGCAAACGGAAGCCCAAGGCAGCCAGAAAACGAAGTCGTTACTTGGCGAGATCGTGGCCAAAAATTCCTTCAAGATGAAATCGTAAATCTCCCGAGGCAGTCGACCGCTTGAACTCATTACAGGGAGTCTTCAGGGTTATCTCGGTTGGAGGAGAAGGGAGCAGCCAAAATGTGGGGGAATTTATCATCTTGCCCATCTCGCTCCCCACGCAGAAACGAAAAGGAGAGTTAATCAAAGTCGGGAAAAGATAAAAGAGCGTCCCGCAAATGATTTTCGCGCTAGAGGTGCAGATAGCGCGGATAAAGTTAATTCTCCACGCGTATTTTGTTCCAAAGCAGCAAAAGATGAAGCGCACATCTATATACGATACTCATCTAAATTGATGAAAACTTCGGTAATATATGAAGAATTTCCAACGAAGAAGGAGGCATCCACGCGGTCAGTGGATCAGAAAAGCAACTATTATGGTATAGATGTGCTGCAGAGGGGTCAGGCCGGTACGACAAGCCGGAAATCTTAAATGGAACTGCTGTCATGTGCCAAGCGGTTGGCTAGATCATTATGGCGGGCAACCTGAGCACAAGAATGGACACTGTCGATCTGCAGTAGGCGCATATCTTCAACCTCGAGGTCAGCTGCATCTTTTGGTGAGTGAGAGCTGTGCCGAAAACAAGGGAGGGGTCTCCTGAACAAAGCAATCAGGGCACAGAGGAGAGTCTCTCTTGTCTGGAGCATAAATGTGAGCTCTTGAAGAATATTCTACGATTAGGAGTATTGACAAAATGGTATATGTAAGGTCAGGAGGGAGGTGATCTATCAACATTCACCCCACTCACCCAGATCCAGATCATGTTCCTTCATTCCTCCATATTTCTTTGTTTTCTTGCACTATCAGTTGAGGCGGTGCTTTATGATTGGGATGGTGTCAGCAACATCACTAGTCCCGTATCTATTGCGTTCATTCGTCCAGTCCCAGACGTCAAGAACAATAACCCTTCCATAAAACCTGACACCTTGCCAGTCTTCACCTACTATTGCGGGATATTCACGCAAATCTGTGCTGGAATAGTAGTGAGTAATATTGAGGGAGAAGTGATAGAAGGAAAACCCTTAAGACCATCTTGTTAACAAAGAGAGTTATATCTCAGAATGAATTGCAGCGGAGGGGAGTCTCTGCTAAGCCAGATGGATCATACGGGACAACGTTCAATTATCAACCTTATCAGGTAGTCACGCGAAGAGGAGCTGCTTGCGGTGGAGTCGCACCTCAGTGCAAAAACTTCTACCTTTGTGATACTGTGAGGCAAAAGACCTACTGGGAATTAAAAGCCCACAGGAAAAAGATTACTGACAGCCCCGTTTAAAGCGCTACTCACGTTCAGAGAACTGGCGTACTCAGTGCGACGAATTCCCGTTTGCGATCCTCAAAGAAGGTGGAGCAGGAGCAGGGGTCCGATGTGCCTCGCCTTTCGAGCAAAGTCGTCAGGGAAGAGCCAACGCACTGATCGGATCGGCGAAAGAAATTATTGGCACACAGACTTTGGCGTGGAATGAGTATGGACCGTGAGTCACTTTCTCTATTGTACGGCGTCATACAAGGCGACGCTGATACTCTCTGCCTATGAAGAGCGACAGCGACCTTCTCGCGCCCATTCTCTTTCAGTATCATTCCAGGTACACCGTTGGGGCTAAGTTCGAATATTCTCGCCAAGTATGTCTATACTGTGACGGACGGATCGATGTTTACCGCCACTGTGGCCGCGAGCCTGACCTCTCCTGCCCCTGGCTTCGTCGGACAATATGCAGCGACTCGAAGGGGCCAATACTTCTATCCAACAGGTGGCGTGACAGATTGCTACTGTCCGACGAACACAGCGACTGCCCCTAATGGTGTGCTTTCCACCTCCATCAACAGCAACTGCTATCCATGTGTGCCCACACCGACGGGACCGCGGCCGCCGTTTCTTGGGGTTGCGCCAGATGGAGGAGGCCCTCCTACGAAGCGGGGCATACAACTTCCGACCCCGACTCCGGCACCCTCTCCCTTGTCAGTGAATACACCACCCTCACACAACGGTAATCATGTAAAAATGGTGGCTGACTGGATCCAGCGACAAGGAGAGTCCTGCCCGGTAGAAGAGCCTGTCCCGCCCGAGGACGAAGCTGATGACGATGCACGAAAGAGCGATGACAGCGCTGATGATGCCGATGACGATGCGACTCTCGTAGATGAAGAAGACGCACAAAAGGAAAAGGCAGACGAAGCTTCAGAAAGTGCCAGGAACGTTGCCGATGCTTCACAGGACTTCCTCGACAGCCTGGTCTCGAGTGCCGTGCTTGCAGATGCCATTGCAGCCGCCCTTGCTGCTGCTGCTGCTCTTTCCATCACCAGTGACATCTTCCAGGAGTTGCAAGACGACGTCAATAGTGCTGCTAACTATGCCAGCTCTGTGTCCTCGATCGCGAGCTCTGCTTCGTTCACTACCTGTACCGTCAGCGCCTGCACATCTGGTCAAGTCCCCCCGAACAGGCCTTCGCCCACGACTACGCCCACGACTACACCCACCACCACTGCCACCACCACTGCCACTACTACTACTGCCACCACTTCGACGCCGCCCACAACCTCTCCCCCAACGTCTACTCCTACTCCACCCGGCGGCACAAACTGCCTCACGGAAGGCCAGACCAAGTACCTGGGCTGGCGAGTGCCCGACGCACGCAACTCTTCCTGCAACGTGAGTGTGGGTCCGCTTCCTCTATCACAAAGTCTTTACTGAATCATCTTCATCCTCTGTATGACGGCGCCAGATCGACGTAGCCGTGACAGCTTTGAAGGGCACGGACGATCTCTGGTACTTCTACGAGGTCTACAACGGCACACGGGTGAGCCGATCCAGCTACACTCTCCCTTGCCAGACCACTTACTCTCCTTTCCACACACACACACACACTCAGGCCTTCCTGACGTACTATCCCGAGGGAAACGAGACATGCGGCACACTTGGTCGATTTCAGTATGTGCTCGGAGGCGACCGTAGCACTCAATTCCAGGTCGATTGCAGCAACAACAATCGAGTCATGCCCATCGTCGGTGGAGCGAATCTACTCAGCATCGGTGTTGCACTAGGGCCTTTACTGCTGCAGATCTCAAGCCTTTCACAAGCAACCTTGGACTGCTACCGAAAGGGCTTGAGCATTCCGTCGTACACGGACCTGTACGACGCTCTGTTCGATACACTGCCGGACAATCAATGCTCCACGTCTCTACCAGATGCGGGAAGTAGTCCTGCGATAATGACAGCGTGATACTGTATCATGTTATCTAGAAATACACCTTCACTATTGGCACAGTGTCTTTATCTGAGAACGGATCAATGACACTGCATACTTGGTCTTGGCGGGCAGCGCATCCATTGGGCACGGCTGGAGGCTTGTACGGGAAGAAGCAAATTTGGTAGGTCTTCCTCCCCCCCTTCGAGATCGCCACTGCTTTCTCCCGCATTACTGTGATCCTCGCCTCGGTCCATCTTCATGGTGGCAACCCTTGTGTTGCACAGGAAGGCCAAAGAGCTCAGGCAACCTACAAATTTCGTGGGGAGCCTCCATCCCGCACTGCAACATCGGATCTAACGCGCCTTAAAAATAGATAGCACTTCAGGTGGTAGATTAGAATTTGTATCGGCTTGGTAGATAGAATTGTATCAGGCGATGCTGCCTCCACTTCCGGAGTCCGTGGTAATGAGTCTACACATATCATTTTACCACCCTTTCCTGGCCCACCACCGCTCCTCCCGTCTTCCTCTTCTCTGCTGGATCTGGTGATCAGGTTTCCTGTGCGCGCCTCTTCCTCTTTCTCTTTCTCTCACACTCCTAGTATTTCTGCGTGAGACGACCATGACGATGCAGATGCGCACACCTACTCTGCTGGCCGGCCTTGCGTCCCTGTTGATCGCCCTGCTCGCCCTCTTCAGCAACGAGCTTGGTCTGACACGCACAGAAGAAGCGATCACGTCGGTGGTGGCAGCGGATCTTCCTGGCACTGCGTCGGCCAGTGGAGCCAAATGTCGCGGCTACTATTTCCCTGTCAACATCGGTAAGACGCCGTACAAGCTCTGGGGACAGTTGTGCACGAATGACGTGGCCAACCTTGGCAAGCAACCGGTGCAGATCCTGATACACGGTGGATGCTACGACCACATGTACTACGATTGGCCATACCAGCCGGAGCGCTACAACTACGTTCGCAACATGACAAGAGAGGGCTACACGACACTGGCGATAGATCGACTTGGCTACGGCAAGAGCGACCATCCCGCCCCCACGAGCCTCAACTTTGACGTGGCAGGCGAGAATTTGCATCAGGTGGTCAAGCACTTAAGGAAGGGATCGCTAGGCTACAAGTTCGACACTATCGTCGCGAATGGCTACTCGATGGGCGGCATGACGGCACAAGTCGAAGCCTCACGCTATCACGACCTGGATGCCATCATGATCCACGCCGTCGGCCACCACACCACCCACTCTTGGCAATCGCTCTTCCGACTGCTCTCGTCGCTCATGTATCCTGTCATACTCGACAGGAAGTTCGCCAAAGATCACTGGCACAGTCCCGGCTACCTGACCAGTGTTCCCGGTCGACGCACGCTATTCCACGGCCCACCAGGCTCCATCGACCCGGCGCAGTTCAAGTATGAGGAGGAGCTGCGGGACCTTGTCTCCATCACGGAGCTGATGGACATTGCCACGAAATCAGACACAAACCTGACAAAGACGATCACCAAGCCGGTCCTTCACACGTTTGGACAGTACGACGGGATGTGGTGCATCATCACCGAGGACTGTTTCACCGACCCACGCGCAAACGAAGAGCACGAGTACTATCAGCCGGGCCTCTTCACCGGCTACGTCATCCCGAACACGGGACATGGCGCTCTCCTTGGGTATGGGGGGGAGGAGTACATCGGACGGATACTGACGTTCCTTCAGTCTCATAACATACACGGCCGTCCCTAGAAGATTCGTAGAAGTACCGTGTAATAAAGTAGGCCTCTGCCCGCTCAAAATAAGATGATGAAGAAAAGTGTATAATTAGTGCGAGAGAGTGGCTGTACAGGAGTGCGGATCAGGAGACTGTGATGCAAAAGCAGGAAGACTATTTCTTCTTGAGGAGCTTCTCGAAGTTGCCCTTCATGATGAGAGAATGCTCCTCTTCGTTGCCTTGATAGTGCTGGTCTACTTGTTTGGTGAACCACGCAGCCGTGTCGACGCCCACAGCGGGAAAGTCTGTTCCGAACAGGATGTGGTCTTTCTCCACAAAGGACTGCAGCGCGACCAAGTTCGTCTTGTACCCGCTCAGGGCCGTTTCGTAGTAGAACGACTTGAAGTCCTCGAGCATCTCGTCGATCGACAGGCTGTTGCCGACGACGGTGTTGCCGATGTAGTTGCCCAGCACGGCTGCTCGGCACGCTAGGAAGGGTGTACTACCTCCCGAGTGGGACAGGATGATCTTCACCTTGGGATACCTCCTCTTCATCCCGCTCGTCACTAGATCGGCGGCTGCTTTGTATGTCTCGTTGGGCACCTCTACGATGGGGATGGGCAGACGATCGCTGGGCACCGAATTCGTCGAGGGCACTTGATCCCCATGCAGGAACACGATGGCCTCTCGCTCGTTCAATTCACGCCAGAGCGGCTCAAAGTAGGCGTGACCAAGGTACTTTGACTCTTTACCATTGCTGTACGAGCTGACGAGCGAAATTCCGTCTGCGTGTAATTCGTCCAAGGAGTGACGCACCTCGTCCAAAACGGCGTCCATGGACTGTGTGTCGATTGCCAACGCGGCAAAGAAGCCAAATCGATCAGGGTGCTTGGCCGCTAAGCCACTTGCAAATATGTTGACCTCGCGAGCATTCTCGGCGGCATTGGGTGAGGATAGAATCGCCTTCTGAATGCCGAGCTTGTTCATGGCGTCGATGCTCACTTCGGGCGACCAGGGATGCGCATCCTTGGGAAATGTCCAGCCATTGGCCGATGCCAGCTTTGTGATGTCGGGAAAGTAGTGGTGGTGCACGTCGATTCGAGTCAGAGGAGGAGACATTGTGATGTTGATTGTGAGAAGGTGGAGGGGAGGGAAGACTTAAAAGGAAGTCGTTCGCGTGTTTCTATTTTCGATGTTCCAAATCTTGATGATCAGCCCGCATCAGGGGTTGTAATTCGAAGGTTGCCACCGGATCATCACAAGCCGACTTACATAAGCTCGACATACAGTATTCAGACCACGCGACACGTTTCGCTCCTGTCTTCTTAGCCTTCGAATCAATAAGATCTGGAGGTCAAGGCTCTCGCTAGGGCTAGCCATGCGAGCGAGAGTGAACGCGGGGAAAGCCCCAGGTTGAGATGCTCTCCGCTTCGCCTCGCCTCGACTTGATCATCATACCACTCAAACATGACATGAAGATTCAGAAGCACAAGTGCGACTATCGGGACTGCGACTTCTCCTTCTCCAAGAGCACACACCTGGAGCGGCATCAGAGAACACACACCAATCTGCGAGACTTTGGATGCGCTCACTGCCATCAATTCTTTGCGAGAAAGGACAGTCGAGATCGACACGTTTCCAGATGGCACGCAGCGGAGCATCACAGTAAGAGGCCGATCAAAGAGAGTGGAGTTGAATCTAGAAAGGCCTCCTCGCTCGGCGAACCTGAAGCTGATGGTGATGAGGCAGGTGCTGGAGAGGGGGGAGTAGGAGAGGGAGGGGAAAGAGAGAGAGAAGGAAGAGGGAGAGGGAGTGGAAGTTCTCTGGCGTTCCAGTGTACCACAGACAAGGACACTAGGAGCAGCAAAATAGCGACACTGAATAGCATTGAGCTTGATAGGAGCGTCATGAATCAAGCTTCCTCACACGCAGCACCATCGACTCACGTTCGCATCGACCCTGCAACAGAAAAGCTGCACGACAACTTTGCCGATGCGACTGGACAGGACACCCTCAACACCTCCGTCGACTGGATGTCACAATCACGGGATAGTCATGCTTCCTGTTCATCGAATACGCATATGCAGGAAGTCGACAATGTTCCCAGCTTATCACCCTTCTTTGAACCGACGATGGGGAACATGATGTGGGATTCGATGGAGGCCTCCTTTGCGGCGACGCTGTGTGACCTGCTGCAGAGCACGGCGAGCAACGATGGGAATGGACAGCAAGAGGAGCTCTACTCGCCTGTCTCTTTTGCGATCAAGTGTGGGTACTCTTTATTATGGACACTGTCGCTTCTTATTGACAATTCTTCCTCTTCCTCCTTGATACTGTTCAGACGCCCAGGAGGAGCAGCAGCGGCAGCAACAGCAACAGCAACATCATCCACAGCCACTACAACACGCATCAGACTCATTGAGCATACATCCACCACTCGCCCTGCCCAATGCGCAACATTCCTCGCCACAACTCGACCGAGGAGTAGGCAAGCACTTCAAGGGAACCATGACGCCGCAAGAGCAGACGATCGACGCAGTGGCCGAATGGATGAGCGCAGAGGTGCATCGACTGGTGGCCAGCATCAAATTGCCAAGGGGGACGGATCGCGACTTTACGCAGTCCTGTCTCTGGCTCTACCAACGCAACGTGCACCCTCTCCTACCCTTTTGGCCCTCACAGACCCCTCGAAAAGAGTATGCCTCACGCCCGGCGCTGGTGATGAACCTGATCGCACTGGGCTCCATCTGGCATGAAGACGAGAGCGTGAAGCTGAAGGGGCAAGAGCTGTGGAAGTTCACGCTGCGCCTGTTCTGGTCGAAGGGGTCTCCCCTGGTACAGACGGATGAGAACGTGAGCATTCTCGTGTCGACCCTCCTGGCGGGGCACACGTTTGTCCTGCGATCCAAGTACAAGGTGGTCCACGACATGGGCCGTCATGCGTGGATGTTCGCCCACTCTTTTGCGCGTGAACGGGGCTGGAGGCGGCTGGATGAGAGCCTGCCTGCGTTGCTGTCATCGACAAAGATCAAGCAGATGGACATGCTGCATGCCTGGAGGCGGTGGAAGAGCGACCAAGAGAAGATTCGCATGATCCTCCATCTCGGCATCTACGACAGTCAACACGCTCAGAGTCTGCAGATAGCGCCTACCTTGCAACAGACGGTGGCCGACTCGCCTCTTCCTGCCCCGGACGATCTGGTCGAGGTGAAGGGCGTCGAGGAGTGGTGGAGTGCGTGTCGCAGGTATCAACACAACAGGCCTCCTCCCTCGCTGATGGGTGATGTATGCGCCCGTCTCTATTCTCCGCCTGCTGATGCCGTTCGTCACGATGAAGGGTGCGTCACCGACTTGGCGCTGCTGTCTCTGCTCGAGATGATCCACTCCTCGTGGTACATGCAAACATCGACACGGTCGTACTGTCAGCCTCTGCGGCCAAGCAACGAGCCTCATTTACAGGCGCTGCTCAGTTGGTGTAAACTCAAGCAGGCAAGTCGTCGTGACGGGGAGACGAGGAAGGATGTTCACTGCACAGAGATACGCTGGCATGCCATTCACATGAGCATCTGCAAGGTGCAGGTGGACATTGTGGGACACTTACGGAGCAGAGTCAAGCACTTTTCCAACCCATCCGGTGGCGGTCTTCTCCACCCTGTCTATCCATCCTCCACAGCAGAAAAGAGGACTTTGCTGCCTGTCGCTGAGTGGGCTCGCCTTCCTGTCGCGAGGAGGGCATTGTTCCATGCTGGTGCCGTCTTTGCCTTGTTCGGATCTCTTCCTCGTTCTGCGCCGTGTCCAGTCCATGTAGCGCAAGCTGTCTACGATGCTGCTCTTCTCCTTGTCGCTGTTGCTGACGTGTGGAAGCAGTACATGAGAGAGGCGTCCACGGCGAGACTCGCTTCTACTAGGCTCTTGGAGCTGGTTCAGGTGCCTCTTGCAGCAGATCTACACCTTCTCGCCACCGTCGGGCTGGAGGAAGAAGAAGGAGGAGGAGGAGGAGGAGGAGGAGGAGGAGTGGGTGACGACCTCTCGCTGTTGCAGTCCGGCACCGTCTCTTCTTCATCGTCGTCCTCTGCTGCCTACACCACCTGCCTCGCCGCCAGACACTGGATACAAACTGGCTCGATCGGCAGCCTCACATGGGAGAATTTGCGCTTGGATGATCTTGACAACCTGCTTCGAGCGATCATGTCCAGCGTGGAAGACAATCGACTCGCGTGGTCCTTCCAACAAGATTGTCTGGCACTGCTTCACATGAATGCGCGATATCTGCGCGGGCTGAAGTGAGGAACAAGCTTATAGAAGGAGGAGATCGTGATGATGTAGTAGCAGCAGCAGCAACGTGTATGTGTAATTTTGATATATGACTCAAATTGTAAAGGAGAGAATGTGCGAGAAGTGGAAGGCTACAGGTCAGGTCTCGTACTCGATTGTGTTGACGAGACTTCCGATGGGACCGTCGTGCGTGACGATGAACGTGTCGCCTTCCTTCATCAATTCTCGGGGGGAGCGGAACCAACCGATGCCGCTAGGGGTGCCCAGAAGGATGACTGAGCCGGCAGGCAGTGTCGTTCCCGACGACAGGTAGGAGATCAGCTTGGACACGTTGAAGATGTGGTCGCTGCGAGAGGAAGAGGAAGGGGAAGAGGGAAACGTGATCAGTATTGATAGGGAAGAAGCGTGCGTGCGTACTACGCTCTCTCTCTCTTTTCTCTGCCTCACTTGGTGTTGCTTTCCTGCATGACTTTCCCATTGAGGGTGCCGCGAAAGTTGACGTTGAATGGGTCAAATTCGGAAGGTCGTACCAGCACTGGGCCAATCGGGCACGTATTGTCGAGTCCCTTTCCAAAGCACCATTGTGTCTGGTTGAGCTGGTGGTGTCTTGCACTGACGTCGTTGGAGGAAGTGAAGCTGCACAACAGGGATAGACGGGGCTCAGTACTGGACTAGTGTGAGAAGAAGAGAACGCAGACAGGATACTCACCCCAACACATGGCTTAAGGCGTCCTTCTCCGATACATCCTTGGTGTCCTTTGACAGGACGACGGCCAGCTCCGACTCAAAGTCGAGCTGCTCTGCCTCTCCTTCCTTGGCAAACTTGGGGATGAGCAGCTTTCCCGGTCCCGCCAGCGCATTGGCACCCTTCATGAACATCACCGGCACTTCGGGCATCTTCATCTTTGCCTCCTCGACGTGGCCTTTGAAGTTGATGCCGATGCATCGGATCGCACCGGGCGCCGTTTGACGGGACACGGGCGACAACAGTTGATCAATATGCAACACCTTCGACTTGTTCACTTGGCCGGTGAAGGGGTCTGGCGTGATCTCGTATGCCTTGACCTCTTCGCCGCGATGCAGCGCCAGTCCAATGTCGACGTTGTCCTGCGTCGGCTGGCCGTAGTGCACCTTGCCGTCCTCCTTGGCGATGAAGCGTGCCAGCCTGGTCCAGTTCAGTGCGGCGACTCTGCTCGACATTGTTCGTTCTGTCGAGGATGATTCAATTGTGTGTGTAAGAAGGAGAGAGAGAGAAGAAGACCGGCTACCTAGAGAATTAAAGAGGCTCGGATATAGAAAAGGCGTGGAAGATGGAATCCAACTCTAAGCGCGATCTCGGTGGCGTCTCCTTCCTACTTCAGCAGGGGCCTCGGGGCGTGGGGGGGTGGGGTAAAATCGAACTTGAGTAAAAGGTGGCAACCGGTCCAACACCAAAAAGTCGAAAGGAAAAAGTCAAGCGAGTCAGTATATTTTTCCGGTGGAGGCTTTGATATTTGTGTACAATCCAGATGAGCAGACTTTAGAAGAAAGTGTCTCTTATGTATTATCATTAGTTTCTACATGCTGGGGTCACAGAGAAGTCTTATGATGCGGAAGGTCTTTTGATGGGGGAGAATAATCACCACGTCTACGTAGTCTACACAGAGAAAGCGAGCGTGGCGGGAAGCGTGTCTATGGCGGACTCCAGACCCTTCACCCCGTTGCAGAAAGCGTAGGTGTAGCTGTCTGGCCGCACAAGCGCTATCGTACTCTCTCCATTCTTGTGGAAGAATTCGCAATACTGGCCGGAAGCGTCTGCTGCCTCTGTGATGTTGTAGAAGGATGGCTGTAGTCGACGCAGCGTTGCTGCACTGGTGGAGGACAACTGGTCAAGACTCGTGTCGGCGTTGTAGGTGAGGACCCGCCATGCCGCTCCATCCACCATACTGTCGAGCAGCTTCTCCGTATTCGTCGCTTCATCTATCAGTCTATACTGTGGGAACAAGAAACCGCCGTGTTGATCTGGTAGGAATGCGCCTGGCAGTCCGAGCTGAACTTCCATCAACGGCTCAGGCTTCTCGCCCGAATCCACGTACTTCTTTCGCATTTTGTCTTGCTGCAGAGGGTCAAGAGACGTCAGCCAGAGTCTTCGACCTCCCCTTTCTTACTTGATGCACCCACCATCACTTTGGCCTTGCTGGGATTCGTTTCGCACAGGGGAATGCCTACCTGGATGGCGATGTCCGTCATGGCTTCCACATGAGCTCGTCGCTCTGTCGTGTATGTCTGCATGAGCTGAGGGCCACTGACGCCCCGCTGAATCATCGACAGGCGCCAGGAGATGGCAATGGCGTCCCTCAGCCCGGAATTCAGGCCCTGACCGATGAACGGCGGCATGCAGTGTGCACTATAGACGTAGCAGTGTGAGTCATCACTTCACTGTTGTGTATGATATTGAGACCACTCACGCATCACCGGCGATCAAGGTGCGGTCGTCGTTCCAGTACGTCGTGGCGCTGTAAAACAAAAGAGAAGAGTGAGACACATCGGCTTCAATATACAATAGTCAGAACACACACTCACTTCAACGCTCTGAATGTGTACATGGCCGATCGCTCGATCTCCGAATTGGACGGTGTGAGGCCAAACGTGGAAAGCAGGCTCCAGACCATTTCAGCACTGCGGAGAAGATCCGATTCTTCGTGTGGCAGCTTCATAAACTCGAAACGACGACGACCGAGTGCTTGTCCGAGGATTGTGGTGGGGCGTGCTGGATCGCAGTATTGAGACCAGGGCATGACTTGCGGCAGGTCATGGTCCGTGAGCTGGAGAGATTTTTACTTTTTCAGCGAAGAGCTCCACATCAAAGCAGGCTTTCATCAGTATAAGGGATGCAGGACTCACCGCATCGACGACGAGCCACTCGTACTGGAAGCCCTTGTCGATCATGTCGATGCCCAGTCCCTTCCTCACCGCACTGTTCGCTCCATCTGCACCAATGAGCCAGCGTGAGCGCACTCGAGCGGACGTCTCAAAGACGGGAAACGCACTCGAATCCTTGGTGGCAGATCGGGCAAAGTGGCTGCTTATCGTGTCGTCGGGAGAAGAAGCTTCTTCTTCTGCGTGCTGAAAGTTCCAGTTCCGGAAGATAGGGATGCCTCGCGAGTGGCAGTGGAGCGCAAGGGCGGTCTCAAAGGTGGGCTGGTTCATGACGTTCATGGCGCAGTGTCCGCTCGATCCATGCTCGTTCATGCGGAACTTGCCCAGCGTTCCTGTGAGTCAACAAGAAGGGGGAGAGCATCCGTCAGTGTCCCTTTCCATCGTCACTAAGCACGCATGCAAGATACGGGGCTCACCATGCGTCGGACTCTTCCAGTCAAACGTCTTGCTCTCTTCCGATCCCGACCCCTGCACGACGTAGTCGGAAACGAGCGACCCCAACTCCGCCACAAGAAACTCGCGCAGAATCTCGTCGCTGAAGATGACCGCTCTTGGTAAGGGGTAGATGGAGATCTGCTTCTCGTACACTTGCACCGATAGTCCTTGCCTCGACAGGAGCAGCGCTGTGAACATGCCCACGATGCCGCCGCCGACGATGCATACATCGCATTGGCGCTCGAGCGTGTTGCGCGTTGCTGCTGCTGCTGCTGCTGCTGCTGAGTGGCCGTTGGTGTATGGTCTGGTCGTTGTGCCTGTCATGATGCCGAGCGCTTCGACGATATTGCTGCTGAAGGAGCCTTTCTACTTTACGACATGGACAGGACAGTGTCCTATTATATCATCGAGCGTCCGTCTGGGAATTTCGTTATGCGGGGGAGGGGGGCGAATGAGATTTGCTGGTGGTAACCTGCATAATTTATAATCATCAATGTGGTGGTACTGATCTATATACAAGTTGAAGGTTAGCGCCTTTTGCCAACTAAAAGGGAAGGAGTAGAAGAAGTAAAGGAGAAGGGGTGGAGGGGTCGTGCGGGGGGGCTACTACTCGAGATATAAAGTTTCCAGATCGCGGCCTATTAATAACGTCTCTCCTTTCTTTCCTTTCTCTCTCTCCCACCTTCTCCTACTCCTTTACACTGCGAATAGGGACCGACGAGCAATGACTGTGCCCAGCAAGATCCACATCGCCAGTCTTGCACATATAGTGGTGGGTGACGTTGTCTCTTGTTCCTGATGATCACTGCGCTGACTTGGACCCCCTTGCGCTAACGTGATCCGCAGTACGGACACACCGACCTGGAGAAGACGAAGCAGTTCCTCCTGGACTTTGGCCTGTACCACGTAGAGTTTGAGCGAGAGGCTGGCGCCGTCGACCCGCTTGGTGAGGTGGTCCACTTCTTTCGCGGGTACGGCACCCAGCCCTACCTGTATGTCTCTGTGCAGACGGAGAAGCCGGAGTTCTTAGGAGGTACGTGGGCAGTCGCCTCGGAGGACGACATCCATGTCGCCAGCAAGATGGAGGGTGCCTCCAAGGTGATCGACTTGAAGGGAATTCGACCAGGAGGCGGCAAGTCGGTGACAATCAGAGACCCGGATGGATACCTGGTCAATCTAATCCACGGATCGGCCCTATCGGAACCCCTCCCCCACCCTACTAAGCTGCTCATCAACTATGAGCATGAAAAACCACGCACAGTCAACAAGTTTCAACGCTTAAAAGAAGGTCCTTGTCCCGTGCACATGCTTGGCCACTTTGGACAGTCTGTCAGCGACTTTGACCGATCGTTCAAGTGGTACACTACCACGTTCAATCTTGTGGCGAGCGACATCCTCGTAAGCGACGATGGGGATGATGTAGGCGCATTCTGCCACATCGATCTGGGAAAGACACCTACGCCGCATCACTCGTTCTTCTTCCTGAAGATGCCCAAGATTCACGTCCATCACTGCTCGTTTGAGGTGCACGATGCCGATTCGCAATTCATGGGTCACGAGCACTTGAAGAAGCAAGGATACGAACTTTGCTGGGGAGTGGGTCGACACATTCTTGGTTCGCAAATCTTCGACTACTGGTTCGGCACGGACAACTTCATGATCGAACACTACTGCGACTCTGACTACGTCAACGAGGACACGCCGACGGGACGACTGCCGGCAAGGGACGAAGCGCTCGCTGTCTGGGGTCCGGATGTTCCTGAATCGTTTTTGACTTGAGCAAGAGTCAAAAGAATGGCACTACTTCTTATAATATCGCCTAGTAGATGAAATTAATACTATTAAACGGGACAGGGAGATTCAATTAGAGAGGAGATGAAGGGATAATTTATTTAACAGAACTGAATGTAGATGCTGGATCCTGCGCCTTGGACTTGACGTTGGGCCGTGTAGTCGGTCGAGCTGTAGAAAGCTTCGTCTGTGCCGCAGTTTGCATTCTGGCAAGAGGCGCTGACTTCGTTGTTGTTCATGTTGAACTGGGCAGGGTGGTCGAATACGTGGGGGGAGATCAGGGTAATGTCGGCCGAAGAAGTGCCGTCGACGAGGGTGAACTCGACGGAGGTGCAGCCCTGTCCGTTGATGTCAGCACAGGCTTGCGCGATTCCACCGTCAACGTCGCCGTTGAAGCTGTACGTTCCAGCGCCGTAGTTGCCAATTCCAGGTAGTTGCATGGTGGTGGTAGTGCCACAGTTGTTGACGAGCTGTTCATCGAGGAGTAAAGAGAGAGAGAAGAGAAAGAAGAGTCAGCGTGACGAATCGTTGTTCCTCGCATTGTCTCTTGGCGCTCACCTGGATGGAGTGCGTCGAGGCGGCGACTTGGGAGACCATGACGGCAGCAGCCACTACAACGGCAGAGAGACGAGCGAAGACCATTTTTGGAATATGTGGGATTGAGGAGGAGGGTGGTTAAAAAGGCTGGTAGAAAGCGAGAAGTGTAGGAGAGATGTGTGTGAAGAGAGGAGCAGGTTGCTTTGATGGGGAGTGAGAAAGGGTGAGAAGTCAAAAACATCGCTTCTTAAGTACCTTCACCTTTAACTCGCTGAGCTCTGCTACACATCATCGTACAGCGATGCGACGTAACTCCTCTGAACCTCCTCTCTTCTTCCGTATGAAACGATGACAGAGTAGCCATTTCAAACTTACGCCCAGTGGGCCCGCACGAAGTACTTCTGAAACATGCAACAAGCTAGACTGCCAAAAGGCAAGGACTCTAGCAAGGACAGAGTGCGGACCCGAGCAACTCTCACACGGATAAAGTGAAAAGTTGAAATGCAACTCGCCCGTATTGCATAATGAGTATCCCCACTTCTTCCTGGCCACTAGCATGGGAGTAGCGTAGACGAAACGTTCGTTCTCGCAGGTCGTGGGCGTCGTCACGACTCGGCAAAGCATCCGTCCACGTATGAAAGATACAGACGATGCCGAGAAAGACGTCCTTTCTTTTCACGGGCGGTACCGCAACGTATGCACGACATCATCGTCGCTGCGGTGTGCCCTTTTAGCTCATGCTTCGTCCTTCTTAGACCCTTTGATTACCCTTCGGGGGTAGGCGCACTTAGTACCTTACCCGGCGGCTAGAAGGGAGTTAGATTAAAAGTGAGAGAGAGAAATACCATGCGGTTTTCGAGAAACGTGCCTGCCTTTTGCTCGTCCTTTTTTTCGGTTAAACAAGCACTTTCGACGCCGGAGACTAGCAGCGGACAAAAAGGGGCATACACGAGATAAGAAGGTATTGTAAATCCATTCTATACACCGCGATTCTATTTTGTTTCACATTCTACACTAAGTCGCCCCTTAGCGCCGATCACATAGTACATGGGCGTCGTTTTAGCTTGGATTTTAATTTGTCCGACTAAGGGTCGAGAGGGCGCTTGTTCTTGCCTTGCATCTTCCCTTCACATGCCCTATACTCGTCGGCATCAATGAGCGTGCTAGCGTGGAAAGTAGCCCTTTGCGCCCTTATTCCGCCTCGATTTCCTTCCGGTAGATTCGCCGATGGAGCACTTACTCTCTTCATTCACAAGCATACGCACTATTTTTTGGCAACGTTTTCACTCTGCAGTCGATTGTCACACTTCTTGACCACCACATGAGCAGCTCAGTACAATACGCCGAATAGGTGATATAAGAAGGGGACACACAAGCTATTCGCACTTTTTGCATCCCACACTTCCTCTGCTTCGTAGCTCCTTCAGTTGATACCGCATCCCTCTCCTTCCACATCTCCTCCACTCTTTGACACAATGATCAGCCTTCGAATTGCCCTCCCTCTCCTTGCTGCCTTGGCTTGTGTGTCAGCATACGACATCCACTTTCAAAACGACTGCTCCTACACCGTCTGGGCTGCCGTTGGAAAGGCTCCTAATGGAGTGCCTGACGATTCCGTCGCATTCGGTAATGAGATCGGCCCTGGAGGATCGGCAGACTTTGGTGTAGATGACAGTGAGACAGGTATCCGAGCTTGGGGTCGAACTGGCTGCGACAGGTGAGCAACCGAGGGGAGTTCTCTGTGTCGTCATTGCCACACATGCTGACAATTCCATATGTTTGACTTAATCTGAATTAGCACCGGCGCCAACTGTCAAACAGGAGCTTGCAACGGAGGTCTGGTGTGCACGGATGCCGGTATCACTGCTGCAGCCCTCTTCTCTGAAATCGGACTAGGTACCGATGGAAATGAGTACTGGGACCGTGAGTTTCACCTTGAAGATCCATTTTTGATGTTCCGACCACTCATCTGCTTTGCTCTTGATATACAGTCTCCTACGTCGGTGGATCGATCAACATCCCCGCCAGATTCACCGGTCCAGATGGGCAGCAAGTCTACTGCGCCGTCGGCGACTGCCCCGACACGCAAGCCTTTTCGGAATCAGACGACTACGGTGCTTTGCGTAATTCTCCCCAAGGAGGCACCTACACACACGCCTTCTGTGGATGATGCAGCTCGCTTCCTCTTTCCTTTCATGTTTCTACAATTACTATGGCTCCATTAATATGATTCTATTAGAATACAAGATTATAAATTAAACAAGAGTGTGGTAAGATCATGGATACTAAATTAAACAAGAGTGTGGTGTAAGATCATCATGGATACTGAGCCCCCACACCGGCAGGAATGGCAGTCTTCGTCATGGCCGCCGTACCACAGGCACTGCTGAACATGGCAACCTCGTCGTGGCCCACCCCGTCGACGACACAATTCTGATGACTGAAAGTGCCCTTGTAGAGCGTCTTTGCACCGCTGGCGAGAAGCTGCTGGTAGCCCGTGTAGCTCGAGACGTTTGCACCTGTTGCCGCTAGGATGTTTGTATACGCCCACCATGCGTAATTCCTCTCTCTCCTGTTGACTCCTCCTTGTGCTTGACTGGCACAGTCCTCTACACCACCAGGAAAGCGGTCGTTTGTGTCTAGATCGCCGACCAGGCTGACGACATCTCGAGTGATCCACCGTTGGAAAATCGCAGAAGCAGAGGTGAACTTGGCGGCTACGTATCTGGGCATGCCTGTAGAGACAAGCTGGAACGAGTACACCGTGCCATCCGAACAGGGATTGGCCACAGGACGCGCACCGGTGAAATACGCCTGACTAGCAGCATTGGCGACGATGTATCTGATCGCGAACGGGTAGTTGCCGTTGTACAGCTGACTGTACCGTGAGACAAGATTCGCACCTGCCGAGTGACCCACAAAGTAGACCTTGGCGAGGTTTGGGAATAAGCTCTTGTTGTTCAAGTACGTCAGAAGAGCGTCATACGTGTCCATAGTCGAACAGGAGACAGCACTGGGAGCCACTGCGTCCGCGCCGACAGCCCATGTCCCCGTCCCGTTCGCCCACGCAAGATTCACGGAAGGCTGATACCACGTAGTTGGGGCGATTGCATCAGTGTTGATATAGAAGTTCGGCGCGGCTATGATGCCCGTCGTACCAATCACATTGTAGACGGCAGTAAAATAGTCCTGGAAGTCGCGGCCAGAACCGTGTTGAACAATATATGCAGACGTAGAAGCGCTCTTTGCGAATTGACTGTTGACGAACATGGGCACGGTGTTTGATGTGACACTACTGCACGGCTTGAACTGGGTCAGGGTAGCAGAAGGAGGCGAGGCAGGTAGTGTGGCAGTGGCACTCGCTGTACTGGTCGTCACCGTGCCTGCGCTTGAGATGGTCGTTGTGCTGATTGCACTTGTAGCAATGGTGCTGCTTCCCGATACAGGTGTGTTCAGATTGCGGACGCCATACGTCGTCACAATCGTTCCGCCCGTCGAGTCTGGTCCTGTAGCGTATGTAGCCTTGGAGCTGGCAACGTAGACGCTATGCAGTGAGCAGTCGACGGTGCCGTAGGAGGACGACGCGACCTGAAAGAGCTGATAGAAGCCACATGTCGGCTTTTGGGTGCATAACAAAGCGCATTGTGTGATTAGCGCCTGGGTGATGCCTCCTGACGTGGCGAGGGACGAGTAGCCAAGACCGCCATCGGATGCACCAACAGACGCCCGCTTAGAGGCTACGTTCCAGCTGACCTTGTAGCCTGTAGGGGCGATGAAGTCCGCAGTGCCTCTCTTGTCAGCTGTCCAAGGAGCAGCATCAGTACCCCACAGAAGCAGAAGAAAGAGTACAAAGGACAGCAGTGTCCTGCAAGAGGAAGACGCGACCATGGCAGGAGAAAAATTTTAATGAGAGGTGATCTGATGATTGTACGGAGTCGTCCCTCTTTATACGTGAACACTGATCACATCGTGTGGCCCTCATCGAGCAATGTGTACCGGGGTCATATCCCCAAAGACAACATGGTCTCATGTATTCTGCTGAACGGGACGTGCCTGGCTTGGGTCACTACGATTTTTGTTACAGTGTGCAACACACAGCAAAAGATCCCTTTTCCGGAGGTCTGGATTCAACCGATTTTTGAGGTCGAGACCAATGGGTAAGGCTTTTTTCTCACACCCCGGGAGCGTGATTACTATTTCTTAGATCGCGTTGCTTCCCGTGGTAAGATCTTGTTTCAGAGATAAAAAGGGCAATTTATGATAGTCCCCATCTTGAGCGATTTCCGTATTGAACATTTCAAAAGTAAACATCAAAATTTAATTTCCCCCAATTGGGTCGTACCCGTTGTTTGTCCACGGGCAACTCGAGCGCCCCGCGTTTTCTTTCTTTCTTCACACGGATCGGAGTTCATTCTCATCACCACATTAAACGTGTGTGTGCACCCGTGCTATAGATATAACGTTACTGCTGTGGCTTATCCTAGATTTCGGGCATACGGAGGCTTGTTAGTAAAGGGTCTTATCAGGCACCGTTTTCCCAACTTTCACATGTGTAGAGTTTAGAGTAGATTGTCCGTTAGAGTCACCTATGAGGAAATAAAGGTGGATATAAGTTTGATGGTACATGATTAGATACAACGAGATGCGAGGGGGAAAGGGGGTTGCTAGAAGTGGAAAGGCATGTAGGTGAGCGGCTTTGCGCGTTCAATGTCGATGAGGCGGTCCGGCACGGTCCTTCCCCCGTATTCACGTGACACGGTCTTGTTCTGCACGGGGTCGTACCACGTGGCCCTGAGAAGACACTCGGCATCCAGTGGGGTTGTGAACTCGAGAACCCTCTCATGCGACACGACATTGCGACACTCCTGATCGCAGTTCTGCGTTGTAGGACGAGTGTACGACTCGACGAGATCGGGGCAGCTGACTTCACTGAATGCCTGGATTGTGTTGTTGAAGCGCCACGTCTTGAAGTGCGGCTGATCGTAGTACTTGTACTCTGCCAGGAGAATCTTCTCCGTCTCACGCGGGCACCACATGTTGAGCCCCTCAAAGACGCACTTGTGCTGCGGGTTGATGTCGTCGATGTCGTAGGCGTGCGGGCTTTTGTCCTGGAGGATCGTGGCGGTCTTGTTCATCTCCACGGTGAAGGGCATCACGTCCGATGACGGCGAATCGGACTGTGTGCTGGAAAGCGCGGTAATGTCGATGAAGAAGCCGGTCATGACGTCGATCCACCGTGCATCGATGACGTTCTTCTCCTCGCCCATGTCGTAGTCGTGCTGGTTGAGGTTGCGGGTCTTGCGGATGAGGTAGTGCGGGTTCACGAGCAGCATGAACCGGTCTTCCCACAGTACATTTTCGTACTCCTTGATCGCATGCAGCGCACCAAGACTGCACTGCACATCGATGTCCGTGTCGCCCGTGAAAATCTTCTGGCCCCTGAATCATGAGGAAAGAATGCAGTCAGCAGGCCGCACTTTACAACCACGAGTGACACGGATCAACTCACCATCGCTGCCCAAGTAGAGACCCATGCGCTAGCCAGAAGTGGAAGGCGTGCTGATCAGAGAACGACTGCATCGACTGGAGCAGGTGTCGATACAGAGACCGTCGAACGTGTGGTGAGTTGTCGAGGTTGATGTCTGTGTTGCCATACCCCAACTCTCTGTGCAGATTGCCGTCTACCTGTCGAAAGTATGGCTCTAGTCGAGAGTCCCACAGGCTGTTGTTGCTTGCAAGGGTGACATGTTGAGGCATGTGCCACTCCTCCTCGGAGATGTAGTGGCGGGCGATGCGATCTTCCGCCGTGGGAGGAGGTGAGAGAAGGTAGACGTGCAGAAGCTGTAGCAAGGCCAAGAAGAGCCCGAAGAACGAAAGGACGAGAGCAATCCTACTCCGAGTGATCTTGCCTATCAGCGATGACTGCGGTTTGTGGAAGAGCGGCTCGTAGTGTCGACGATCTTGATGCGATGGCAGCAGCAGCATCGTAGGTAATGTACAGTGATGACAGTGATGAGAGGGGCGGAGAAGGAAAAAGGCAAAGACGAAGACGACGACGAGCGGGTACACAGAACGACCCACTCTCGAAGATGGCAGTGCTTACCGCTCGCAACCTGTCTCTCCCATTCTGCCCAATCTTTCCGGGGACGGCGACCACATACAACGCTTGATCGGCGCGGCGCACAAGCAACCGGGCACTTGAAGGCAGCAAGAAAGGAAACGGACTTGATCAGGTACAATCTCGCGGGTGAATTGTGTCCGCCGCCCCTTTTCTTGAATGTAATTGATTAGTCTTTCCACATTCCGAATGCTGTACAGTTTACCGGTCGTGTGACGTGGACAATCAAGAATTAGAATTCTCGAAGGGGCACGACCGCCCTGTCACCGCGTCTGCGTGCCCTTTTGTAAAGCGCGCCAGACATTTGGGCATTAACAAAACAGATTGTCCAGCGCGATTAGCAGCCCAGATAATGCACGGCAAGTTATACTCAGACGTGCAATTTTAAGGGCGGCCGGTCTGCAGAGAAGATTTCTAGCAGTGATTCAAGAAAGCTTGGCAGATATGATTGTCACATGGATATCACTTGCCCGCTGTATACTTCCGGCCGTCTGATCTACTCGGGGTGTGGACAGATGGAAGATGACGGGAGAGAAGGGATACACTACAATTGATAGATCTCTTAAGAGCAGTGCCATACATGCAGCACGAAAGTGAGGACGAAGGGATGCGCGTGGGTTTGTAAGAACCGACGTGTGGTGGATATGAAGATGTTCCTCTTTCTTACCGCGCGCGACCACCAGTATAAGAGTGTGATTACGTAAATTTTGGATGGACTAAAAACGTGAAGTATTACGTAAAGATTATTTGCAGAAACGTCTTGTCTCTAACCCTAATCGACACCATGTCACTGGCTTGTATCTCTAAATGTCATATACCTTCCTTCATAAGAGTACTTGCGACACGGAACACATTTACTGTGCTTGTAATATACTGTCGTCTACTGGAGCAAACGATGGCCTGCGATTTGCGATCATCGTCTAGATGTCCATCGGAGACGCCAGGTGTGTTGTCACAACATCGGACTGCGAAACCGACTCAAGAATTTCGACTGCGTAGATTGGTGCTTACCTAGCATATTGCAATCGATCATCACCCCTAGAAGTAGAGGATAGATATCAACAAATGTTTTTACGATGGAGATGTGGTGGAAACCTGTACAGCAGTATTCGATTTACTGCAGTGCCACATTTAGACATACTCGTAGTGTGTTTGTCAAAATTTGGGCTAGTGGTACGGCAGCGAAGATACTCTGCACGACACAGAAATTGAAGTTGCTATGTGGCCCCTGTTGCAGTACCTGGATCGCAAACAATCTTTCTCATCCGTGCTTTACTGAACATTTTCTCTTGGCCTTGTATTAGACACCAAAGTGACAAAAAGATGGAAATTGGCAGCGCTTCAAGCTTTGGCAATCAAAGCGGCATTTTGATTTCACAGTCACATTTTCGAATGAAGGGACAGTCACTTCCCTTCTATACAGAAAGATCGCATGAAACAGAATAGTATGAAATGACATGTGTCCTACAATGGAAAGTGGAAAGAGGGTGAGGGTATTTTGAGGAGAAGCCCTCCATTCACACCACACCAATTATTCCCAGCGAGGTGAGGAATTCTGCTACTCTGGCCATGTACTCTTGTCCTCCATAGCCAAGAAGCACTCCATGTCCGGTGTCTTGAATGACGGCACCTGTGAATACGCCAGGTTGGTAAAAGCTAGGCTCATTAGCTGTCTCCGGGTCCGTGTTACAGTCGTCAGTAGTGCCGCACCAAATCTTGTCGTACTGTCCAATTGTCCATAGTGTAGGAATCGTTATGTTCTTGGTAAGATCAGTGTATGATTTGAGAGTAATGTCGGCTAATTCAGTTGCAGAAACGAGGTCTCTGTACTCTTCCTCATAAACGAGCTGAGTAGGATCATAAGTACCAGTTGGACCATAAAAGATACCTCGTTGACCTGGTTCGTTGGTCAAGTATGCGGGATCGAGCGCATAAGATTGCCCACTGAATTTGTCATCAAGTAATGCCGGGTACGTAAGCGATGTTGTGAGGCGGGTAATGGATCGAGGTGTCAAAGCACCGTGACCGACAGCATGTACGAGAATAGCATCTAGATCTTGATTCTGTGAAGCTTCAACCTGCGCAGTGAGACCACCCATCGAGTAGCCATTTGCGACAACCGTCTTATACTGAGAACCAAGAGAACCGTCGCGCAGGTAACCCACTACCTGATGAAGATTGCTTGCAGCCAAATCGAAGTTCAGCTCTGTTGCAGGGGGGTGATCGCTGTAGCCGTCACCTAATCTATCAAGGTTTAGTGTGGTGAATCCTTGTGCGGTCATATTCCGCACGTAATTATAGCGTTCAGGTTGATAAGGCCAATCGTAGTATATATGATTGTAAGAACCCCCATGGACTAGTACTTGCACTGGCTGCTTGCCGAGATTGTTGACATCGTTTGCACATAATTGACCCCACAGCTGCATCGTAGCTGAACCGACCGTGACGGGAAAGTAATATCCCTGACATTGAGCCCCACTTGCAGAATTCGAGCCGGGAGGATCGTACTTTGTCACTGTACTATCGCTACGCTTTATGGGCGTCGAAGAGACGAGCAAAGCCACCTTGAGCAAGAAAATGACCTCGAGTCTTAGTAACATTTGTTCTACCGTAAGCTTCAGATGGTGCAGTATTGTGCGATTCTTTGTGGTGGCGAATTGATTCGTCCCGCGGTGATATATTCTACGTAGTTGTATTAGTGGATTTTCGCAGGGTGGCGGTAATATCTTTGAGCCTTACAGACAGTTGGACAGAGAAGGAGGAACAGCCAACGTCCGTCATGCTCACTCAGAGACAGTTGACATATATATATGAGAGGTCGTACGATTGTGCAGTTACCACCGGTGAGGTGTTACTTATTGCGTTGCGAGACTGTCTCCAGTGCCACCAAGATGGATGCCAGCGATGTAGAGAAGGGCGCTAACGGGATCGTAGCTTGTCGCAATCGGTATTCTGTGACTGTAGTAAGATATGGTAACCGACATTAGCAGGTATGAGAATTCTTTTCGAACCGTTCTCTATAAAGATGCCGTACGCAAGGCTTCTATTTCCCCACATATTTTTCCGAAATGAAATAGAGTCTGCTCGCACTGGAATTTGTTTCCTGCCTTTGCACATTAAGAGCCCGAGCTCTGAATGGTGCCCGAACTGAGGATGTGGGTACCACCACAAATAACATTGTACGTGAAGAGCCTAGTAGAATATGCCATTTTGGAAAAGTGGGGAAAAACCGCCGTTCGTCGACAAGCTATAAGCTAAGTTAGAGTGAATACTTGCTAGCAAACGTCTCGTGCATCAAACCCTTACTCAGCCGAGACTTCGCAGACCTTAGATCTGCTCCAGAATTGGTGAACAAAATTTTTAGGATATACTTGCGCACTATCAATTTCCGCTTCCATGAAAGCGCGAAGATACCAATGTTTGGCGTTAGTTTATTTCTCAGTCTTGATGCTGTGGCTCGATGCACTGACATGAGCACTATAATCAGAGAGGAAACCACGCTCAATGCGATCCACATTGCTGTTACGTTAATCCTTAGGAAAGTAGACCGCAGATCAAGAGCGTAGGTATCCTGAGATGGCAGCTCTATAGAAATATCACACACTGTCTTAGATTCAGCTGCACTACAGAGAGGACGAAGAGAATGACAACGCGAAGCTATCAGCTGCCTCCTTTCATGTCTTTATATATGGCTTCATAGTTGCCCTTCATGACGGCTGCTAGGCCCGATTGGTCGTCTGCGAAGAAGCGATCCACCGCATCGGTGAACCACTGGACCATGCCGACACTGACAGCAGGAAAATCCGACCCAAACAAGATGTGATCCTTCTCCACGAACTTCTGTAGGGTAGCAAGATTGGCGTCGTACCCGCTGAGAGCTGTCTCGTAGTAGAATGATTTGAAGTCTTGCAGCATTTCATCGATTGACAACAAGCTTTCTCCAAATATGTTTGTGCCGACATGATGAGCAAGGACGGCTGCTCTACAGGCGAGAAAGGGCGTGCTACCACCTGAATGAGACAGTATGATCTTGACACGAGGATACTTTCTTTTTGTACCGCTAGTCACCAGGTCGGCTGCCGCTTTGTATGTCTCATTTGGTACCTCGACGATCGGAATGGGAAGCAGCCTACTTGGCCCAACATTCGAGGACGGCGTTTGATCACCATGAAGAAAGACGATAGCATTTCGCTTATTAAGCGCATCCCAAAGAGATTCGTAGTACGTGTGTCCGAGATATTTGGCGTCCGAGCCTTTACCGTACGAACTGACTACGGATATACCATCTGCATGTAGCTCGTCTAATGAGTATCGCATTTCCTCCAGAACAACATCCATGGATTCCGTAGCAAGTGGTAGCGTGGCAAAGAAGCCGAACCTCTCTGGATACCGCTTGACAATCTTGCTGGCGAACAAGTTGACTTCTCTGGCATTGGCTGCAGAGTTCGGCGAGGACAAGATTGCCTTTTGGATGCCGAGTCGATCCATAGCCTCGATGCTCACTTCTGGCGACCATGGATGCGCGTCTCGAGGAAAAGACCATCCAGTGGCCTTCTCCAGTGTCGAGATTTCTAGGGCAGGAAAGTAATGGTGGTGAACGTCGATCCGGGTCAGCGGAGGAGACATGATGAATTTGTATACAGTAGGAGGAGAGGAGAGGAGTTTAAAGTACAGAGTGAGTAATCCAGGTGGCCTGCAGATTGACTTGAGACTATGTCGTCGAATGACTCTTTCGGGTCTTTGTTAGAAAGGCTTTGGAAAGTTCGTTTAATTTGACTCGGCAAAATGCACTCATGTCACTTCTGGCGGATTGCTTTCCTTCTTTTTTTTTTCTCCTCAAAGTTGCCGCCGACAGCTTCATCAAAATAAAGTGGGGTTTAGCGCGTTCAACAAACTAAGAAGGAAGAGGGATTAGTTTGCAGGGGAAGGGAAAGTGCAAATTACTTCGGCCGGATTGTCAAAGGTCGTCAAGAGTCGTTACATGGAGTGCACAGTACATTCTCGTCTTTCCTCAAATGCGAGTCTGTGCCTACCTACGCCGACACAGAAGATGCTACCTAGTTTTCCGAAATGTCTTGCTACGCCACCAGCCACAGTCCACAAAAGATGCAAGTGGAGCAGCGACGTTCTGTACGAGACGTGCACTGCGCAACCGAGCCGTATGTAAGAGTTCTCACATGTATTTAGTCAGTGGCCCCGCGATCTCGAGAGATGTGGTAGAAGTGTGGAGGCTATGGAAATCTACATTTATGAATGCCACTGGTGGTAACATTCTCTAATGCAGACCGCCGGGAAGGGGGGGGGGGCTTGGTCACTTCCAAGCGTTTATGAAAAAAGAGGCTGCCGAGACTTGAAGACATTCGGATCGTGTACTCCGCCGAGTATTACTGCCAGAAGAAATTTCTCTCGTATCGTTAAAGTAGAAATGAGGAAAAAGAGGATGGCTAGTCCGTCTGTCGGTGGCTTCGCAGCACCCTGGTATCTGATGATACCCTCCCGTAAGTGGTGAAACATCGTGTAGGAAGGATACCGGCAAAGTAGCACCTTGATTCATATAGATTAATCCTTCTGCTGGCTTGGAGAAGATAGACGTCTCGAATATTGACGAAGGAAGAGCTTTACCGAGAAAAGTAGACAGTATGTTCGTCAGAGGATGGTTGCCACCACGCAGCATACAATTTGCAGTGATATACCTTGAAATTGCTCGTGATCCTATCAGGCTGGCATCGTTACTTGTACCCGACGAAGAAGCTACTTGATCCGAAATCAACTGTTATCCAATGCACCAGACGATACCAATATTCTTAATCCCCTCACGCTCCTCCCCTGAAAGTACCTGAAGCAAAAAGGATGATACTCTCGACTGTCGCGTCTTTGGTGAAGAGCACTGCGCGGACGCAGGATAGTCAGATGCTGCTTCTGTCTCGGTCTTATCATAGCAAACTTTTCCGAACAGCAGATGAGGCAATTGCGGACGTTCGTTCAGGACAGGTGCTGCTTTGCGGCGGATTTGGGCTCTGCGGAGTACCTAATACGCTCCTACACGCGCTGGAAAGGAAAGGGAAAGAGCAAGTCCTAAATCTTACCTGTGTCTCCAACAATGCTGGCCTGAAGGAGCATGGACTGGGCAGACTCCTCGGCAAGGGCCAGATCCAGCGTATGGTCTCTTCCTTCATCGGCGGTAATACGCAATTCGAACAGATGTACTTACAAGGTCAGGTTGAACTTGAGATGGTACCTCAAGGAACGTTGGCAGAAAGAATCCGTGCGGGAGCAGCAGGTATCCCTGCTTTCTTCACACCCACAGGAGCGGACATCGACACGAGTCAGTTGCCCCTCAAGTACAAGGCTCGAGGACCAGTGTCAGCGAAAGAAACGCCCATCATAGAGAAGCTCCTGCCAGTCCCTTTCCTTCAGACGTTTTTCGGGAGACCTCACAAACTTGAGGCAGCAATCTACGGAGATGTGGCTTTCATCCGAGCTTACAAAGCAGACAAGCTTGGCAATCTCGTCTTCAGGTGAGCAGGCAGAAGAATCGTTCACTAGACACCTAACTTACTCCTGGTGTTTCCACAGAAAGTCGGCGAACAACTTCAATGCTGTGATGGCCAAGAATGCGAAGATGACGATTGTAGAAGCCGAAGAGATTGTCGAGATTGGTGATCTGGATCCCGCATGCATCCATGTCCCCTCGATCTATGTCGACCGGATCATACAAAGCAAGCCGGAGAGGCTCCCCATTGAGAAGGTCACATTGAAAGCACCCACCACGAATTCCGACAGTGTTCCTGACGCAAAAAAGACGACGATATGTAGAAGGGCTGCACAACTCTTGAACGACGGCGAATATGTGAACTTGGGCATAGGAATGCCGATGGCTGTACCAGATTTCCTCGATCCCTCGAAGAGCATCTACATACAGTCTGAGAATGGCTTACTCGGCATGGGCGAATATCCATCATCACAAGATCAAGTGGACGCCGATCTAATCAACGCGGGCAAAGAAACAGTCACGCTCTCGGTAGGGGGTTCCTACTTTGACTCTGCAGAGAGTTTTGCCATGATTCGTGGGGGCCACCTCGATTGTTCGATGCTGGGGGTGATGCAAGTGTCTGCCGTTGGTGATCTGGCTAATTTCATCATACCGAATCGACTGATCAAGGGTATGGGCGGCGCTGCTGACCTTGTTGCTTCGCCTGATCAAACACGCATCATCGCCCTCACCGAACACAATGCTCGCGATGGCAGCCCAAAGATCGTCGAGACCTGCACGCTTCCCCTCACAGGAGCAAGGTGTGTCTCGATGATTGTCACAGAGTTAGCCACCTTCGAAGTGGACCGCAGAGCACAAGGAAGTGGTCTGACACTAGTCGAGTTGGCACCGGGAGTCAGCCTGGAGGAGGTCACGCAGAGGACAGGTGCTACATTCCAGGTTCAGATTCCCTCGTAGCTACTTCATAACATCTCGCCAGCGGCTACGAATAAATACAAAGAGATGGAGATTGGTGCAGTCTTTTAAGAAGAAGGTCTATGTAGTAAGACAGACCGCACTGCAGAGTGTCTTTCATTCTCTAATGTGCTTGATTATACTTGTGTATGTCACGCAGATTGCCGCCAATACATATTCAAAAAGGCTGGTGAAGGCCGCCATATCGTACGAAAGGTTGTCCGCTTAATACATAACTTCAAGCATGTCGTCTGATGTTCTCGTACAGCCTTTTCCATATTAATCAAGGGTTGTTGAGGAAGAGATGACAATCAACAGTCTGAAACACTGGTTCACAATCTAACACATGGTGCACATTCCATCAAAAAGCGTGCAGAAATTATATTTCCACCGAGCAGATAAGGTGACAATGAGTACGACTACACGTTGAAGGAGCATTTACACCTTTGGTGCCAAAGAGCCCAAAGGTAGAGAGAAGTACGACGTAGCAGGCGTCAAGAACGATCCAACCGCAAGATAATAAGCAACAAATGCTGTCACTATGCCAAATGCGCCACCTGTGTTTGACGTGTAAAAGTTCAATCAGCACAAGGAAAGAAGATTTTATTCTCTCTGTCTGAAATTCTCTCGCTTCTTACTGACCTGCGGTCTCGAATGCAGTATTTCCGGTATAATAGAAGGCTCCCAACATGGCAAAAGTCAGATCCAGGACGAAGAGAAGTAAAGCCAACGTGATTGACGATCTGACAGACGCTATCAAAAATAGAGTGGTGATGCCGAACCAGACTGCACAGAAAAGTCAGTTATTGTGTTACTGTTTCACTGCCGCTCACAGCGAACACTCACTCCACAAGTACACTGTCGTGAACGAACAAGACAAGGTCACGAATCCCATGTAACAAAATGGTCAATTTTGAATTTACTATGATCGCTCCATCACTCGCTACTCACGACCCACGGCATTCTCGAATTCGGCATGCGACGCACCGCCTACTGCATACGCTCCCAGCTGACCATTGTAGGAACCTGTCTCACCGAAAAAAGGCACGAAGAAGAACGAAAAGCCCCACCAGAAGCATCCATAGCAGACAAAGATACTGGCTCCAAGGGTGTTTCCGGAAGCAAATTCCCACAGGCCAGCGAGATATTGAGCGAATCCACCATAAAAGAGGCTGAGCGCCAAGACAGCGTTAGGCACTACAATTCCTTGCACATGAAGATTATAGAGCGACAAAACGAAGGTCGTTGTGGCGAACGACATGGCACCCAATGGAAGTGGATTTGCAATTCGACGATGACTAGCTCCCACGGCGATGAGATCGTCATTGGCAACGTGGCCACCGGGTGTGAGGCTGCGACTAAGATCAGTGCCGTTTTGCAGTCCTACTCCACTCTTATAACTATTCTCGTTCATCTCTTCTGTCGATCTAGCCTGTTCTTCAGTAGTCATTGCTATGGACTGGCGCTCTTGAGTCTCGAAGAAGACGAAAGGAGAGGGAAAATGGGGCGGGTGAATTGTTTGAAAAAAGAGGTGCTGTCTCGTACTAGAACGATACGAGAAATCCGTTAAGTATAAAAGTCTAGCACTGGTTGCCCTAGCTTCAGAGTGGGGAAAGAAAGTTGACGAATCTGCTAGGAGCCACCATCAGCAATGCAGGTACCACAGCTGCTACCCTTCCCATAGCTGCAGACTCCCCCACATTTTTCTTTTATCTCAGACGTCTGACAGAGGTGTACCAAAGTAAAGTGGCTTTTAGCACACAGATTCCGCGTGGGGCTAAATTGTTTTATCGACTACGGAAGGCCCTTCGGTTCTGAAGAAGAGTAAAAGGCAATATATACGGCCTTGCTGGGGCTGTCGAACACCTTCTCTCTTTTCACTATCTCCTTGCAGCGCACAGAGCAAGACCAGGCTCAGTCAAATCCACCTTTCCCAATTCTATCCTTCTCAGCGAGGCAAAATGAGCCGCACCTTTTCCGAGCAGCTCGGTTTGAAGCCTGACCCGCACGCTGCCGAGCACTTCAAGGCCGATGGTTACAATCTGACAAGGACGTTCACCCGAGGTGGCCATCAGGTAGACAGCCAGCAGCCTGGTCTGCCCGTGTATCATCGTCGAATCGGCAAGTGCGTCTTGCTTCATGTCTACGTCCCTCGTATATGCTCTCCCCTTACTGACGACGTTACTACTCTCACAGCCCTTATCCGCTCTTTGCCATTGGCATCGGCGCATCTGTGATCATGCTAGGTCTTATCTTTCTCAACGCTCGCGGCCTACAGAATCCTCAAGTCTTTCTCAACGTTGGTCTACCGATGGGCGGTTTTGCTGCCATGACTGCTGCCATGTTTGCGTTCGCAGAAGGCAACACTTTTCTGGTGAGCACGACGGTTACCTAGTGAGAGTGCGACACTTTCCTTTTGTATCTTAAGAATTCAAACTCTCTCCTCTGACAGGCCACTACAGCGGGAACTCTTGCCGGACTCGTGGGTGGTCTATCGATCGTCTTTCTGCCTTGGGCCGGAATTCCAGCAGCGTATGCCGCACAGGCATCCAGTCCGGAGGAGGCAATGATAGACCTCTACAAAGCTCTTGGCATCGTCCTGTTTGCCTCCTCCGTCCCCTCCTTTATCCTCTTTTTGGCATCTTTCAAGACGGCCGTTCCGATCTCTGTTGCTGCTCTCTGTATCGTGACCGCGCTTCTCCTACAAGGGTCGGCGTACATTAGTTTCCCGCTGGTAGCCGTGACAAAGGCATCCGGTGCACTTCTCATCATCATCGGAGCCGTTCTGGTAAGTGAGAGTGGCGAGCACATGGATATGCCTTGAGACGTAGACTTGACAGCGTTTTACCTACGACAGTGGTTCTCGGCAATATCAGTCTTACTGCAAGAGGAGGGGATCATGATACTTCCAGTAATGCCCTTACCACGTATGGAATGAACCACCTTTTCCCTTCCGATCTCCGTAAATGTATTAGACTTGTCTTGTCTGCTCATTGTTGAAATACAACCTTTATTTTGTTCGTCTTAATTGAAATCTTGCATGTGAATGACGATATCTATAACCCTAGCTCTTGAATGAAGTGACAATGAAGATTAGTACGGGTTTGCTCTAAAGTGATTGGTTACCACCCCTGGCCCCCGATCCATCTCCGCGGCAAGGTGTCCCCACTTCTCAAAAGTCACACTGCAACACGCGTCCAAAATCGCTTTCCCCGCAGATTCGTGAATCTTTCTGGTTTGTGGGGATGGACGAGTCTGGAGGCCTCTAAGAGGTGGCAACCTGAATACTTCCCTATCTCTTACTTTCAACCCGCGCGAATTGGCTGCGTAACCACCGCGTTCGATAAGAAGTCTGAAGACTTTTTACTCACCATTCCCCAAGGTAGTGGTATAATAGGCGCGTGGAAAAGGGGAAAGCCTCTACCCCCCCAGAGTAAGACATAATCTCTGACTCGGGAAGACCTACTGACCGACTTTGAGATCATGGGGACCAGCTTCCAGCTCAGCAGCAGCGCTTTCGGAGCAGGACTGCTACTCGTCTTCCTGATCGTCTATATCGCTTATCCTGCAAAAAGGGCGATCAAGTCGCTTCCCCTACCTCCGGGTCCACCCAAGCTGCCTATCATCGGCAATCTACACCAGGCGCCTTCGCTAAACCCTTGGAGAGTGTATGACGAGTGGTCCAAGAAGTACGGCCCAGTGATGGCACTGCAGTACGGCAAGGACACATTGATAGTGCTCAGTACGCAACAGGCCGGACGAGACCTGCTCGACAAGAAGAGCAATATCTACTCGTCTCGACCTCATCTTGTCATGGGAGAGAATGTCAGTCAGGGGATGAGGACGCTGTTGATGCCGTATGGAGATCGTTGGAAGCGGCACATGAAGCTGCAACGTACGTATCTCGGTCCCACCGCCTCGAAGGGCTACCACCGTCTGCAGGGTGAGAAGTGATGCTGAGACATGCGCGTCCACCCTTTTCTTGGTTAATGACACACACCTTCTCTCTTTCTCGTTTCCCGCCCAGAGCTGGAAAGTCTGCAGCTCATGCTCGATATGTCGAAACACACGGAGGATGCAGTGTCCCAATTCCACCGATACTCGTCCAGCCTGATCTTTGCGTTAGGATATGGAAAGCGCCTGCCACGCGGCGACGAGAAGGAAGTTGCGGCGGTCGATCAGGTCATGGAGAATTTTCTATTGGCTGCTCGGGTGGGCACGTGGGTGATTGACGCCATCCCCATCCTCAACAGCCTGCCGACACTGGTCAATCCTTGGAAGCGGTGGGGAAATCGATGCCATAAGCACGAATCTGACCTGTACCGCAACAGCTACCGAGATGCGCTAAGCAGACCAGGATACAATTGGAGCAAAGCAGCCCAAACCACTGCCAAGGATGACAAGGAGATGACGGAGCTGGACCTGGCGTACAACGTCGGGATACTGTACGAGGCGGGATCCGACACGACGACGATGGCGCTGGAAGTGTTCACCATGGCCGTTGTGTGCAATCCCGAGGTCATGAAGCGAGCGCAGAAGGAAATAGATGAGGTGGTGGGGCGCCAGAGGATCCCCACGTTCGAAGACCAGGATCATCTCCCATATGTTCAGGCCCTGATCAAGGAGGTCCTGCGTTGGCGCCCAGTCACGGCCGGTGGAATTCCCCATCTTGTCACCGAGGACGACGAATACAACGGCTACTTCATCCCCAAGGGGTCCATCATCATTCCCAATCACTGGGCCATGCATCGAGATCCTGTTCTGTTTCCCGAACCGGATCGCTTCAACCCCGAGCGATGGCTGTCAGACCCAGATCTAAAACACAACGCCTTTGGATTCGGACGGAGGCAGTGTGCCGGTCAGCATATCGCAAAAAACTCCCTCTTCATCAATGTGTCCCGCCTGTTGTGGTCGTTTGACTTCTCACACGCAGTAGCAACAAATGGCAGTCCCATTCCCATCGACACATTAGCATTCACGCAGGGCTTCAACTCGCGTCCTCAGCCATTTGCGTACAAAATAAGGATTCGGGATGGGGCGCGAGCCAACTTGCTGGAGAGCATCTGGCAGGACACGGAAAAGGATATAACTGTCTTGCTGAACAAGGAGGCTGTTGTGGCCGCGTGACTCTTGTCGTTGTACATTTCTCCATCTGCTTTGACTGTCGCACGACGTTTCCTGAAACAGAAAATGTACATGCAGAATTCTACGTTTCCTTAAAAGGCGGTAGAACCGTCTCTGGCGGTCCGTACCGTGTTGAGATCTGAATACTGGGAGACGTCTTGCAGCATCTTCAGGAGATGTAGTGTCGATGTTGTCGAGATGGAACAGAGGCTAGTAACCTCACTATGACGGCAAAACCCCGCAATCAGAGGGACAAGAGCAGCAGGAAGTACGGATTTGTGCTCGTAGTCGATTTCCTTCTCCCTCCTTGTGCACTGAAAGCACGACCTTCTGTCCCCATTCTCGACGGAGGCATGCAATCAGACGTGTATAGCGCCTATCAACCCCGACATGGGAAGATCTTCCCACCCCCACATTTCTCAGTGTGAATGATGCTATTCTTTCCCCGCGTTCCTTCCCCCCCACATAAATTTTGGCCTTTGAGAGATGCATTTGTCCGACAAGGCACCGGCTCCGAGGTTTCTGCCCTGGCCGCTCGTTGACAGGCGTCGGGTAAATAAGAAAACGCGTAGTTCCGATCCCAGGCACCAACTCCACGGCCTGGAGAGAGAAGAGATCTCATTTGTTCCTCCTCCCATGACGATATAACAAGGATATTGTGGCGCTACCTGGAGCCCGTTTACGATGCCCTCAACACTCTCTACACAATAATGAGTACCTCCTTTGAAAAAGACAGAGAGCTGACAGACGTTCCTCGACTGGAATTGGATCACAAAGATGTCGTGTCCATTGACGAGCACGGTGAGGCTGCCGCCGATTACGAGCCTGAATTGCATTGGCGTACGTGGATGGTCGAATTCGCCGCCATCTTTATTTGGTTCGGCATCAACTAGTGAGTGACGTTCGCCCTTCAGCTTGTGAGCACATATCTTCGGCAAGCGTCTGACTTTTACTCCACAGCGGAATCTCCTCCACGGGATTTTGGCTCACTCCCACGCTGGAAAAGATTGGAGGAACCGTTCCTGGGATCGGGCTCTGGTTTGCAGAGGGTTGCCTTGTATCGCAGTGAGCCTTTCCAGCGCCGAGTATATTATCCTCCTTGACAGACCGACTGATAACACACTCTTCACTTTGACACAGAGTCGCACTGACACCGATCTTTGGCCTCGTCAGCGACTTTTCACCCACCATTCGAAAGTGGACGGCCATCGGTCTGTGTATCGTAGGTTCTGTCGGATTGTTTGTCGCGGGATCAGCTCATCATCTCAGCCCACAAGGAATCGTCGGCGTCTGCCTGTACGGTGTCTCGGTCATCGCATACGGTCCTGTTGCTGCGATCATTGCCGATGTGTTCCCACGGAGGATGCGCGGTGTTGCACAAGGTATTCTCTATGCTTGTGGTGTCGGTCTTAGTGGCTTCCTGGCTGATCTCGGCGGAGGCGGTCTGGTGAAGTACGTCTCGAACAACAACGGATGGCGCTGGAACCTGTACATGGCCGCCATCTTCGAGCTGACGGGCTGCGCACTCCTCGCTGTCTTCTATCAACCACTCCCCGTGAAGCAGAAGCAGGGGGACCCCACACACTGGCAGAAACTGATTAACTTCGACTGGGTCGGCATCGTACTATTCTGTGCGGCCATCGTGCCGATTATGATTGCTCTCGTATGGGGAAATTCGACGTTTCCGTGGAGTTCTCCCGCTTGCATCTCGACGATCAGCATCGGCTGCGGCTTCCTGCTCCTCTTCGTTGGACATCAGACATTCCTCAAGAAGGACGGCATCTTCAACCATCGCCTCTTCCGCAACCGCAACTTTGCACTCAGTCTGGTCGGAATCTTCGTCGAAGGTGAGTGTAGATCCAACCACCAACTATGACGAGATGGCTAGTAACTCCTCACACCCCTCATCACTTCCTGCAGGAGTGACATATGTTACCTTGAACAACTTCTTAGCACAGCAGGTCGGCACTTTGTACACTTCAGACCCTGTCCTGCTCGGACTGCACTTTGGTGTCTTGCTGTTGTGCAGTGCGACCATGTGTGTGGTCTGGGGCTACTACTCCAAGCGATACCGCGACGTCAAGGTGCCTCTCGTCTGGGGCTACATTGGCTTCACAGCTGCCGCCGCTGGATTCAGTCAACTACGACCGTTCAGGGCATCCAATGCCAAAGCAGCCTACGGTCTGGCAGCCTTGATTGGCTTCAGCTTTGGAGGTCCACAAGGACTTATTCTTACAACGACACAGCTCTCTGTTACGTCTGACCTGACCGGGATCGCCTCCAGCCTTAACATGGCCGCACGTTCGCTTGGAGGCGCTCTTGGATCATCGATTGCAAGCGCCATCTTCTCTGCAAAGCTCACTACTTACCTTCCCGTGTACACTGCTCGATTCGCTTCTGCTGCGGGTGTGTCTGCATCGGTACTGCCAGATGTAATAGCCGCTGTTGCAAAGGAAGGAGCCGCGCTCAAGTCCTTCCCTGGTGTCACGGATGCGCAATTGCAAGCTGCCATCGTTGGCTACCTCGAAGCGTATGCTATTTCTTTCTCTTACATCTACTACTCGAGTGAGTGTGTTTCCCTCTCTCTCGCGTCCCAACACAAGACCTTTCTGCTGACTTCATTTTCTCCTCTTCCTCGTTACAGTCATCCCCTGGACTGCTACCGCTGCTCTCCTGCTGCTCTTCCTCAGACCGATGAAGGAGGAGATGAACTGGCACACCGATCGGCCAGTAGAAAAGGCTCTGCTGGAAGATGAAGAGCAGTCTATATAGTGTTTACCCCGTTCCTCACCCTCTTTCTATGTCTGCGTTCTTCTCAGCTGCACTCCTGCACATGCAAAAGCCCCCTCTCCGTCTGTATATAGTGTCACCGCGGTCCACATCTGAAGATTCGTAACATTATTGAATAGCGTGGCACTAGTTGCGTGCTTTCACTTTGACATCCTACATTTCGGGCAATTGCACTTTTCCTCGGTCAAATTGTGAAAAGTCAAAGGTCGAGGGCAGTCCGAAAAGCTTAAATGGATAAGGGGAGGAACGACAGCGAGAAATCTCTGCAGGCCACACTCACTTTCTCTCCACCTCTCTCATATCGATCTAGATTCATCATGCCTACCAAGATATCCTCGTGCTGCTTGAGCGGCCATCTGCATTCCGGTTCACCCCAGGGGAGCGAGACCAAGGTAGCCGGACTAGACGCCTATGTGACAGGAGACGAGCAAGAGCAGAGGGTGGTGCTCTTCATTACGGTACGATGCGGTAGTAGTAGTTGCTAGAGTAAGGGGAGACATGCAGCTGATCCCAGACCTGCTCTTCTTTCGTGTCAAAAGGACATCTTCGGATTCAAGTTGAAGGTGAAATTATTTCCTTGGAGCTTCCCTCGAAAGTGCTTCGATTCGCTCACTCTTACTCCTTTGCCCCAGAACGTGCGACTACTGGCGGATGAGTATGCCAAGACGGGTCACTTCAAGGTCGTCGTGCCGGACTTCTTTGATGGTGGGTGCAGGAAAAGATAGTCTTCCATCTTCCTCGATACTGACTAACCACCAACTATAATATACAGGCGACCACATCACTACGGATCACATGAAGACATTGACTCCGCTACACTCTGACGCATCTAGAAGTGACGAGGAAAAAGGAAGAGAAATGCAGGCTGCCTTTGCAGACGTCGGACCTTGGCTTGAGCGACACAACGATGACGTTGTTGGCCCCAAGATTGCACGGACAGTAGTAGCATTGAGTCAGGGGAGTGACAAGCTGGCCGTGCTTGGCTTCTGCTGGGGCGGCAGGCAGGCAATTCTGCTCGCAAATGGACAGCATTCGATTCGGTGAGGAACAGAAGAATCACAATGCATAGGACGTAATACACTAAAATCTGACTCTGACTCTTGATGTACGATCGATCTACTACTCGCAGCGCCATCGTGGCCAATCATCCTTCCTACACCGAGTTTCCTGCTACTTTTGAAGCCATACAGAAGCCGGTCCTGATCCAGGTGGGAAACGATGATAGCGTGAGTGTGCCGAAGAGGTGCATGAACGAGTATGACTGCATGTCCCCACAACTATGTGCATCCCCGACTTTCTAGATGTTCCCATTTGATCAAGTGAAGCAAGTCAAGGACGTGCTCTTTGGCAAGAAGAAAGACGCAAAGGTGGTCGTCTACCCGGGCGCGTGAGTTGCCCTCCTTGGCTAGTCTCAAGGGATACGCTACTCTGACCGACTCTTGCATCCACCCACAGCGTGCACGGCTTCTCCATTCGAAGCGATCAGAACGACAAGGCAGAAGTGCAGCTCAAAGAAGAGGCCACCCTGACTGCAATCAACTTTCTCACCGAGACGCTCACGGGATGAGGATACTCTCGCTGTTCGTCTCATTGAGGAGGGATCCATAGCTGCTCTGCCAACTGATCCAACTTGCCAGGTCGCCTTCGTCCATCGGCAGACTCAAAGGCATGTCCCAAAAACTGTCGTGTAGCTTGCTTAGCGGATTCTCGTGTAACGGTGCTGCCATTCTCTGCTGATGCTCTAGACTGTTGCTGCTGTTGCTGCCAGCGCGAGAGAGTAGCTCTGTGAGACTGGGTGTGTGCGCCCGTGTCGGCGCTCTTGTCGGTGCTCTGGATTGCTGTCTGCTTGCGATGATCTCCTCTACTTGGCTGTGGTGCCGAAGGTCCCGCTTGGTGAGCTCGGATAAGGAGTTGAGCACCTGTTGGTATTGGAAGCTGCAGCGATACGTCTCCGAGACATGCTCCAGCCAATAGATGCACTGAACAGTGTTCAGGACTGTCAGTATGAGCCTTTCCTGCCCGTAGACTTCTGTACTCCGACTCACTTTGTGCAGCGACGTCTGCGCCTTTGTGGCCAACGCGGCGTCTTTGCTGGTGGAGCTGATCAGGCAATGCATGATGCCTGCCTGGAATATCCTGACGCAATCCCACACAGTAAGATATGATCAGTCTTTGCACGCAACACACGAGAAAAAGGGGGACGTGTGCCCACTCACAGAAAGATGATCGAGTGCGGACAACGGTAGATTCCAAGCGTCTCGTCGAGGGAAGTGGCGATGCGGACAATCTCATCGGCAGCTTCTGTGCAGAGCGTGTAGGAAGTCTTCTCACCGTTAGACGTCTTATACACCGCCTCGACAGAGATAAAGGGACGATACAGGATCAGCCGTGTCGTGTGATACCAAAGCACAGTCATCAGCGTGTTGGTGGACGCCAATCGAAGCGACTTGACCCGGACGAGAATGTCGATCGACTGACTGGCCCATGCTTCCAGACATGCATTCAGATTCACCGATGCCGCCAAGGAAACACGCTTGTCCGAGTACTTTCTCGACGAGTAGATGTCTTCCTTGATCCTCTCGACGATTGTCAGCAGTTTGATCCAGCCAATGAAGGTGGTGATGCTGTGCACTCGAATGTTCGCAAAATCGTCTCGCTTCTCGGGTATGATCGCCTGGGCATCTTGCATCCAGTAGCCAAACTCGTCCGACTCGAGATGCGACGGGTAGTCGGCCTCCTGTGGGATTCATCAGTCAAGGTGAGCATCCTCTTTCCTCTCATCATTCAGAAACGGCCACTCACCACCTCGGTGCTCCTCATCATGCTGGGTCGACCAAGAAGCAGCGACACGGATTGATCCATGGCATAGCAGATCCACACGGTTCGAAGCTTCTCCTGCTCGACGCTGGCCGAAGTCGATGCGGCTACGCGGGAAGGCTGATGCAGCTGCATGTCAAACGCTATCCGCACTGCCATTCCCGAGAACAGCCAGCCCTGACGAGTGTAACCCTGTGCCAGCTGTTAGTCGATGTCGTGAGCTCATTATACACAGCATGATCACTCTTGCCACACTTGATGAGGCGACCCACCTCTCTCAATGCCAGCAGGACGAGTGCCTGGACAGTGTGCACGCTTGAATCGAGGTCCGTCAGATCTAATGCCGCCCTTGCACGACTGTAGTAGATCTCGCCCAGTCTGGTCGCCGAGGGTACGCTCCCAACCTCATTTGGCACGCTGCTCAGCTGTCGTGTGACGTCGATGCGACTGACGAGGGCGAGGATGGCGTAGTGAAGTGCCGGTGAGTCGCGCTCCACCCTGGCCTCGTCAAAGCACGGTCGGTATACTGTCGGGTCGTCATCAAGCAGAAGCATCAGTCGGCAGTCTCCATGATTGGGATGTGTACTCACAGATCGGCCACACAGGGTGCACAAAGGTCCAGTAGAGCTTGTAGAGCAACGTTTGCGTGGCTGGCTGATACGCTACGTCGTGCAGCTCCATCACATTGTCAATGTCCAGCATCATGGTGTACATCTCGCTGGAGTGGTCACCGATCTCGATGGCGCGTGAAGTACTGCTCGGACCCATGTTCGGGAGAAGGAGGGAGGAGTAGTGGTTCACATGAAGACCCTCTGTTTGCGTGAGTCGTTGCGCCAAGATTGTATCGTGAGATTCGGCTATGCTAGATGGCGTCCGTTGTATGAGGCTGTCGTCTGCTTCGTCTTGGTGGGCATGGTGGCTCTGATGATCGTAGTCCGGCGGGCTGTATATCGGGTAGACTGGTGCATCGGCTGACTCTCCCGCCCCATCAGCTGTCGCACTTTCCCGCGAGGAAGTCCCCTTGCGCACTTTGGGTCCCCTGAAGAGACAGTCGCATCACTATTCTGTTGAGACTGGGCCACTCGGCTCTTTACGTGCACACTCACCTCCTCTCAAGCGCAGAGTAGTGGCATGTCATATTCAACCGGCGGCATGTATCACATTCTGCGCCCCCTGAGCACTGTTTACCCCCAGCATGACAGGCACATCAGCGATGAATGCGCACCTTCCAGCAGTCGAGAGCGGACGACTCGCCTTGGTCTTTCTCTTTGCGCACACTGTGCAGGTCTTGGACACCAGGGTTGTGCTGATCCGGCGTCGTGGCATAGCGGACAACAGCCTCGCAGCACTGCCGCTGCTGCTGCTGCTCGTGCCACCGTGTGTCATGGTGCGGTGGCCTTTCGTGGGGGGTTGGGGGACAAGACACAAACTTTTTACACGGGCGCTGCTTTCCTTTTGTCCGACGCAGAGGAAGCTCTATCTTTACTATTCAACATCGAGGACGGCACTTTGTATTGAGGTCATATCGTATTATTATCATTATTACTGGCACGATTGAACGCGCGTTTTGCACTAACATTTTTCATCGAACTGCCTTTCACTTCTTCTCGTGTTGTTACGGTGCTGCCGTCTCCTGGAGCAGTGTGGCCCGTCACGCAATGGAGGAAGCATATCAAGCTACAGCACTATATACTTGGCATACAATCAACGGATGTGATGACCACCATCGGCTGGACAAGCGGGGATGAGCAGGTGTCCTACGCTATCACTCGTATACATCGTCACACTCACGACCCCAGTCCGAGCCCGTCATAAAGGAAGCGCCATCACTTGCGGTGAAGTAGATGCCTGCTGCGATCTCGTCAGGATGGGCAAAGCGATTCCTGTGCGGATGCAGTAGAGGTCAGCACTTCTATCAGTATACTTAGCTAGACTTGCTGCTACTTACATTGGCTGGTCGGTCAGGTAAATCTTCTTGGCCATCTCGAGATCAAAGCCGGGCGTCTGAAGGACTGCACGATGGGAGGTAGTGTAAACAGGATGTGAGCGTGCGATGCTAGCAGGTCTTTTTGCATGATACCTGTATGATACATACGAGGAGTCATCGTCAAGCCCGGGCTGACAGTGTTGATCCGGATATCGTGTTCTGCATTCTCCAACGCCAGTGCTCGACATCTGCAGGGAAGAATTTGTCAGGGACAGAGCTGCCTGCTGTAGAGTCAAACAGGTACGCACAGGCCAATGACACCGTGCTTGGCGGCACCTGAAAAAAGCAAGTGTCAGAGACATAGTATACCACCCTTCTTCTCATGCCGCCATCGCTCACAATAGGCCGCCAGATGCGACTTGCCCTCGCTGCCCAATGACGACGATACGATAGTCAGGGAGCCACGTTGCAGGACTGGCTTCCAACTTGGTCCTCGATGACTGTCGTCTCGTAGGACTCTGGGTTCCTGCTTTCGAAATTGGATGATCATGGCTTTGGCAACGCGCCAAGCTCCCTTGAGGTCCACCCGCATGATGGCGTGGTAGTCGCTGTCTTGCAGCATGTGGCCTTCCACTGGGCGGTTTGAGAGGTCAGCTCATGCTTTGGTATCCCTTTCTCGATAGTAAAAACGCACCAGTGGGACCAGTGATGCCCGCTGTACTGATGGCGAAATCGATACGACCATGCAGAGCGACCACCTGCTGAACGAGACTGCTCAAAGACGCATCGCTGGTCACGTCCACTTGTATGAAGGACACCTTTCCTCCAAACGTGTTCGCCGTAAGATCAGCATTGACGACCGTACAACCTGCTCGCAAGAATCGTCGTACACAGGACGCTCCAATGCCGGAAGAGCCTCCGACCTGCAAGAAGAAGAAAGAAGACAACTCATCAGCCCAGCGCGTGTCACGTCCGCTCCTCTTTCGTATAGCTGCTCACAATGACTGCTATGAGAGAGTTACTCTTGGTCATGGTGGGCGCGTATGAGTGGGAGGGAGACTGAGAGAAGAGTCTGCTACCTTTCATTGAAGCTTACACAGCGAGCGCTCTGTCAAGACGACGCCGGTCAGGTCGCTAGCTCAGTCTGTGTGTGTGCGACATTTTTCCCCTCTCGGCTCCGGCAGCTTCGGGTCGGTCAAAGTCTAATTCGCAGCCGCGTCGGACAATTGACAATTAGGCTCTTTGCTGCGCTCTTTCAGGAACGCCTTCGGTCGCTCGACTCGTTTAAAGGAGGGGCTCCACTTCCTTGTCGGACGTAAGGCCCCATCCATTACTTCGCCATGCCTGTACCATCGTACACAACGTCCAAGATCGTGTCCACGATTGGCCATCTTCCTGGGTCTCTGCCATCTCAGCCCATTGCCGAGACGGTAGATCCATGTGATGTGGCTGCTCAAGTGGTCGAGAAGCTCAATGCAGGCACAGTAGAGGAAGGACTGTTCACCAAAGACGCTTTCTGGCGAGATCAGTTCACTCTGACACAGAACATGCGTACCTTCCACTCGTCCACCAGCATCGTCTCCGCATGGAACGATGTCGCATCGCACTTTCGTCCGCGTTCCTTCCGGTTGAGCCCGGGCTCCTCGATGCGCTACCCGACATGGATAACGGCTACATTTACATTCGAAAGCAGCACGACACCCGTGGCGGAATGTTCGGGCATCCTGTAGTGAGTACCCGTGACAGCTTTATGTATCCAGCCCTCGTAAAATTATGCCAATCTCTGCCTCGGCATCATCAGCTTGGTGCTTGTGGAGGAAGAATGGAAGATCTGGCTGTTCCTGACATGCCTGGAAGATTTCCAAGGGCACAAAGGCGTGGATTTGCGCACGGTAGACACAGACGTCCTTAGAGCTACTCCCGAATATCTGCAGCCGGTGCCGAGCCATATCATTAAGGGTGTCAATGGAGTCAACGGCGCTCCAAGGGCCAATGGGAGTAGTGGCGAGGTCAAGAAAAGTAATGGGACTAACGGTGTCAATGGCAGTAACGGACATCACACGAGGGAGGACTCGAAAGATCCTAGTGAGGGCGTCTACGATGTCGCTATAGTAGGAGGTGGACAAGCCGGCTTAGGAACAGCAGGTTGGTGCAAGAGCTATGGACTGAAGTACGTCGTACTCGAACGCAACAGCAAGATTGGCGAGAACTGGACAAAGAGATACGACAGCGCCAAGCTGCATACATCGCATCGCTTCAGTGAGTGGCGTGTGTAGATAGTGTATATAGTACTACAATGTGGAGCTGATCATCTCACACATGCAGACGACCTTCCTTTTGGACCGACGTTCACAAAGGACGACCCTGACTGGCTCACCACGAAAGCCCTGTCAGACGGTTATCGCAAGTACGTCGATGCGTTTGGAATCGTGAGTGTTGGGCTATTCTTTGTCGATTACCTCATGCTCAAAGCTTGACCGTTCATCAGAACGTGTGGACATCGTCAACACTGGTACAACCTGCAGCCTATGAGCAAGACACAAAGACGTGGACGTTGCAGGTGGAGCGGGAGGGAAGCCCCGTCACTCTCCGCGCCTCTCACATCGTCCTCGCCAATGGACTGCACGGCGCCGTACCGTTCACCCCTTCCTACCCCAACGTGGAGCACTATCGCGGCACGTCGATACACAGTGCAAACTACAAGAATTGCAAGTCGTTTGCCGGCAAGTCAGGCATCGTAGTCGGCACCGCAAACACGGGACACGATGTGGCACAGGACATGTACAATGCTCAACTCAGTCAAGTCACTATGGTGCAGAGGGGGTGAGTGCGTTTGGAGTCCTATCGAGTGCGCATCTCCTCTGACAAACATTTCTCATCAGCGCTACCTATGTAGTCCCACGGGAGCACTTTGTATCGCTCTTCGACCTGACATGGAACGACCAGATCCCGTCTGAGCTGTCTGATCGCTTCTTCTGGAGCACGCCTACCGCAATCAGTCGACTGATGACAAGCGCTTATCTCCATCCGTTGTCAGCCGAAGTCCCGTGAGTGCTCCACTTCAGTCACTAATCTGCTCATGTTGACCCTTCTCTCAATCACCTCTCCTACAGCGAGCGCTGGAAGGCACTCGAAAACGTCGGCTTCAACGTCGACATACAGGGCGACTTCGTAGATCACCTTCTCGTTCGATTCGGAGGTCACTACATGTGCGTTGTCGAGGCTTTTCCTCCCTTTGTGACATCTCATTATGCTCACACACGTCTCATTCTTCATCCTTCATACAGGGACTGCGGAACGTCGCGAATCATTGCAGATGGACACATCAAGGTAAAGGGTCAAAGTGCAATCTCTGGCTACACTGCTACTGGCCTCAAGTTCGCCGATGGGACTACGTTGGACGCCGATCTGATCGTTTGGTGTACCGGGTGAGTTCCGCCTCTCGCTAAATCGTTCCTGCGAAAGCGCCCATCTCTGACACATATCCTTCCACAGCTTTGAAGAGGGAATCAGTGAAGCTGTGCGTCCGATCCTTGGCGAGAAGGTGATGAAGCAGTTGAAGCCATACGTGCGTAGTGTCGCCAGAGTGTATACGTCTGTGGTCATCCTTGCTGATCTGTTTTATCTGTGACCATCAGTGGGGCGTGGATGAGGAGGGTGAGGTGAAGGGTGCCTTTGTTCCTTCTGGCGTGGAGCATTGCTGGCTAGCTGGAGGCGGCTGCTCTCATGCAAGGTGAGGCACAGACTCAGCATGTCTTGTGTAATAAGCGTGTGTGTTCTGACTTTTTCTGTGCAGGTACTTTACTCGGTTCATCGCATTGCAAATCCAGGCCGAGAAGTTGGGTATACCGATGGATCCGTACTACACATAGAAGTGTCTTCCCTTCTCTTTGTACTGGATCCGTACTACACGTAGATGTCTCTCACTCTCCCATGTACCTGAAATAGACATCATCTTATCGAGGCTCTCCTATGTATCTGATACAAATATCATCTTGTCAATCTCAATATGGGTTGCTAGTGCGCACTCCAGCCAGCATCTAGATACATGTTTGTGCCTGTGACAAAAGAGGCTTCATCGGAACAGAGAAAGTAACACGCAGATGCAATCTCATCTGGATGGGCAAAACGCTTGATTGCCTGCTGAGCGAGGTACTGCTGGACGTTGGCAAAGTCAAAGCCTTCTGCGAGCATGATAGGCGTGTAGACGCAGCCCTGTTTGCGATGTAGCAAGAGAAGAGGATTGTAGTAGGAGAAGAGGCTCAGTCAGCCTCTTCCTCAAGTCGCCTCCTCTCATCGTCGTATTCATCACTCACAGGGCTGATCGTATTGATGCGAATGCAATGCTCTACATTCTCGAGGCAGAATGTTTTCGAGATGCCGTTGACCTGCTTACCTTTCAGTCTCTAGAACTCTTTCTAGCGCTGTGATCACTTTGACAAAACTACTCACCCCGTGCTTTGCGGCCACTGTAGGACGAGAAAGAAGAAATCGTGATTAGAGTTAGCCACAGATTCTCTCTCTTCCTGCCAGCCTGCACGTACCGTAGCCACCCATATAGACGGATGCGTACATGCCGTTGACCGACGCAATGTTGACCAGACTGCCACGTTGACGGACTGGTTGCAAGCCTAGGTCGCTGTCGTCTCGAAGCTGTCTCGGCTTTTGTCCTCTCCAGTGAGTGACGAGCGCTTTGGTAAGGTAGAAGGTCCCGCTGAGGTCGATGTCCATGACTTTCTGCCAGTCTGCGCGTCGAATCTCATGGGCCAAGGACGTCGGCCCGCCGATTCCTGCACCTGCTATGTGCATTACATCAAGAGTCAGTATGTCCTCATCACCGAACATTGTCTACATTCAACCCACAGTGCACGGCAAAGTCGAGTCGGCCGTAGTATGCTGAGGCGCTTTCGACGAGCGCCTGCACACTATCTTCGTCTGCGATGTCAACAGCGATGAAGATGCACTGCGCACCATTCGAGTTGAGCCGCTTCTGGAGCTCCTTGCCCAGCTTCTCGTTTCGATCGGCGATGATCACCTTTGGATGCCCCCGCCTCACAAACTCTTCCACTGTCGCCTTGCCGATGCCACTAGCGCCGCCGCTCTTCAGTAATACGATTCAGGTCAGCTAATATTCCCCTGCTCTGTCTCACTGGCCACACTCACCACCAACGTCACCAGGTCAGCTTGATCAACATTCAGATACGGAGAGTCTACCATGATGTATGTCGAAGCTGCGCAGCGTGAAGGTCTCCTTCGTCTCGGCACTTGATTGGCTTTAACGTTCCTCCAACCTGATCCAGTCGGATAATTGCATTGATTTATGACTTTGTATACTCACCGAAGCCATCGGCACGCGAGGAATAAGCTTTTGCACAGAAAGTGGGCAATTGTCCGACGCGTTGTTCCTCTCCCACGCATGCCTCTCTTTCTTATTCTACCGAAGGGCTTATATATCATAGCAATATGTGTCGCAGCGATCTGCCTTTCGTTCGCGCAAATCTAAGGACATCATCTCACAAATGGCACCCACAAAGGTAGACGGCGACTACGCCAAGAGTACAGGAGGCTTCGACAACGACTTTTCCTTTGCTGTGTCGAAAGCGCCCCCTTTTGAAAATTATGGCTTCCCCATGATCACCGAGTTCAAAGTCGCCTTTTGTGAACTCGAGAAGCCCGACGTTCATCCGGAGAAGACGCAGTACCAGGGCAGTCCAAAGACAAGCACGGTTGTGCTGCCGGCAGGGCATGTCAAGGCAGAAGGATTCGGAAGGAAGCCACTCCCTTGCGACATGCACTACGATCGAAACATCCAGATTGCCATGCGAGACGGAACAAAGATCTATGTCGACGTCTTCCGACCCGTGACGACGGACATTGTACCGACAATCATCGCCTGGTCGCCGTATGGAAAGACAGGAACAGGAGACATGACCTAGTGAGCCTGCGCATTGCAGTGAGGAGGGACTTGTGCCACGCCCTTCTGACGCTGATTTATTCGTCGCAGCGACAAGACCGGGCCGTACAACTGCGGCATCAGCCCGGACAGTGTCTCTGGCTACCATCAGTTTGAGGCGCCTGATCCCGCCGGTGAGTACTGAGTGTGAGAGCAGTATCTTGCATGTCGACTCACCCTCGCTTCTTCACACTCACTTCAGAGTGGACACATCGCGGCTATGCGGTGATCAATGTCGACGCCCGTGGTGCATTCGACTCGGAGGGTCACATGATGCGCTGGGGTCCACAGGAAGCGCTCGATATATATGACACGACACAGTGGGCCGTCGAGCAGGACTGGAGCAACAAAGCGGTGACAATGTCGGGCAACTCGTGGCTCGCTGTGGCACAAATTAACGCCGCCGCTCGATGTGCTCATCCTGCATTGAAGTGCATCGCCCCGTGGGAGGGCCATTCTGTGGGTACACTATGCCCAGTCCGATGGTTCACATTGCTATTGCTAACTCATGTATATACTCAGGACCACTACAAGGACGTCATGGTGCGGGGCGGCATTCCTCAGGTGGCGTTTGGCAATTGGATGCAAAGCACGCTGGTCGGACGCAACAAGATGGAAGACACGGCAGCGATGGCGAAACTGCATCCGTTCCACGACAAGTACTGGAAGACGAAAGCGATTCCCGTGCAGGACATCACTGTTCCCATGTATCTCGTAGCTTCCTATTCGTCCTTCATCCACACCGCTGGATCATTGCGAACGTGGAAGGAGGCAAAGAGCAAGGAAAAGTGGATCCGCTTCCACAATGCGCAGGAGTGGTCCGACTTGTACACGCCGTGAGTGGTATAGAAGATCAACGCCGTGATCCTTCTTACTTACACCAATAATAGAGCAAACGTGGACGACCTGCAGAAGTTCTACGACTACTACTTGAAAGGGATCGACAACGGGTGGAATGCGACTGCGCCTGTCCGCCTCTCCCTCATCTCCTTTCACGGCAAGGACAAAGATGTAGTGAACCGAGCCGAAGTAGCGTATCCCTTGACCAGACAGAAGCTCGTCTCGTTCCATCTCGACTCCTCTTCACTGTCCATGTCATCGTCGCAAGTCACTGCTGCTGCACTTGCGTCCTACGAGAGTCACCACCTCGTTGACTGCCTCGACTTTGCATGGAAGGCAGACAGGTGTGAGTGAAGGAAGAAATGCGGAGTACGACATACCCGCTCACCCCTCTTTAATACTACTGCAGACACCGAGATAGCAGGATACCCCGTCGTGAAGCTCTGGGTGTCGTGCCAGGAGAGTGACGACATGGACATACGCGTGCAGCTGCGCAAGAAGGACTTCAACGGCAACCTCCTCATGCACAAGAACTTTGTCAAGGAGGAAGGCGGGGACAAGGTGCTGACGTGCCTTGGCCAAGACGAAGACATCTACGACTTTGAGCAGGTCAACATTCACCACTTCTTAGGCTCAACCGGGATGCTGCGAGCGTCTCATGCTGCTACGTACAACGAGGCAAAGTCGACGGTCAACGAACCATTCTACGACCATGTGAGTGTGTCCCTGGTGGTATTCGTTATGTAGAGGACAGGTGCTGAATATATGAACAAACGCAGGACCGGTCGGTGAGCATCCCTCCTGGCACCGTCATTTCCCTGCGAATCGGATTCTGGCCGACTGGAATGACATTGGATGCTGGGGAAAGCTTGGTCCTTCGTGTGGCGGGACACTCGTTGGTCTTGCCAGAGGTGAGATGTAGAGTCTGCACTGTGTAGATCTGAGCTGATTTTGTTCTTGCATCGCAGTTCAAGGTAATGACGCCCGATCGACCTACAGACTTCAACAAGGGCCGTCATACGGTGAGCGAGAAGAGTGATCGACGTCCCACTTCTCTCTTATACTTACTCACACTTTATATCTGAAGGTCCACACTGGCGGCCAGTACGACTCACAGCTGATCGTTCCCGTCGTAAACTACTGAGATCAGTGTTTCTTGGTGCTTCCCTTCTCTGACTTATACGCATGTGATGCGATGTCTGCTTGCGAAATGAATAGATCACCTTTCTCCCCCCTCCTGTCTACAAGTGCAATCGAGTCTTGCCGTGGGCGATGTACAACTCCTTCCACGTCATGCCAAAGATACGCTTGTCAGACTTGACTTTTTGGTGATACTGGGTGGCGGCCTTGCTGCCTTGATTAGGTGCCGTATCGCACGTCCTTGAAAGCTTCCTCCCGACTAGTGTGACACCACCACACACAAATTGGCGCATGATCAGACCACCCGGTATCATATCGTCATTGTATCATCGTCTCTCGTCCACATCGGTACTGCATGACCACACGATGCCCGGGCCAGCCAATCATCATAACCTAATTTTCGACGCGAAAGATAGAGGGAGAACAAGCACGCTTGAAAACAGTGGGGTAGCCATAGCACGCACAAAATAAAGTTTGGCGCATCTCGATTGATGTCATAGCGAATTTTATTTTACTCACCGTGTTTCTCGTTTAACCTTTCTCTCCTGTCGTGCGTTTATTTTGTTCGCCGCGACTTCTAATTGCACACACAGACTGCTACGATTCCGGTAAATTGTGTGGAGTAGAATTACTGTGACGCTCTTTGCGCGTCTTTTTGCCTTGGAGTTTATGCACCGACCGCGTGATTCGGACGAGTACAGAGGGAAATCCCCGACGAATCTGCTGCAGACGACGAAGGTCAGCGTGTAGGTGTGCTTGCGACTCACTTTGTGGGGAAGTAGACTAGTCTATCAATCGCATGCAAACAGTCCCGAGTCGTTTACAAGACCACAACCAAGTCCATTACAAGACCACACCGCTCCGGGAAAAGACCGTGTGAGCGCTCTCAAGGAAATATACGCAGGACGTACGTCATTGAAGGCGAGGTGTTGATAAATGGTCTTCCATATCGCACCCACCTTCTTTCTTTCTTCTCCTCACCTTCATCGTAGACTACTCTTACTAACATCAAATCAACGACCGAAATCGTCTATTCTCGCATCCCTCCTCTTCTTTGACCATGAGTTTCCGCTGTGAATCGAACAATGTGACGCTGATCGGCAGCTGTTGCACACAACCCTACAACTCAACATCCGATCCTTCCGCTGACTATTTTTCGTGCAATTTTCCCGACGAACAGGGCATCTCCAGCTGCCGAATCAATGTCACCGCTTTCGCAGGTTCCAATGCAGGAATTAGATGCATCATGCCAGCAGCAAACGCAAACAGTTCCAGACGGACCAAGCCCAATTCCAAGCTCCACTGGGCAACGTATCTGCTAGCGACGGTGCTGCTCTTCATGCTCGTCAACGTCGCAGGCGCAGTGAACAACATGGCTGCTATATCGCCAGATGGACGGTGTGGATGCTCTACTTGCGACCCTTCCAAGCTTCTAGTCGCAATGACGGTAGGCTACTACTCGGACATCACTTGCCAGTCTCATCTGAAGACAGTGCAATACGCTGCCTTCAGTGACTCACCCCCTGGTTGTGCGTCTTGCAGTGCCGCCAAATTGCCATCCCTTCCGACTGTGTATGCGAAGATCCTCTCTGACAACGGCAAAGTGCAGACTGTCTTTTCTTGCGATCAGGTGTGTCCGCCAGGGAAGATCAATTCACCACTTGCCACTCTCGACGCAGGAAATGGTGCCTGTGTTCAGCTGATGGCACTCAAAGGAAATGAAGGGGTGGCGGTGTACAACGCTGGTGGATCTCCAGATCCACGCCTCTCTTTGAAAGTGGCAAAGAGTCTTTCTGCTAGATCGGAAAAGGAGAAAATAACCTGCAAGGGCTTCAAGATAGACTCGCAAGTAAATACATACACCGCTGGCATCGTCGTTTCTCCCACGGTGAATTGTCAGAATTCAGCCACCCCGTGCATCATCTCCAAGTCGGACCAACACACAACATCCGTGACAACATCCTACTCTGTAACAGCAGGAGACGACGTGTTCGGAATAAAGGCAGAAGCCACCTTTGGCCAGGACTATACTGATTCGGAAGCTACCACGATTCAAGAGTCAGTATCGGTGCCAATCAATCAGGAAGGCTACTTGGCCGTGTACTCCGCCGCCACTTTCTTCACCGGTACGTACATAGGCTGCAAAGGCGGAGATCAGGCGGGAACTGCTTTAGTGCCGAAGAAGAATGGCGTAATCTACCAGTTAGTCCTCACGAACGAGTGAGTATCAGATCTTCACCATCTTCCTTCTTCATTATCCCTTCTCTCTCGTGTCTCCTTTGCCCTTGCTCTACTGTCTCCCTACTTGATCTTATCTCGATCATCCCTTGTTATTCCCTCCCCCAAACTCTTCACAATTCATATCGCTACAGCACACTGTCTTTGAATCTGATAGCTGCAAAGAAGTCCGCCCTCTCGCTTCGCAACTTCCTCTCTTCTCCACTTGCGCCCTTCAGACTCTTCTCGCTCTTTAGCTATCCTCCTTTTTTCGTCTTGCCATCTCTTCTTCTTTTTGGGAGACTACCTTTACTCACATGTTAGCGATGTAAATCGGCGTAGTACACTATCAGACGTTTTCTACATAAATATACGGAATACTAGGGTAACCATGCTGACGGACGTGATTCCCCTTATTTTGAGAAGTATTGCAGTGCGACTAGGGAGGCCACTTTACGCTTCATCGACACTTATTTCAGAGACTCGTCCATGGCGAACTTCTGCACAGACTGACGTGAATATGTAATTATTGCAGTCGCTCTGAACTCGCGCGTGGCCAGACTACAGGTCTATGGTCGTCTTTCAGTCCAGCTTACATCGACGTGGTTAATGCGCGACAGCATGGTCAAAGCAATGGTCTGACAATGTGTCGTCCGGGAACATGCAGCCTGCCTACTATGTCATCGACGCAAGGGAGATTAAGGCGGCCACACCTGAGACAGTGCATTGGTAGCACGCGAATTAGAGTTTAGCACATTTGAGCTGATGTCATAGCGGGCATTTCTTTTACTCGGTGTTTTTCTCTTTTTTTAATCTTCCTCTGCTGTCGTGCCGTAGTTCGGTGAGAGTAATATTACCTACCCCGCTCCACTTCCCGCAGGGAGAGCTGATACTTCGAGGTAAGTCGAGCTATGGCTCTGTACTAGCTGGGATCTTATCTGTGTACTGACCGCATGGAAACTTGCATCATTGATAGGTGAGACGGCAATATGTCATGGAGATTGCCACCATACCTCTTGTGAACATATAGACTAAGTGGATGCACCGACCGCATGCAAATTTTGGCTTCGATGACGACCGAGTACACTGCGCGAGTGAGAGTGGGGAGAACGTGACAAGCAGTGCTGTGATACTTTCTTTCTGAGCAGTTATTTGAGTTTGAACCGCATGGGACAGCTATCAATATCTGACGACGAGAAGGGTGCAAGCGATAGCCGAGTAGCATCCGAGAAGCATGCTGCTGCTATCGCTATGCATCTCCTATAGGCTGCGTCTTTCGTATGACCACAATCTAGTAGTCAGACATCTATATAAAGATACGGAAAGAAGCGACCTCTTCTCATTTTTTTTCCCATCTCAACATCCCCTCATCTTCCGAACAAGCACACCGACCGCTCTCATCCTTTCGCATTCTTCCTTCCATCATGGCACACTACTGTGAATCGCTCGACGTGAACGTGATGAAAGTTTGCTGCTCTACGCCATACAGCAATGATGGGGACTACTTTGCTTGCAACTTCCAAAACCCGCACGACATTGACTTGTGTTTGCAAAACATCACTTCGTATCAAAATTCCAGCCTTGGTATTGTCTGCACATCAGACGTTGCTGAAACGAATGGTTCAAGATGTAGCAGACATGCAGGAAGCAATTCATCTTACTTTTGGACGAAGTACCTCTTGGTATCAGTGCTGATCTCCATGCTTCTCAGCGTGGCAGGTGCATCAAACTTGGCCGCCCTATCCCCCGATGGACAGTGTCTCAGTCAGTGGTGATGACAGTAGGCTACTACTCGGATGCAAATTGCCAGAGCCTACTCAAGACGGTCCCATACAACGCATTTGACAACTCTCCGAAAGGCTGTGCTTCATGCGGTCCAGCAAGCCTACCGACTGGGCCAACAATGTATGCCAAAGTCATTTCAGGCAAGTCGGGAGTGCAATTGGACATCACCAACAATCAGTCGTGCCCGCCGGGAGGAGCAGCTGATGTTGTAGCTACATTGAATGCTGGATCGGACAGCTGTGTACAATTGGAGAAAATCTCTGGAGGTGAGGGAGCAGCATCGTATGGCGGCGGTGGTGCCGTTCTACCACGTCGATCTATGGAAATGGAAAGAAAGGGTGGCGCGGTCTTACCACGTCGTTCTCTGGAAAGAAGGAATATCAACTGCAAGGGATTCAAGGTCGATAGCCAGCAAGACTCTTCCTCTGCCAGTGTACGCATCTCACCCACCATAGACTGTCAAAATTCAGCAGCCCCGTGCACCATCTCAAAGTCAGACCAACACACCACCTCGGTCACTTCGTCGTACTCCTTTACAGCAGGAGGAGAAGTATTTGGTATCAAGGCCGAAGCCACCTTTGGACAGGCTTATACGGATTCTCAGAGCTCGGCTGTCATAGAGACATTTTCGGTACCTGTCAATCAAGTCGGTTACTTGACTACATACGCCCTTGGCACCCTTTTCACCGGCACATACACAGACTGTAGTAGTGGAGGCGATCAAGCAGGTACTGCGTTGGCCCTCAAGAAAGATTCAGTACAGTACCGACTCGTCTTGACGAACAACTAAATGATCTTTCGGTGACACTGTCCTTCCAGGCACAAGCTGCCGTTCGGGCCTAATTTTTTGTCTTCTCTTCTCTTCAACAGAGATCAGATCCCCATCATTTCTTTCCTTTCCCGCCCGAACTCCCCTTTATATCGTCATATCCGCCTTCCCTTTCCTTTACTCTCCACCGGCTGCATGTTCTACACCCGTACAACCTGCTCCGGTAATAATAATTTTCAAAAAGGCGACGTCTGCCGTCGAGTAGTTGTGATAGCTTCCAAATCTCATCGCTTGTTCAATGTCCCCTATCATAGAAGATCCTTCTTCTCTCTTCCTTAGTTTCTTCTGTCTCTCTACACTTTCATTTATGATTACCTTTTTTGCGATGTGCAAAAGCTCGACGCAATTAAAAGTTTCTTATATAATTACATAAACGATTGCAGCATGAGAGAGCGTCTTGGCAAGAGACCTTTTGCTGTCGCTGGTGATCTCCGGGCTTATCAGCGTTGCGGGGGCTTCAAGCTTGCCTGCTGCCATACTAGTCTAAATTTCGTCGCCTTTCCATTGTCAGCCATCGATGCTAATTACTCAAAGCACGTGGCTCGTCTTGCCGATATCCGCACTCCGAGTTGCTTACATAACGTGTAGCCCGTCGCCCGTCAGAAACAGCCTGAATATTATCCTTTTCATCTATGTGTAGCGACGTGTTCGGAATGGACGCCGTTAAACGCTTGCATCTCTGAGCGCACTAAAAGCTACTTTCCATGCTGAACGCCTAAACATCCGCGACACGGCTCCGCATCGCACTTCTTAATTGACAACGCCTAATTAGCTGCTTCTTTTAGCGGGACGCCCGAAGTACATTGATTTATCCCGGCTCTGCCCAGCTCCGTTTCGAAACGTCCTTTGCGGATAATTCAGGCACTGTACATATAGTGTGAGAGTATATTCATCCTGCCTCGCACATATGATGACTAAAAACGTTCCTAAACCAGCGCAAATCAATGTGTCGAAGCTACTGCAATTTATCCGATCGGACACTCTGTACTAGCGCCGCCGGCAAGTTGCCCTACTCTCCTTGCAGCTGCTCTTTCTGTCATGTAATACCGAGACCGAAACTTCGTACCTAGCGTCGAACACTTGACGAATAACCGCGAGGTCGTTGCTCTCTTTTTCGCATCTTCCGACCCCACTTGTTCATTGTATGACTAAGGTGTTGACCCCTTCTCCCATGCGTAGCGTTGAAATGGCAGCAACTTCGACTTGTGTTAGTGCCCCTTTTTTGTTCACTTAAAGGCCACAGCATGGGCTTCAGGAACATACGACAGACTCACTCTGACACGTTCGCTTCGAAGAACATGACAGTAGCATGCTTTTCCATGCTTCTAGGACAAAGCGGTCCCGCAATCTGTTGTCTTAGCGGCCGGGTCCTGCGCCGGTCACCCGTAGTCGATCTTTCCATCGCACAGGCTGCTCTAATACCATACCTTGTACGACCTCTGCAGAACTCTATATCATATACTGGACTGTGCGGTTCTTGACTTTGCCCACAGATGCCGAGAGATACGAGAAATTCAGTTATCAAGCGTCGTGATAGTACAGTAGCGAGCAATCCACGGTCGCACTGAAAGGAAATGCAGTCTTCAATATTTCTTTTTGGCTTTGTCCATTCACACTCTACCGTCTTTCAGCTGAACCGAGTTCTTCTTTCACGACGCTGCTGCAACTTGCTATCTCATATGCACACTGCTTCTTTAGCATTGTATAGTCGACACGGGCACCAAAGCGACAAAAATAGAAAGGCCGCATGGTCTATTTCCCTGTGTATGACTTACGATGTAGTTCTTGACGTCTATATAAGACCGTTGTGTCCATGTCTCCTTTACCTCTTCTGTATCCCCATCCCCCTCGCCTCCTCTTTCCTCCTTCTACTAGTACCTCTTCACTTCGAAGAAATCCTACGCAAATCCCCTCTTACTTCTTTCTTTCTTTCATGAACTACAACTGCGAATCAGGTAACTTAGCTTTGATAAGCAACTGCTGTACTGCTCCCGTCAACACCTCCTCTGGCTACTTGTGCAATTTTCCTCAACAGCAAAACATCGCAAGCTGCTTACAAAACATCACCATGGCTGAAGGATCTAGCGCAGGCGTTGAATGCACATCGCAGACACCTAGTACGAGTAGTAGCCAAAGAAGCAAGCAAGTACACTCTTCCTTCTTCTTGATGACGAAGGTCCTACTGGGCGCACTACTGCTCTCCATGCTTATCAATGTTGCAGGTGCAAGTAAGGCTGCTTTATCGCCTGATGGACAGTGCCAATGCTCGCCATGCACTACTCAGTCGGTTGCAGCGGTGATCGGTTATTACTCCGATGAAAATTGCCAAAATATATTGGGATCGGTGGCTTACCTGGCATATGACAACTCCCCGAGTGGTTGCGCAAGCTGTGAACCAGCACAGATACCAGGTGGCCCATCCGTATTTGCCAGATTCAAATCTGGCAATGCAGACGCACAAACGGACATTACGCGTGATCAAACGTGCCCGCCAGGAAGTCCGGCTGCAGTCATAGCCACCATCAATGCTGGATCAGCTGATTGTGTACAGCTTCAAGGACTTACAGGCGAGGAAGGAGCGGCAACTTACCCAGTAGGCGGTGGAGTACTCCCACGTCGCTCAATGGAATTGGAAAAACGAAGTAGTATCACCTGCTCAGGCTTCACCATCACCAGTCAAGAATCTTCGTATTCTCCAAGCGTTGCTACCTCCGTTATAGTAAATTGTCAAGATTCAGCAGCACCGTGTGCGATAACAGATTCAGATCAACACACCTCTTCGGTGACTTCTTCTTACACGGTATCAGCAGGGGTAGACGTTTTCGGAATTACGGCCTCCGTCACTTTCGGACAAGATTATACCGACTCTGAAGCCACAACCATTCAAGAGTCTGTTTCGATTCCAGTCAACCAAGAAGGGTACTTGAGCAGCTACTCCGAAGCCACTTTATATTCCGGTACCTTTACAGGCTGCAGTAGTGGAGGAGATCAAGCTGGTGAGGCTTTAGCACTCAAGGCAAAGACCGTGACGTACGCGCTGGTCTTGACGAACGGGTAAAGAACTACGGCAACTCTGTCCTTACGGGCGTAAGCTATTCCGCTGGCTCTAATCTTCGCTTCGCTTGATTTTGCTTCCTCCTTGTTCCCTTCAACACAGATTTCGTTTCCCTAAATATTGTTTCTTGTTCTATTCTCTTCACACATTCTCCTATTCCCCATGTTTCCCTTACTTAGCGTCCTTAGCTGCTGCGTTACACGGGCGCTCAGTCAACATTGCTCTGGTTGTATCTGAAGGTCCGAGCGGCTATCGTCTCTAGAGAATATTGGCAACAGCCTTTTGTCCCCTATGCTTCTTCACTCGTCTCTTGCTCTCTTTTCCTCGTACTTACTCTCTTCTCCTCTCATTCTCTCATCTCTCAACAAGACAGTCAATGTCTATGGTAGATGGCTGTAAAAGGGCTCCTTGCAATGAAAAAAAAACGTCTTTTACATTACAACGAATACTGTGTGAATGCCGGTTCAGTGTGTTGGAGCAGTGCGACCCACAATAATGGATGGAAAGAATGTTCACTTTCCCTCTGCGGATAATAGATCCAGTCTACTATTCCACCGAAGAAAAGTTCGATCTCAAAGTACAAGAGCGATTTTAATCGTGTCTTGTCGTATACATATTATCTATTATTCTAAAAGGCTTGTAATGCGCTTCGCGATACTCCGAAGACCCCTTTCCAACTTGTACGTGGCACAGTCACTATTCTGTCTTAGGGTATCTTTAATACGTCAAACGTCGATGTTGATGTTGTCATGACGATAGCGATCTTGAGTGCGTTGCTGTTCTTATGGACATCAGAGAAGGAGAGTGTCCAACCAATGTAAACGCTCAGATGATCATTTGCCGGCGAAGGTACTCAAAACTACCCTCGGCTGTCATAGTGACGACTTAGAAATACACCCTCCCTCCAAACGCGCGGTGAAGCAGATCGAAAGCAGGGACAGCTCATATGCCTAGGTGTGGGTCGATCTTTCCCGAAGTCTTCGCTATTATTAGAGAGAGACATGGCGCGATTTGTGCGCACTCGACCTATGAAGATAATATAGTATTATCCCAGCCAAAGTACCCGTCCTCCACGGTGATAAATACTCTTATTTCTTCGACTACATCAACGCATGAAGTGTCTGTAATGATCACGTGGACACCAACGAGTCTCTATGCCTGGTCACCAGCTAGAACCCTGTCAAGATCATGTACCCCACAGACGACAGATAGAAAGCCGTTTGCGTAAGATTTACACTAGGGGGTTTCACGCGTTTGCAACCCGAAACGTGATTTACAGCCAATCGCGTTTAAATTTGAACACCCCACCGATCTCACTTTTTAACTTTGTACAACCATCACCACACCTGGTAAGTGGTAAAAGCTGGCTGACTGTTGTCCTGAGCCTTCTGGGTTAGCTAGAGAGCTTGGGAAGGGTGGAGGGGGCGTCTGGGAGACAGCTGCCGGGTCCCATTGCCACCTTGGCTCCCTAAAGCTGGCCCAAGAGGTAAAGGGCAACTATTGGCTGGCCGATGGGAGGTGCCAGGAATATGGGAGGTCATGCAATTTTTTTTTTACTGACCATAGGACTTTTCTCTTTGCGCAGCAGCACGCATGCCATTTTACACATCATCAACGCTCACCATCAACAACTTTCACACACAGGAGTATGGTGCGCCACAGTTACCGGCAACAAGAACTATCAGCAGCGTACAGCTTTGTGTCATACTTTGTCACTTCTTCACAGCTTCAATATCTTATGCAAAACAAGGTTGCCGTAAAGTACAATGGCGGGACGTCATCGCCTTCTTTGTATCAAAAAAAAGTAATGGTTGAGATTTTACAAGCTATTCTCCAGACTATTGATGACCTACAGGCAAAGCGCTACTTCCGCAAACGTATCACTGTCCCAAAGACAGAAAAAATGATTGACAAAGTTGGATACTTTGCAGTACATAACCACCATCGCTACAGAGGATTCATGCGCATGACACCAGCAGCATTTGATGACCTTGCTGCACGTCTGAAGAAGACTACGCCTTTTCTTAGGTGTAGCAACAGTACATTACACAAGCGGCTTGCCGTGGCAATGCACAGGCTAGGCAGGGCAGGAAATGGCGGAAGTGTTCGAGATGTTGCTTCTGCATGCGGCTGTTCAGAGGGTTCTGTTCACAATTGGACAAATATGGCTGTTGAGGGCTTAATGAACTTGCAGCCTCTACAATCTTGTGGGCAAGTGAGTCAGAGCGAGCAGTAGCCAAGAAATGGGTGGCCAACAGATGTGGTGTTGATGAGTGGGAGAAGGGCTGGGCAGTGGTAGATGGTACACACATCAACCTTGCATTCAAACCTGGCCGACATCACCGCGAGTACTACAACTACAAACGCAACTACTCAATGAATGTTCAATTAGTAATGTTGCCGCATTCGCTACGTATCATTGAATGTGTCATTGGCTTTCCAGGTTCTGCACAGGACTCAAGGGTGTGGGCTGCAGGGAGCAAGGTGTTGCGTAAGCCACGTCTCTATCTGGATGAAGGTGAATTTATCTGGACAGATGGGGGATATGGACATAGCGCTTTCACACTTGCTCCTTATACAAATAGTAAGGCTTCTGGAGTCAAAGACCTTGCAAGATTCAACTATCAGCAGTCTCGTATCCGTAGTAGAGCAGAACATGGAATTGCTTATCTCAAGAACCGCTTCCAGGTATTGACAGGATACCGAGGAAATTTATACAGAGAACAAGACGAGATGAACTTTTCAAAAGTGGTTATGGCATGCATTGTGGCACATACAATTGCATCGGCACATGATAAAATAGCTGATATTGAGACATGGCTTAATACAGACAACATGGATGGAAGTCTTTTTGAAGGGGGTCTAGGTGCGGCTGCTGATTTAGAAACAGCTACTGTTTGTGCTGCCCCTCTTATTGACAAAGATCTATTCCTGCATCGACAACAAGCTCAGCAGGCATATGAAGAACAGTCTAATCTTGAGAAGGCACAGAGAGGATCAAGCAGTTTTGATCATCTCAGAAAGCAGAGAGCACTCGATCTTCGAGAGGAGATGCACTTGGCGCTCTTTGAAGCACATGATTGGGATTTTGTAGACACTGACAAGTCTTCACGCAGGAAAGAGCGTGCTTGCTAAAGACAATCTTGAGATCAAGGATTTGGTGCAGAAAAGTGCTGTTGTTGGGCCCCTCGTGCTAGATCAAATAGAACTTGCATCATGTTTTGTCTTTCCCTTGCCAAGTCTTCTCTTTCTATACGTCTCTCCTCTTGTGCAAGTTCAATTTTCTTTCTCTCAAAATCCAATTCAAGTTCACGCCTCTTGGTGATCTCACGCTCAACTTCTGCTTGGTGTTTGTATGTTCCATCCATGGCTTGATGCACGGTGTTTGACATCATTTCCTGTGCTGACATATCTTTCCGTGGCGTGCGTCCACTTGTCTTTCTTTTGGTAGACACTCTTGTCACGCTGGGACTTCTTGAGGCTTCCATTTGGTCATCCTCATCACCAATGTCCTCCTCGTTGTCTAGCCAAGATGAATGATTGTATTGCAGCCTCTCAGCTAATGGATCATGCTGAGAAAGATTTATAGAGCTTTCCAGACCAGAAAGACCTCGACCATTCTGCAAGTTGGTATCGCTGTCACTGTCATCCACTACATCAGCCACATAGGTAGACAAAGGTGGTGCATGCTGCAGAGCCGGCGCATGTGTTTGGCTGTTGCTGCTGCTTGCAACAATGCCGTCAATCTCATTGTCACTATCTCCTCCATAGCCAGCACTTGTTATGAGGCTTGTTGGTCCAACATCTTGTCGGTCAACCATCATCTTGTGCCATGTCTCCCACCAGGGCACTTTAAGCAAAAGATGCTCTCGTTGCGTTCTCAGCTTTGTTCCTGCAGTAAGCTCTTCAAGACGCAACCCTTGTCCTGTCTGGTCAAGTCTATCCCTCTCCTGCTTGTAAACCTTTTGAAGTGAAGTAATCTTGGATCGAATGCGGTCTGGATAAGCTGATGAAGTGTTGGGCCAAACCTCTCTGTATACACGTCTAAGTAGTGTGGCCTTGCTTGTTGAGCCAATACGTGTACCTTCTGGATTACGTCCTGGGAGGAGAGCAGCTTGCAAGGCAGGTGAGGTATATAAACAATTGACCAAAGAGTCTACTTCTGCATCTTGCCAAACATGTGCGCTGCGGCGTGGACTGTGAGGTGGAATCATGTTATAGGAATTTTTATAGAGGAGATGAATAAGGAAGACGTGAATCGTGTTTCGTGCCAAACAGGCTCTTGAAGCTGATTTGGGCCAATCGTGATTGGACTGAATCACGATTCACTTTTTACAGCCAAAAACCACCAACACGTGGCAAAGTTGAATCGTGATTCACTTGAATCGGGTTTCAAACACGATTCGCCTCAATCGTGAATACGCGTGAAACCCCCTACTAGGGACTCCTCTTAGTTGCGAATGGCAGATTCCCCAGTAGTTTTGACGCTCGGTGAAAGGGGTGTTTGTCATAAAAGCTCTTCACGCCGATAGTCTTATAAACTGTAACCCTACAGCAGCAATCCTTCCTACAGAAAGGTAACGAAGTGAGTTGAAGTAGAATCAATTTACGATGTGTACCTAAGCCCTAAGCCCTAACCCCTTTGAAAATGTCGAAAAATTGTCGTTCACATTTATCTAGATTCGCACTATCGCGCGACATCATTACAAAAGTGCTTAACGCCTAAATGAATTACAGTGTAGCGAGCTCGAAAAAAGGTGATGCCCTTAGTTTCCTCGGTATTCTGCGCGGGTAATGCCGATGGAAAACCTCGAGAGTCTATAGATACGCGGTGATTAGATCCGCTTCTAACCCCGGATTGCACATTCGCCTGTCATGTGAGAGAAAGTGCGAGCCCGGGATGTATAAAGAAGATCTTCCTTTGATTCCTCTCCATATCATTGAACTACTCTGCCTGCTTCGTTGGCGTTTACAGTATACGATGCGCTCCACCAACACCGCACTGGAAGGCGATTCGAGCGGCGCACTGCACCATCACGTCACCACCGACAGCGACACGTCGCACCCGAACGAAGTAGATGAGGAGAAGGCGGAGGCCGCCAATACTAAAATAGAACAGGCCCCACCTGGTCCACCCCCGCTGTACCTCCCCAAAGAAGCGTACTTGACAGTCGTGGGAGGATGGATCGCGCTCTTCTGCAGCTTTGGCTTCCTCAACGCCTTTGGAGTCTTTCAGGCCTACTACAGCACATCAGGCGTCATACCACCCACATCCACCTCGACCATCTCCTGGATTGGCTCCGTACAGTCCTTCTTCATTCTATCAGCAGCACTCGTGGCAGGCCCTCTGCAGGACAAGTACGGCCCAAAGCCGCTAATGCTGGCATTCGCGCTTTGCTTCTCCCTGAGCTGCATGATGGTGTCGCTATGTTCAGAGTGGTGGCAGCTGTTCCTGGCGCAGGGCGTGTTCCAAGGCATCGCACTCTCCCTCGGCTTCACACCTCCGATGGCATGCGTTATTCTCTGGTTCAAGCACAAGTCACCCATCGCCGTCGCCGTCATTGTCTCTGGCTCATCGGTCGGCGGCGTTTTGTGGCCGATCATCGTGAATGCGCTCTTGAATCATGCTGGGTTTGGGTGGACTTGGCGCGCAATCGGCTTCATCGGCTTGGGCTTGCTCCTGCTCACAACGCACCTCGTCTCCGTGCCTAGCTTAAATCGGATACCAAGTGATGAAAAGAGCTTCACTGATGACCGCGGCGTCATCGCTCGCTACATGATCAAGCCAGCACACGAGCGTCCACCTCCCCGGCCTTTCTTCTACTGGAACGCTTTTAAGATCCGCACCTTCACCTGCTACCTCGTCGCCTTCTGGTTCTTGTACCTCGGCTTCTTCTTCACCTTCTTCTACCTACCTTCATGGGGTTTGTTGTACGGCCTATCGGAGAACATGTCCTTCTACTCGCTGTCGATCCTCAACGCGGCTTCTTTTTTTGGCCGACTCTTTCTGCCGTTCGCCTCGTTCAAGCTCGGACCGTTCAACGTACTCCTGATCTGCTCCATCATCTCTACACTGCTCGTCTATTGTGAGCTGGCGGTGACCTCAAGCGTGGGTGTTCTTGTTCTTGGCGGATTCTACGGATTCTGGTCGGGAGGGTTGATCTCGATGATGGCTCCCTGCGCGGCCAGTCTCATACCTGACAAGTCTCGCATCGGTGGAGCAGTGGGTATTCTGACTGGCATCTGCTCCATATCGGCACTGATCTCGACACCAATCTGCGGCTGGATCATAGCAGCGCCTGCTTCTCCCTTCAAGGGGTACAACGGTGCGCAGGGCTTCTCTGCTGCTGCTCTGACTATAGCGTCCATTCTCTTCGTAAGTGGCCTCATGAAAATCGTACTTGCGTCGCATCCCGATGAGATACTCACAGCCTTGGCCCCTGTTCAGTTTGCAAACAAGCTCATGCTCAATCGCAATCCGTTCGGTAGGGCATGAGTGAGGCAAAGGAAGAATAAGATCGAAAGTGTTATGTACGTTAATCGATTCTAGGTGCTACTCTTCCTTATTCGAATTTCCCATCATTCTTCACATGTTGAATGCACTTATTAGAAGCGCTCGAATTTGACCTCCTCATATGGCAAGCTCCGTGCAGAGATATTAGAACCCACTTGAAAGTACACTAGAACGAACAGTAGCCAAGAAGCGTACCTATTCAGGGGCGTGGTCAGACGTTCATCTCGTCAAGATAACAGTACTGGCAAGAGTGCGGAGGTGTGGAGCTACGCAAGGAGGGACATACGTATGCGAATATGATGCCTGTGCTTGCCTGCCTCTGAAGCCCAACGACAATGGCATGTCTCTCAAGTGGTGCATTATCATATGTCTGATCGCTGTTTCTCCTTTCTCCAAACTTAATCATGCTTTGTTCTGCTTGCCATCGCTGGCTCTCTGTCTATCTGGGCGTACTCTTGTAAGTGCGCTGATGTTTAAGAAGGCGTAATTGTTTGGCTTCAAAGTAGGGCTGACAGAGATCTGGCATATGAGGAGTATTTATCGAAAATAGGACGCCGTATTGAGAGGCATAGATAGAATAAAATGTAGTGTGTAGCAAGATAAGCATCGACTGGACTCCACTTTGATTGTTTAGTTCCGATCCGATGTCAGACGCGCGTGGAGGGGCGCGGCGTGCTTCCGATCCGATGGCAAAGGCCTTCTTCCCCCCGCATCCTTGAGTCGGATCGGAAGAGTAAAGGTGTTGACGAAGCTTTGTACCAAGCTTCCCTCGGTATGGCCAAAGGTGTGCATCCCATTGATAAGAATATGAGTTCTTATTGCAGCACGTCTCAGCCGAGACGACGACGAAAGGTGCTATGTCGCCAAAGCTTGTCAAAAAGCTAGCTTTTGATTATATACCTCCAAAAGAGGGGCTAGCTTCCGAGAGCGATATGCCGGCTAATCTTGTCAGTCACGATAGAGAGGCGATTGACCCCACACCCCCGCTTTGCGTACATTGGCCCACTTTACGCGTAAGAACTCGAGAAGGACACGCGTCCCAGGCAATGATGACCCTGCTAGCGCCAAAAGCCTTGTCAAGATCCCGGCACTTGACCAAAGACTCCGAAATTAGAGCTAGCTTCCGATGGGAGACACAACGGGCAACTCTTCTCTTATCAGAGCTAGAGCGCATATATATATTCAACAACAAAATCGGACTATAAAGCGGGGCATGCCTCCTCCTCTGCATCACCCCGCCTCGAATAAATAAACAGCTGAAGCCCTCTATAACGGGAGCGTACAGAAGATGATGGACAGCACTACCTCGCTCTACCTCCTTATCGCCGCCTCTCTCGGGTTGTTCGTTGTCTACTATGCCTCTTCGATAGGATCTAGACAGAGAGGTCTGCCACCGGGGCCACCAACAACACCGCTCCTAGGCAACCTTCTCAGCATACCACCTCGTTATGCACACCTCTACTTTCAGCAGCTATCCAAACAGTATGGTCCTGTCATCTCCCTGAAGCTCTTCAATCACACCATGGTAGTCCTGAACGATGCTGCCAGCGTTCGAGAGGTCCTAGACAAGAACAGTAGCAGCAGCAGCGAACGACCACCTATGCACATCAACGACGCTCTCATCTCAAAGGGTGCGCATATCCTTTTGGTCAACGGCAAGCACAACACACTGCTACGGAAGCTCTGGAACATGACACTGTCGAAGGACAAAGTTGCTGATCACATCCCGTTGCAAAATGCAGAGGGCACCGCCGTACTCTACAACATACTCAAACGACCCGACGACTACTACACGGAAATGAGACGATACTCGGCTTCCCTGACTCTGTGCATTGCGTTTGGTAAACGGTCGCCAACGTATCTTGACAAAGATGCCAGTGGCTTCAGTCCAGAAATCTTTTACGATCTCGAGCATCGATTTGTGAGTTTTGCACAGTAGTGGATGTTCCTGGTGTCCTTCTGATTTTCTTCGTTCTACAGAATTTCTTCCTGGAAGTTGGCGCTGCTCCCCCACTCGACCTCTTGCCGATATTGAAAAAGTTGCCGGGCGCATGGAGGAAGCAAGCTGCCGATTGTCGAAAGGACATGATTCAACTCTATCGCAATCAGTTGTACCAAGAAGTCAAGACAAAGATGCAAAGCGGCCATTCGACTGGTTGCTGGATGGAAGAATTGATCGAGAAGAACAAAAAAGATCAACTCGGTCTTAGCGAAGAAGCACTGGCTTGGAATGGTGGGGTGATGATGGAAGGTGGTAGCGACACAACATCCGGCGCTCTCTTGACCTTTACCCTAGCGGCCGTACTCCATCCGGAAGCAGTCGAAGAGGCTTGGCGCGAACTGGACAAGGTGGTCGGTCAAGATAGATCGCCGACATTGGACGATAACGAGAACCTACCCTACTGCAACGCATTCCTCCGCGAGGTCATGCGATGGCGTCCTGTAGCTCCGGCCGGCGTTCCTCACGTCACCACGCAAGACCTCATCGTCAACGGATACACGATCCCCAAGCACTCTGTTGTCATAGGAAACACATGGGCTGTGCTGCATGACGATAAATTGTTCGAGAATCCAGAGAAGTTTGATCCATCCCGGTTCATGAAGTCTGAGTTCGGCGTCAGGGAGGGTGTGTCGTCCAATGCAATGAGATGGAATCTTCCTTATGGAGCAGGTAGACGTATCTGTCTCGGTATGTGGTTGGCAGAGAACGTGAGTGTCGGGGCATTGCGCGCGAAGGGGGTGGTGTCATACCGTATCATCACTCACCCAGTTCCTTCTTACGCAGTCACTCAAGATCAACATTCCCAAACTTCTTTGGGCTTTCCAGTATAATCACAAGTTGGATGCAAAGACAGGTCAGCCCATACCCGTGTCCGACAACGACTTTGAGCCTGGCCACTTGACCGCACCGCTGCCTTTTGCTTGCGACATACGACCGAGAAATCAACATATCGCCAAAGTGATCGAGGAGGACTATGCGCGCGAGAAGACGCTTCTGGATAGATACGAAATGGCAGCGTAGACGTGCGAGAGGCAGGCTTAGCTTCGGTGTGACCTTCCTTCGTTGTATGCTTCCATCTGCCTCTCCAGACTTATTGCAATGACAACCCAAGTAAGACCAGAGTGTCGCAGTAGACAGTGTCAGACAAGAGGCAGCTGGGCCTGGCCCTGCTACCGATCTCGATTCAGATTCTCATAATGAAGACGATCGTCGTCGACGTCATCACGGGGATGAGATGGGTGAAAGCTCATATGGATCACCAAAGACTGGCCGGGATACTAGAGCAAAGGTGAACCCCATGCAAAGTCTACTTTGTGTTGTAGGCATCTTTGTCAAAGTTCATAGCTTCTTCCGGGATACAAACTTCACCTTCAAGCCAGGACGCAGCGGACAGTAGACCAAACATTGTCGGGGCCAGCAAAGGAAAGGTCGTCTTGGGAAAGGTACAGGCTCCGGAGGAGTAGCGCCGCTGAGTTAGGGAGGAAGAAAGCGAGCCGGGTCAACAGTGGGCACCCTTCAAGCAAATTGTGCCCGACATAAAGAGTTTCAGTGCAGCTCCACATCTTTCTATACTCACTGTAGGCTGCACACATGCACGACGAGCGTGCAACACACTCGATCGAGGAGTATACGTTCCTGTTCCACAGCTTTCTCGACTTCAGAAGTGGTGGAGGGTGGACAATAAGATTATAGTATTGGACACGTTATAAGGGAGAGCGTGACGATGGAAAGTATGTAGTCTATCTCAATACACGGAAAGATCATTCATTTGCATCTTCATATTGCGCTCAGAATTAGAGGGAACGATCGATGCTGCCATAGCTTCATAGTCGAGAGCTTTGTCGAAGTTGAAAAGCAGCAAGACAAGCAAGTTGGCGAGATCAGGCAGTGCTTGAAAGCAGTAAGCCCAGACGGCGTCTGTGTTGACTTCGTCATTCAACGTTCGATAGACGCGGACCAGATTAAAGGCCTGCGAGACCATGTACGTCAGCAGGAGTGGAACCAAGAGGAAGAAGGCGCGGTACGTCTCCCTTGGCACTCGAAAAGCGTACGTCGATGCTAGCACTACCCCAATTAAGAAGCATGTCACGATGATTTGAATCCAGCCTCCTGCTTTGCGAAGTGCGACGCCCTGAGGGTAGTCGAGCCAGTAGTAGTCGAACTGTCGCAGAGAGCCGACTATATTAAGAGCGGCCACAGCAATGACAAAGATGCGATACCCGATGAAGGCGCGGTCTTCCAACTTTCTGAGTCTCCTCTCGTCTTTGTGGTCTGAGGATCTGTACCTCGTAGAGGACATTGCGGTACAGCACCTTCTATAGGCTATCACTAGACTCCCACAGAAGATGAGGAAGAATGTCGTGCCTGCACTGAGGATTGAGTAGGAAGCGGTTAGGATCTCCACCCAAGACTTCTCTTGAGCAAAGCTCGAGTCTGGTTGGGGTTGATTGTCGTCTGTATAGGCTCGCATGAAATAGCCGATCGTGCGAAAGGAAACAAAGAAGAGCAAGCTGATCCATGAGAGGCGAAGTGTCCTTTTCAGCTTGAAGGCGCGATACGTTCCCCACACGGTGGCAAAGTAGAAGCCCGCAAAAAGACCGCCCAGAACCCAATCGGCCGTTGACTTTCCCGGGGATGGTAGGGCATAGTTGATGTTGCACGATGCGATCGAAGCTGAGCCAGAGCAGTTCATGTCGGCAAGGTGAATGGAAAGAGAAAGTAGTAGACGCGAGAGTCGTCACAGTTAAAGCCTTTCGAACGAAAATGTCACAAAGTGCCGGAAGGAGAGAATGGGATGAACGAGAAGAGGTGGGAGACTGAAGTTCCAGCTACTTGACCTTCGCCTTTCCAAATTTTACCGAGTTCTCTTGTGTCAAACGGAGACCTCGTGTTTCTGTGCTGGTAGCAGAATTTAGAGTTTATCAGTTGCTGCTTCCTTACGATATGGCACTAGCTAGTCCCAAAACACCGGCGCGTGCATTAATGCAAAAGATGAAAAGATGAATGTCAGTTGGTAAAGAGCGGGTTAATCTCGGAACTTTATAAGATTGATACGGACATTGTTGAAAAATAGAGTTGAAGCAAATCAGCAGCATGTCTCATCACATGAAATTAGAGCTTTCCAGACGGGGGCCAGAAACGGTTAATGACATTTTTGAACAACAAAGTCCAGATAACCCCTCGCAAGAGCCGCTCCAACCACGAGAAAGGTGATTTAGATGTCCAAGTCGTAGATTTCGATGGCAGGTGGCCTTGAGAGGAGAGAGAGAGATGCAGTGTGACCAGGCAAAGGCTTGAGTATCTGACCAACAGTACGTGCGCCAGAGTGCGAGTAGAATCTTCTTGATAGAGCAAGCAGAGCATGAAATTGAGAAAGTCGTCGGCAAACTCCAGTGCAATGTCCGAAGTCACGTATCGTTATCAAAAGCAGGCCGTAAAAGGGTGGTGTCCCCACTTGATATTACTTGGAGGAAGACGCAGGAAGCGGTGGCCATCATTTTGTTTGCCAGATACAACTTGTGTAGAGATTTTGTTGTGCTCGAGAATGCTTCCGTTGCCTCAACAAATGGGAGCTTCTGGTAGATGAGGCAGGTCTGTGTGCCTGAGCTTGGTCGAGTGTCGTCTCTCGTTGCTCGTTCTCTGCGCCAAGTAAAATACTTGGTCTCAACCGCGACCTCAGAGGAGACTGACTTGCACAGAAGTCATAAATTTCATCACTGTCATATCTTTCCTTACCATGGCTTTCGAAAACAAGATGTCTAGTGTTGGGCCCACTATATGGTACAGGTCGGCGACGTTGTCTGAGAATTTGCTGGCGGAAAGTAAGAAGGAAGCGAGGAATTGTCAAACTTTGCCAGCGTGGAGTCGAGCTTTTTGTATTTGAGCAGCTCATCCTAAGAAGTCGACACTATAGTGTCATCTAGAAAGCCGGCACCAGAGTGGTGTAGTCGGCTATGTAGAGTTAAGATCAATGCCGTGGTTGTCAATGCGAAAGCACTGACTCCGATTGCTTGATTACACTCGTCGATGTTAATTGATATAGATGCATCAAATTGTCGACTTGTTAAAGGATTGGCATTTGTTTCTTCGAAAAATATGTCGGCCACTTTGCTTTGGGAAAAGGCTCCATTTTGTTTTGCCATCACAAAAAGATCCCTGGACTGCTTTTCGATGTGATAAGTCTCCCAAGTTCTTGACGAGTGTGTAAAAGAAAGGGTGCATAGATCACCCGTTTTGCAGGAAAGATCGGCGGAAGATGGACACATAAGAGAGGGTCCGCAATACAGGCCCTCTAACAGGGTAGCCCGGTGGCGGCAAACGCAGTCAAGTGGATCAGGGGAAACTATCCCCCCCTTCACCACAGGGTACAACATAGGCTGTTATAGGCCTCCCCAGAGCCAATAAGCATCCCCACACCTCAGCAGGACTGCTGAGAGATTCACAGCAGCCTCCCGACGAGCAGAGAGCTCTATTCCCCAAGCCAATAGTCTCTAAGTCACTGGACAGCTGAAAAAAATCAGAACTAGGCAGTAGACGTTGAGAAATCGCCCCCAGAACCCACTATGAGAACTTTATGACTAGCAGAGCTCCAAATGATTTGAAACTATACAGTAGGCCATAGAAGCCTCCCCCCAACGAGCTGCTGCATTCAGAATGAAGCTTTTCAGAGTCTAAAAAGGTCTACTTATGAGTCGTCGCATTAAAAATGAGGATTCAGTAAATAAAACTTTTTGTTCTCCTAGGTAGATACTTTTAAAACTACACAGTAGGCCATAACAGCCATCCCCCGACGAGCTGCTTCATTTAGAATGAAGACTTTACAGAGTCTAAGAAGGTCTAAGGGTTACAATAAACCACCGACGGCCAACTACCTTCTCTGTTTTGGCGCATCGGCACTATATCAGAGACGTGTTAGTCCAACACTCGCCAGCTCTAGCGCAACACTACCATACAAAAGCTGTCACTGCATACAACAATGATTGTATTCACCAATACAAACCCAGAGAGGAAGACGCGTCAAGAAAGTTGGATTTAGAGGCAGAACGGCTGTCTCTGAACAGAGAGGACGTCTCTCTTTCTTCTATGCTCCTCTGGTGCCTAGTGAGTATTGAGAGAGGACGTGGGACAGATTCTCTATTATACACGTCTTCTTCAGAAAAATACAGGAAGATTCCCCCCGTACACTCCCCTCACAAATGAGTACGCGTCTTCCAAATGAGCAGCAGTGATAGTGATAGCGGCAGTAATTACAGTGATGGCTTGCATCCTAGGAGAAGGAGGCAGCGGTCCATACCAATAAGAACAAACATGCGCCTTGTGCCCAACGTCAGCAGCAGGAGTAGAAGCAGAAGCAGTACCATACAGAGCAGTGAGGCAGCCTCTATAGAGGAGGAGGGCGCACTGATGGATGCCATCTTTCCAGAAGAGCGCAGCAGGCTTGATCTGGATGCCTGGAGCGTCACTGTGTCACCACAGGAGCTGATCCGCTTCTTTGGTCCCTTCACACCAGTCCAGATGGCGTCGTACAACAAGGACGCACCAAGGGACCTGCCTCTGTATGACAACTGGATCCTGGTGGCTACAGTGAACAGCCGGCTGATGGTGGCGCCTGAGTGGAAGGACGCCCTTATTGATGCTATACAGGCGCAGGGCCACGTCATCCTTCCCAATTCTTACCCTGCCGTCTTGATCATGGGCAACGCACAGATCAGTATCAGTGATCTGGTCAGGGCAATGGAGGCGGCAGAGGTGGATGCTGTGCGCATCACTGGCTACGGCATGAAGCATCAGTTGAGAGAGGGCGTAGAAGAAGACATTGGCCAGCGTGATCATCCTCTGGCACACACCAACCGCTTTGACTTTGGGACTACGTGGCCAACCAATGATGTAGTCCTCTTCCGGCCCAGTCCCACCTTCAAGCCTGTGCGCAGGAAGCAGTATCCCATGATAGTACCGCTGGGAGAGAACTATGGCAGTACCTCTTTTACAGTGCGCTGGCCGCCAGAGGGGGGAGAGGATGTAACCATGATCGAGATCAAGGTCTACTCCCGTTTGATTCATCTACTGAAAGCAGGAGGGCACAAGGCGCCCACAGCTACCCCGTACAACTTCAACAAGCTTGTGGCCAGGCGTAGTATGATTGTGAAGAAGATGGCGCAGCTAGCCGCCTCCTCCCCCTTGATCTGGGGTGGGTGCCGGGTGGAAGCCAGTGTGTTTGCGCCCACAATGCAGCTAGCCAAGGCACAGATAGAAGCTACGCCTCTGCTTGACCTGAAGACATACACAGAAGGGGAGGAGCATGCACATCTTCACTTGGAGTGCCAGACGGTGTCCATGGAGCATCTGCTAGCCAACAGCAGGCGTCTCTTCAGACGCGCACAGCAGCTGAAGATCTTTGTAGGCAGCCATACCAGGACTACGGGTGCGCTGCACCGCCAAGTTTCTATTGATTTGTGTAATTCAATTGGGTTCAACTTTGGACGCCCAGGCAAGCCTACCAAGTGGGACAAGGAGCTGCCGTGGTGGTCAGAAGAGTTCATGCTGCAGCCAGACCTCTGTCTGCCCAGTGCGTACATCCATGCTGTGCGCTTCCTGGAGCCAAGACTGTCCCCAACAGAAGTGTTTGACATACGCAACCAGATCAGGTCAGAGGAGGACTGTGCTGTCTACTTTCTCATGGTACGCTCCAACCTGGTCTGCAAAGTGTGTGAAGACGGGGTCAATGATGCATACACAATAGTCAGGCGTGCTCCTCTGCGTCTCCAGTGCAAGAAGGCACGCCACGGCTTGCAGGGCAGAGGGCTACGTGCCTATCTTCTGGAATGTATGGTGCAGCGCCTTCTCCCCAGTCCCGACTTAGCCAACAGAAGGAGAAGGATCCAGGAGAACCCGCACCTGCGCATTCCAAGGTACGCCACACAGCAGCATGAACTGCAGGAGAGGATAGCATCAGCGTCCATCATTCCTGCAAGACGCACTGCCTCTCTGGAGGTTGTCATTGACTCACCCGTCAGAGGAACAGGAAGACAGCAGCTGGTGGACGTGGTCATTGACTCACCCGTCAGAGGAACAGGAAGGCAGCAGCTAGTAGACGTGGTCATTGACATGCCTAGAGCCCTCACGCCTCCCCTTACCCCACCTCCTACGCACAACACTGACTTGGCACAGGTCATAGCAGACATGCATGGCGTGACTGCGCTGAAGGACTTCTTCCTTCCCAGGCGTGCACTGATCCTCTGCCAGGCATGCAACGTCTCCACTGCACAACTGAACCAAGACCATCAGAAGAATTCTTTCCGCTTGAGATGCCGGCTGTGCAAGAAGTCCTACAATGAGATGGCATGTAAGAAGCTCTTTGTGGAGTACGCGCTGGCAGATATGTTCCTCATGTGACCTCACGCCATTTCTGTCTCTGACGTGTATGTTTATTATGTGTACAATTTAATGAATGACGTGTACTAGTATGACGTGTATTATTAATGGCATGTACTAGTTAATGACGTGTATACTTAGTGCGCGTACTAACGATATACTTATGATATACACTATGTACTTAGTCAAACACGCTAAGTATAAGGGGATACGTAAAGAGTTAGATTACGCTAAGTATAAAGAAGATTAGATACATTGGAAGTCCTTTACATTGAAGAAGGGGGTGGTAGTGTGTAGCTTGCCCTTCTTGAGCTTGAGCAAGGAACCTGTGAGGAAGCTGATGGTACTTCCTCTCTTGCCCTTGGTGATTGGCTTGTTGGAGTGCCAGATAGTACTAGGAGGGAAGGTGATCATGTCGCCACTGCCTAGAGCGGTGACTATGCCCGGTTGGTGCATTACCAGGTCCCCTCCCTCAAAGTCCCCAAAGGCCATGACAGTGCACAAGGAGCATCTGTCATCTGCAGAGTCCACATGGGGACTGCAGTCTGCAGACTGCACTGGCCACTTGAGAGCATAGCCAGTGTAGGGCTGCCACAGAGAGGCTCCAGCCTCTGCTATGCGCTTCTTGGTGTCCTCATCCTCCGTCCAGTCATCTGGGAAGGGGTGTTGGCGCAGGTAGCCGTCCTTCTGCCAGTTGTCCATCTTCAGGAAGACCTTGTTGAAGTGGATGGCAAGGTAGGAGACTATTTGTTGTCTTACCACCTCTGCACTCTCTCCAAAGACTAGGTGGCCAACTTGAGACCGGTGCTGGTAGAAGCGTCCGTCCCAATTGGGCGCTCCCGGCACGTGACAGCCGTCCAAGCCTCGGAGTCTGAAGTGGCTCACTTGGTAGCCTCCAGAGCTGTTTCTAGAGGCTGTGGGAGAGGTGCCCACTGCCTTGACCACAGTAGCAGGTATAGCAGCTACCTCCTTTGCCCAAGTCTTTACAGCTTGGCTGTACTTGTTCTTGGGGTCACTTGGCTTCCAGTGTATGCTTGCAAAGTGTAGTCCGTCTCGGTCAACGACTACAACCGACTTCTCTTCTGGGCTAGCCTGAGATAAGTGCAGAAACCACTCTTCTACTTTCAGGGTAGCATCTCCCTTACTCTGGCTCTTGGAGAGCGACTCTGCCTTGGCCACCTCCTCTACAAAGGACATTGTCTTGCACAGGACCACTCTGCAGCCAGCCAGAGTGTAAATGCTGTGTGTAGGGGTACTCTGCAGAGGTGCCAACCGATAGTCCCTAGTCATGCTCCTAAACATCTTAGGGCCCCACGGATGTCCCTTTTTGGCCAACCGGTGGAGGTCTACCTTCCTAAAGTGTGCCTCTTTGTTGATCTCACACTGGTACCCTCTCACCTTACGGTTCACTGTATTGCCACTGTGTTTGAAGAGGTGTTTCTTGTGTCGCACCATTGCGTCTTAAGAAGGGGGAGATGGTTGTGGTAGGAAGGTAAGATGCAAAGTGAGGAATCGGTTGCCTTTATGTCTTTCACCTTTCCGTCTTTAGCTAAGTCACATGACTAAATGCCATGCCCCAACACAGTAAAGGCGCATGGCCCTCTCTGTGTTGGGGGTATGCGCAGCAAAAGACTTCGGCCCTAAGGCCTACTGTCTGGGTGGTAGACGTTCACCGTCTTTCGTGCATACTCCCGTAGCACATTGTTACCACCAACCCGCCCAAAAGACTTCGGCCCTGGGGCCTACTGTCTCTCCACCTGGGCTAGCTAGGCCCACCGGAGTGTTGAGGTCGGAGCTACCCGACCTCAGAAGCGTGACCCACTCGTACCAACCGCCAAGGATACCCCCCAAGGCAGAGACACGAGCAGACCGTTGCTCCACACAGCCGCCAAATTGGATACTTACTAAAGGTTCGACGAAGAAGGGGATATTTCTCACATCTAGACAGTAGCTTTCCTCAACCGGAACACTATGATTCCCTAGGGTGACCGACGTATGTTCTAAATTCCCACTCCTGCTACCTTGGACGGGAATCGAACCCGCGCCAGAAGGCAATAGAAATGAGTCAATGGAACGCCAGCCACTAACCTAAGTCCTGTTATGAAAGTATCGTCACCAAATTGCCTATTTAAGGGGAGTCTTGAGCCTGCTCGTGGCTCAAAATTGAGCCGAATCGGTAACCCCAGCAAAATACTAGGATCAGGATTCGAACCCGAGCTCAATAGAGCACAAATAGACATTTAGCCGCTATACTACAGCGACTTGTATACTTTGAGCTACACAAATAGGGAATATAATACGCGTCTTAAGCTCAACACGTGGCTGCCTGTTTCATCGACCGAATCCCAATCTCGCCCCTGTATCGACACGCGTCTTACTTCACACGTGGCTGCCTGTTTAATAGAGAATATAACACGCGTCTTACTTCAACACGTGGCTGCCTGTTTCATCGGCCAAATCCCGATCTCGCCTCTGTATCGACACGCGTCTTACTTCAACACGTGGCTGCCTGTTTCATCGGCCGAATCCCGATCTCGCCCCTGTATCGACACGCGTCTCAAGCTCAACACGTGGCTGCCTCTCGCCCCTGTATCAACACGCGTCTTACTTCACACGTGGCGGCCTGTTTCATCGGCCGAATCCCGATCTCGCCTCTGTATCGACACGCGTGTTACTTCAACACGTGGCCGCCTGTTTTATCGGCCGAATCCCGATCTCGCCTCTGTATCGACACGCGTGTTACTTCAACACGTGGCTGCCTGTTTTATCGGCCGAATCCCGATCTCGCCTCTGTATCGACACGCGTGTTACTTCAACACGTGGCTGCCTGTTTTATCGGCCGAATCCCGATCTCGCCTCTGTATCAAATCGAAGGCTCACTTCACACGTGGCTGCCTGTTTCATCGGCCGAATCCCGATCTCGCCTCTGTATCGACACGCGTGTTACTTCAACACGTGGCTGCCTGTTTTATCGGCCGAATCCCGATCTCGCCTCTGTATCGACACGCGTGTTACTTCAACACGTGGCTGCCTGTTTTATCGGCCGAATCCCGATCTTGCCTCTGTATCGAAACAAAGGCTCACTTAAACACGTGGCTGCCTGTTGATTCGGCCGAATCCCGATCAACACGCGTGTTACTTCACACGTGGCCGCCTGTTTTATCGGCCGCATCCCGATCTCGCCCCTGTATCGACTCGAAGGCTCACCTCACACGTGGCCACTAATCTCATCGCTATCGACAGGATGACATCTGTTTTAGGCATTGAGGACATTTGGAGCCCACAGACACACTGGAAAAGTGCCTCTACGGCGGCTATTCTGAGTCTCCAGCCCCTGCAGCTATTTTTGGTGAGACTACAACGGACGATACAATGCGCACACTAACTCCAGCTTTACACCGTCGATCTTCTCTCCAAATGTCACTTATTCACCAGGATAGGTACGGTTGACCTGCATCTCCCACGACAACACTGTTAAAGTGCCTCTGTGGGGGGTGAATCAAGTCGTGCAAGCCTAATGAGAGGAACAGCACTGTATCGTAGATGTACCTGCCCTATCTGAGCATTACCTTCGATAAGATAGTACAGCGATGCATACCCTGACTCCTGCTCTAAATTGCTGTTTGCAACTCATTTGTTGGTCACATTAGGTACGAGTGACATGCATCTGCCCCAATTACACAGCCAGAGTGCCTCTGTGGCGGTTAATTCATGTCATGCGAGCCTAACGATACAAACAGGAGTCTTGCGAGAGCCAAATACAGAGATGAGCATCTTTACTTCAGCACTCTATCGTCGATGCGCCGGCTCTATCTTGGATCACCTTCGATGCAGAAATACAGATGCGCGCACCCTAACCTCAGCCAGTATTGTCGATCGCAACTCACTTCTTGATGAAGATGGGCACAGATGACCTGAATCTTCCCCGATTACACTGCCAAAGTGCCTCTGTGGCGGTTAATTCAGGTCATGCGAACCTCATGATAGAAACAAGATTCTTGCGAGAGCCAAATACAGAGATGAGCATCTTAACTTCAGCTCTCTATTGTCGATGCGACAGCTCTATTTTAGCTACTTATGGTACAATGTAGCAAAGATATGTGCTCTGGCTTGAGCTCTTTATTTTGTCGATCACAACTCACTTCTTGATAAAGATGGGCACAGATGACATGAATCTTCCCCGATTACACTGCCAAAGTGCCTCTCAGGCGGGTAATTCTGGTCATGCGAGCCTAATGATAGAAAAGCGTTTCTTGCGAGGGCCAAACAGATGCGCGCACCCTAACCTCGGATCAATAACTTCGACGCGTAAGATTTATCGTCACTAATCTTCGATACAGATATACAGATGCGCGCACCCTAACTCCAGCTCTATTTGTCGATCGCAACTCACTTATTGGCCATAAGAGATACAGATGACTTGTATCTGCCCCAACTACACTGCCAAAGTGCCTCTCAGGCGGGTAATTCTAGTCATGCGAGCCTAAAGTTGGGAACACAACTCTTGCAAGGGCCGAACAGATGCGCGCACCCTAACCTCGGATTGATATCTTCGACGCGTAAGATTTATCTTAGCGATACCCTTAATGGAGAAATACACGTGCGCGCACCCTAACTCCAGCTCTATACAGCCAATATACACTATGAATGTCACTTATTCACTGAAATAGGTACCAATGACACACGTCTGCCACAAATACACTGCAAAAGTGCCTCTTTGGGGGCTTCTTTGTGTCTTCAACGCCTGGTGTGGTGACTCCAGTGTAATGCAGACGTCTAGCAGAGGTATGAGACGGGAGAAGGTTATCATCTGGCGCATCAAAAATACAACATTGCTCTGAAAGATGCGCTATGGCTATAGCTACCATATACAAGAAACGGCAGACAGATCATCAAGTAGCGTTTGGCTGTACGCGTGTCCCCGTTTCTAAAAAAGTGTCCCTGTCAAAATTTCATCCCGCCAGATTGAGTTCCAATCACTCTTAGTATGCTCCATATATCTTCTTAACAGTGTACAGATGCCAGAAAAGGTGATTTGCAGGGTAGATACAAGTATACGGCTGAGTGTCCAAGAGGCAAAACATGGTATTTTTCAAATCTGCTTCAGGGCTTAGTGACTCCACTCACACCTATGTATCTATATATGAAATGGTTCTGTGAAGTTTGAACGCAATTGCATGTCACAGCAAATACTTCACTCAGTAGCCAGTCTTGTCATTTAACGTGTCTCAAAACATGTTGCTCTAATGCATGTACGTGTTTTTGTGATTCAATTGAGCTCAAACTTGGTGTGTCATGGTTTTAGACCAAGTGACACGTCATACTAGAAGATCATAAGAATCAGAGAGAAAAGTGCGTGCATCAAACTGTAAATGACAAGTACGGGCACTTCAGCGTACAAACCAAGATCATCACACAAAGAAGTCTCAAAATCAAAACAAAGAAGAGGCCAATCCATCAGAGGCGCATATTTAATGATGTCTTAGTGCTCTGAAGGTGGTTCACATAGTAACCAAGAGAGAACACCTAAGTGTCTTGGTATGCCAAACAAAGTATTTTTCAAGATCGTGTCAAGGCTTTGCTACTTCACTGTCATTACCGTAATCATAAATAGACAGGCTCTGTGAAGTTTGAACACAATCACATGTCACAGTAAATACTTCACTCAGAAGCCAGTCTTGTCAATTCATGTGTCTCAAAACACGTCTCTCTTATGCATGTACGTGTTTTTGTGATTTGATTGAGCTTAGATTTGGTGTGCCATAGTTTTAGACCAGATGACACGTCATACTAGGAGCTCATGAGAATCAGAGAGAAAAGTGCGCAAAGTGAACTGTAAATGACAAGTACGGGCACTTAAGCGTACAAACTAAGACCATCATTCATGTAAGATGCAAATGTAAAACAAAAAAGATGTCAATCTATCAGAGGGGCTTATTCAATGATATCTGAGTGCTCTGAAGAGTCTATCAAGCATTCTTGCCATACTTGACCCATACAGACGTGACAGATCAGACGTCACATAGTGAAGTGTCATTTCTTGTGATTCAAATCTTCTCAGACTTGGTGTGGCATGTTTCCAGACTAAAATACACACCATACTACAAGATCAGACAGATCAGACACTTCTGTGCGCAGATCATTCCCGTTCATCCCCACAAGCGTCAACCAGCACCAATGGCCATTCCAGCGCATTCTTGTTGTATTTTCCATGTTAAAGCAGTAGCGGTACATAGTATGAGTATGATCCAGCCCATTGCCAGCCCAGGAGATGATATCTTGGCCATCTTTCACTTGGCTGACATAGACAGCGCCGCTACAGCTGTCTGACATGGTATTGTCCCACTTTTTCATTAGTTAACAACGTTGTGACTTGGCAGAGGTGTAAGGAGGAGTGTTCCACATGACATACTACCCCATGGGTACCCATCTGTCCCAGTGTGCCCCAGTAAGTGAAGTATTCATGCATCATTGACCAGCGGCTGCCCACCCGTCTCAGCCAGGCCCCCAGAAGATATACATAAGAGTTGTGACCAGCGGTTGCCCATCCGTCCAGACCCGCCCGGCTTATTGAACATATGAGCATAATTGACCAGGGTGGCCCATCCGTCCAGACCCGCCCCGCTTATTGAACATATGAGCATAATTGACCAGGGTGGCCCATCCGTCCAGACCAGGCTAGGGGCTCAGAGAGCCAGGCGGAGCTGACCAGCGGTTGCCCATCCGTCCAGACCCACCCCCGCTTATTGAACATATGATCATAATTGACAAGCGGTGGCCCATCCGTCCCCACAAGCCCCGGCTCATGGATTATAGGAGCATAGGTGACCAGCGGTGGCCCATCCGTTCAGACCCGCCCCCGCTTATTGAACATATGAGCATAATTGACCAGCGGTTGCCCATCCATCTGGGCCAGCCCCGCCAGAAAACACATGAGCGGAGCTGACCAGCGGTTGCCCATCCGTCCACCCCAGGCCCGCAATAGCATACATAAGCATAATTGACCAGCGGTGGCCCATCCGTCCAGACCCGCCACAGCTTGTGGAGTATAAAAGCGTAGCTGACCAGCGGTTGCCCACCCGTCCAGACCCGCTGCCCCCGCTTGCCAATGCCAGGAAGAGTCTTGCAGCAAAGGGGCATTACACCAGCCAAAAACTGTGCTTTCCCCAACAGCCATCTGAGTGATGTCTCCATTTCCATGATTGGAATCCGTTGCAGCTTGGTAGGGCATGTTTTTGAGGCCATTCACACAACATACTAGAGAATCAGACAGATCCAACAAGGTTGCGCAACATTCATTCCCCCAATCACCATGAAACACCAGTAAAGTACAGGCAGCGCAGATCGATGAATTTGCGTGATTTTGTTGTATTTCCAAGATCCCAAAGCATGGAAAGTCATGAGAGAGCATAACAAAGCATGGTTGAGGGCATTCCAGCTGGTTTGCGTGCTTATACAAAGGCATGATTCTGGACGTCCAAGGGGGGTGTAAAGTGGTGTTGCTGATATTGTTTGTGATTGAACGAGTGATTCAGGGTGGTCTGTGTGCATGCCAGAGTGTGTGCAAAGTGACTGGAGACAAGTTAGTAAGCAGGAAAAAAAGATGGCCGATGCAGGTGAAAAAGGTGAGATTTGGCTAAGTACAGAAGAGTGAATGCAGTGTTCAGGGGGGTCCAATACATCCAGAAAGCGCGTCAGAAGCAAGATATGAAGTAAGGAAAAAAGAGCAAAAAAAAGGAAAAAATGGAAAAAGGGAAATTTCGGAGGCGGGTCGGGCGGCAGGTTAGGGTTAGGGTTAGTCCCGATAGCTAGGGTTAGGGTTAGGGTTAGGGTTAGGGTTAGGGTTAGGGTTAGGGTTAGGGTGGGTTAGGGTTAGGGTTAGGGTTAGGGTTAGGGTTAGGGTTAGGGTTAGGGTTAGGGTTAGGGTTAGGGTTAGGGTTAGGGTTAGGGTTAGGGTTAGGGTTAGGGTTAGGGTTAGGGTTAGGGTTAGGGTTAGGGTTAGGGTTAGGGTTAGGGTTAGGGTTAGGGTTAGGGTTAGGGTTAGGGTTAGGGTTAGGGTTAGGGTTAGGGTTAGGGTTAGGGTTAGGGTTAGGGTTAGGGTTAGGGTTAGGGTTAGGGTTAGGGTTAGGGTTAGGGTTAGGGTTAGGGTTAGGGTTAGGGTTAGGGTTAGGGTTAGGGTTAGGGTTAGGGTTAGG